>NW_020769337.1:10629155-10657810 GCF_900518735.1 Pseudonaja textilis | reverse complement strand
AAGGAAGGAAGGAAGGAAGGAAGGAAGGAAGGAAGGAAGGAAGGAAGTTTTTTTCATATCATGCCAAGACTTGTTAATCATTTATCATTCTATATGGGGAATATGAAAGCTCATTTTATGAGTAAGGCACAATATTGTCAGGTACAATTTCTGTTCCCCAAATCAAAAATCCATGTAACTGAACATAATCTAAGGGCTTAAATACTTCATGGTTTTGTCTTCTCTACCATGAATTGAAGAGTAAAAAAGGAAAACTCACAAAATTAGGAGTGGATGATAAACATATTTTGTCTTCTAAAAGTGCCACTTGAAGACCAAGTGTCATGTTTCCTTTTGTTTCATCATAAAAATACTATATGGAACAGAAAACTTCAACTTAATGCAAAAGTATTTAATTTACACCTTCCAAGTCAATATACAATTATATGTCACTTTTTATACTTTTCTGAATTTTATGTACAGAAAGAAATAGCAAAACTGGGATATAGAAACAGGTAAAATTAACAAGTTTGGAGATATGAGTAAAAAGAAAGAATTGAAATCTTAATGCATTTTAAGTCCTTTTAAAATTTTGATTTCCAAATCAGTGTAAGCTATTTGGATTTGAAATTTGTAAGAGATGTTTTTTAAACAAAACTCTTTGCTTAAGTCTCTTTGTTAACTATTTTTATTCTTTCCATTTACTCACAAAACCTAACACGTACTCAATAAAAGGCTATTATTTTGAAAAAAAAAAATATTTTCAATGTGAGGCTGGCTACTTCCCCTGGTGTGAATGCAGGAGGAGGCCTACCACACCATTCTTTAAATTAATGCCATCAAGTTAAAGAGGTCGGAACTTTATTCTGCATGAAGCAACCAACTCACAGAGCACTGTCTCTTTGATGGTATGTCCTGCTGTTTAGTAATGGCTGGCTAATTTTCACTCAGTGATTTTGCATCTTTGAACTTGAAATATTTTTAAACTTGGACTGGAAAGCAGTAACTGCACAGTCAGTTACCTGGGGGGCGGGGGAAGTATGTATCTCTCCATCTTTTGGGGGATAGAATATATGGTGCTGAAGGAAACCACAATTGTTGAAATATAATTTTTTAAATCTTCTTTATAAGTCTTATCCTTTTATTCACATTTCTCTGAATTACCACTGCAGGAAAAAGACCAGCACATTTTCTGTTTTGTTTCTGCTGAGTTCTTGGCTTCAGAAATGTGGCATGAGGTGGAATGGACCATGGCTCTGGTTTAGTATATGATGGCTCCTTTCCTAGGATAGATCTCTCAGGTAAAGCAATTTTGTCACTGGAAGGATTCGATTTTTGAAGTCACTAAGATAGCAACAATCAATCAAGGATCAGAATTAGGATGAGGTACATAAAAGCTGCCATTATTTAGAGATGTGCCTGTATAATGGCTATATTTCAAGAAAAACGTCTACAAAAGATGCACAGGAACAATTCGTTTTCCAGCTTATTCTAGTTCTGATGGCCTTAATTTTTATTCTATTTATTTATTCTCTAAAAGGATTTTGTTGGTTTCTTTCATGAGCCTATCTTAAACATCAGTCTGTACGCTTCATTTAATCCAAATCTATATGGCTGTGAGGTGAACTATAACAGCATGATGCAACTGTGTAATGGTAATGTTGTTGCACTTCCATCCAGTTTACTTCCAAGCATAATTCAAAGTGACAGTATATCCTTAGTGGGTTTTTTTTTTTTTAAAAGATCTACCTACACAGAACTGAAGCAATCAACTGAATGCTCTCTCCTTGGGAAAATAACAACAGGATTTGTGGTTATCAGAGTCAGTTTTACAACATTTTTAATGATGATACCCAGTGGTGGGATTCATTTTTTTTTACTACCAGTTCTGTGGGCATGGCTTGGTGGGCATGGCAGGGGAAGGATACTGTAAAATCTCCAGTCAGAGGTGGTATTTGCTGGTTCTCTGAACTACTCAAAATTTATGCTACCAGTTCTCCAGAACTGGTCAGAACCTGCTGAATATCACTTCTGATGATACCCAATGTTTCTGATCCCACCTGTAATTGTAGACATTTGGCTGCATATTGTATGCATATGATCCTAGATATTTTAAGGAATATTTTCTAGGACCATTTAGCAATCCAGATTTAAAGTGTTATGTGTTACATGCATGGTTGTAAATGTATACCTGCCATGAATATCTTAAGGCAGCTGTTTCTTTTCTTGGACTCAAGTACAATCTCACAAAAAAAAATGTGTGTGACTTGCAAATCCAAACACCTCCAAACCATTTTTCTCTGTTGGAATCCAAAGCACTGCATAACCTATATTTTTTTTAAAAAAAAAATCGGGCCTTTTCTGTGTTTTCTTTTGCTACCGGTTTCATCTAAGTTTATGTGTTCTTTTTATTACTTTTCTCTGTTTTTTATGGCATGTTTCTAATTTACTCATAAATTTCTCTGACAGTTTATAACTTCTAAATCAGCATCTAATGTTATTTATAGACTGGGTAGGAGAAAACAAACTGAAGCTTAATTCAGAAAATATATAAGTTTAAAAGCATATGAGGAAATGGGTATTCAAGCTATCTTTACTAAAAGTATAATTCCATTGAAGATTTTAATTTGGTTCTATTAATGGATTCAGTCCTGAATCTGAATGTCCAAGGTTTTTGGTTGTCTGAATTGTATGCATATAAGCAGATATAATCAACTACGTCTACTTCTAGAGACATTAAAACTTGCCATGTTGAAATGTTCTATGATTGCAAATATGCTCTTTGGGCTATTGTATATGTACTCTTTCAAGAGCCCTTCAACATGTCAGCTTGGAAACTGCAATCAGATTATTGCCTAGGATAGTTATAAAGAGTATAAGGCTATCATCCTGAACAGTACTCCAGCTTGTTATATATAAATTCAAGTCAAAATTGTTTAAAAACTTAAGGCCATGCTACGTAAATAATAGTGCTTTCCCATCAAATGTCTGCATAGCTTCTAAAAACCAGTCATATTTGTAACACGTCATTATTATTGTTATGGTATGTGCTATGTACATTGGTATATGATATGAGACAGTGGTGGGATTCAATTTTTTTACTACCGGTTCTGTGGGCATGGCTTGGTGGGTGTTGTAGGGGAAGGATACTGTAAAATCTCCAATCAGAAGTGGTAATTTGCCAGTTCACCGAACTACTCAAAATTTCTACTGGTCAGAACCTGCTGAATACCACCTCTGATATGAGGTGATGTAATGTAATAGTATATTTTATTTAACTTATAAAGCTGCCCATCTCATGAGAAAGTGACTAGGTAAAAAACAAAATTAAAACAATAAATATTTAAAATAGATATCATAATTATCATTATAAATTTTTAATAATAATAATAATTACCAAGGGATGGAAGCTGTTCCAAGTAAAGCCACGTTCTGCAATTGATTGAAGGCAAATTTGTCAATGCCAATGGTGTTCAAGTGGTGCTCCAGTTATTTTGGAATTGCACCCAAGGCCCCTATTACTACTGGTACTACCCTTGCTTGCCTTTGCCACAAATATTTTTTTTTAAATATTTTTATTAATTTTCTTTCTTTTTTTTTTACATCATAAAACATGGTATCAATGACGTTCTTGGCATCTATACAGGATTTTGGTTTAAATATCCTAATACCTTATATTGCATTTGTCTACTATTAAATAATATCTTTAGCTATAATTACTATTCTTATATTTTTATATAGTTTACAAAATTTTATTTTAACTTTTTTGTCTCATTTCTTGGTTCTGTTTGTTAGCCATTTATACCAATTGTTCCAAATTGTAAAGAATTCAGAGTCGTCTTTTTCTTTCAATTTCATTGTTAGCATATTTATCTCAGCACTCTCTGTTACTTTATGTATTATTAGTTCTTCACTGTGGGTATTTGGTGTTTTCCATAACTGCGCAAAGGCTATTCTGGCGGCTGTTGTAATATGTAACACTAAGTATTTTACTTCTTTTGATAATCTTTCTTTGATGATTCCTAAATGGAAGGATTCTGGTCTGAGTTCAATCTGATAGCCAGTGATCTCTTTTAACCAATTTTTAACCAATTTTTTTAACCAAATATTTTTATCTGTAGGTCTTTGTATTTTGTTATCTTCTCCAATTCTTTCTCTTTTATTCTACTGTCTCCAGGTACTGCCACAACCACTTTTCACACTGTGCCTGGAGACAGTAGATGATGATGATGATGATGACAATGACGACAATGATGATGATTCGCACAATCAGCCAAATCTTTAGACAGGATTTGGCATTTTTATCCACCTACCCTTCCTAAGAACCTAGGATGGCAGGTGTTGTTTGATGATGTTAAAATCATAAAATGTAAACTATTCCAAGTAAATCTGCCTTTTGCAATTGTTTGATGGTGATTTTGTTGATGCTGATGGTGTTCAAATGATGCTCTGGATATTTCGGGATTGTACCAAGGCATCTATCAGTATTGGTACTATCTTTACTTTCTTTCATCACAGTCGCTATTATTATTTTTAAAATAACTTCAGGAATAACTAAATAACATACTTTTTAATTATATTGTTAAAAAAGCAAAAATAAATTTGAATAGTCAACCATTCCTTATTTATTTCTGTCTTCCTAGGAATTATTTTCTTTTCTTTTTTTCTTAAGAAAGTTGAATCATTTTGACATTTAAATGAGAACTCTTTTATTGATTAAGAGAGGCTGCCGTTCCTATAGCCAGTGCTTTGATTTAAAGAATTCTTCATCTATATATTACATGTAACCTAGCTACTTTGATAAGTTTTCAAGACTATAAATCTAAGTCTTGAGGTTCTTAATAAAACTGGAGCTCATTCTGTAAAATTATTCTAGTTTACATTTTATTTCACCTCTTTCCAAAGTTTACGTATTTCTCTTTCCATAATGATATATTTCCATTTTTAAATCAATTTTACTTTTTATGACTTTGTACATTGGTGTAACCTCCAGGTCCTATGCTAGTTTGATTAACTATATAAATAAAATATGTGTGGAATACATTATGCAGGGTTTAAATGAAAATGAATATCTTCTATATAGCAAAGGACAAAAAGAATAATTTTGCTAATTAGGAATCCTGTTCCGCGTCATGTTTTAAATGTCTTTCCCACATGTAATAAATGTTTTCTTTTTGATGTCTGTATTTTCCATTTTGCATGCTACCTTAGTTGCCACAATTTACAGCCTGTCAAGGACATGATTTCTTAGGCATAGATCCTGATGGGCAATAAGTCATCTTCTGCTATTTCTGCTGTATGCTAGCACAGCTATTTTTGATATTTGCAAGCATAATGTCACACAGCCTCAGCATAATGATTCTACTTTGAATCTATCAGTTGTCACCTGGCCTTCAGTTTCAGTTGTGAAATACATTAGTGACGAACTCTGTGCCCAAATTCAGCATGAACCCTGAACCCAAAGCAAATGTAGGCAAATTAGAGTAATTTTTAACTCAAATGTCTATAGAGAGTTACTCTGACCTGTCTTGCATTTTTAGCTTTCACTTTGGTTTCTTTCTTTTTCCTTTTTCTCATTTTATATTTGTATCTTTATCTTCATTTAAAAAATATTTAATATCTATCATCATCATCATCATCATCATCATCATCATCATCATCATCAGGTTCTGACCAGTTTTGGAGAACAGGTAGTGGAAATATTGAGTAGTTCAGAGAACCAGCAAATGCCACCTCTGAATGGCCCAGCCCCTATCTATTCTCTGCCTCCCAAGTCCCAGTTGATTGGCTGGATCTTCTTTTGTTGCCCTGCACAAGAGAACAGAGATGGAAAGTTGGTTAGTGGGCTGGGGCAGGAATAGGATTTTGCAGTAACCTTCCCTTAGGAATGTGGGGGGGGGGGGGAATGGGGATTTTACAGTATCCTTCCCATGGAGTGGGGTGGGAATGGTGATTTTCAGTATCCTTCCCCTACCACACCCACCAAGCCATGCCCACCAAGCCACACCATGCTCACCATGCCCACCACAGAACTGGTAGCAAAAAAAAAAAATTGAATCCCACCACTGCAATGTGTGTGTGTATATGTATAATACATACATACATACATACATACATACATACATACATTAGGATCTAAATTGCCCCTGGTCTGAATTCATAACCCTCTAGACAGCTCCAACACATAAAAAAGAGTTTAAAAGAAAAGTACTTTTGTGGCTTGCTGTCACAATGGATTTATTGAATTTGAAGTCTGAGAAAGCATGGGTAGTCCTTGACTTACAATCGTAAGTGAACCCACAGTTTCAGTCATAAAGTGGTTCATTTTATGAACTTTTATGTGAGTCTCATTAAATGAAGATTGAAGTCATAAAGTGAATATGGTGATTATTAAGTAAACCCACTGTTTGTTATGGGGCATTTTTTTTTTTGCTGGAAACCACAAGTAAATGCTGCTTTCTTGAAAAGACAACATTGTAAATTGTGGTGATGTGACCACAGAATGCTGCAAATGGCTGCAAATGCAGGCTGAAATATGCAACCCAAGCAACTGAAATATGGTCACATGACCAAAACTTTGAATCTGGGTGGTAAGTCATTTTTTTCAGGGTTTATCATAACTGAACAGTCACTAAGCATATGGGATTCAGGTTATCCTCAGAACACAATGGCCTTTGTGATCAAATTGTACTGAATTTTCAGCACTATTTAGAGAACCTTAGGAATAAAATTTGTAATGAAACCACAGATACAATTCCAGAATATATTGACGCAAAATATCATCATTTATTAAGGCAATGCTATTCCAGCCTTGGACAGGGGATTGGACTAGAAAACCTATGATTCTATGAGCTATGATGAAAAGCTTTGCAAAACTTGAACAAGTCATTATACTAACAATATCTGTTTGGGATCTTAAAACTTTTGTAGACATGATGAAACATGGTGTATGTTTGGTGTATAATTGTCTGTTGATATGAACTTTTGGTGAAATACATATATATCTGTTTTAAATCAAAAAAATAAAAAATAAAACAATCATCAATGAAATGCTAATGGTAAGTGATGCTGCCAACAGATAATCCATCTTTGTTTGCTTCCCAAATCCAAGTTTTCAACCTTTGTAATTGATTACCATTTCAGCTAAAAAACCAATAAAAAAGTTAAAAAGGGAAAGGAAGGGAGGAGAGGGGAAAGGGGAGGGGAAGGGAAAGAAAAGGAATGGAATAGAATGGAAGGAATAAAGCATCTCAAAGATGGGGGAAGAAATAGAGAAAATCTCTTAGTTTATTCATTTTATCATTGGTTCTTATCCTTCATCTATAAAACTAAGAAAAATTATGGCTGTCAGTAAATTGAGGACCCAGATTGTTGGGAGTAATATGTTGGTTCTGACATGATAAAGAGTATTTATAGATCAGGGATGAAATGAGAATTCCCTGGTTCTCTCTGAGCTTGGTTGTTTTCTTTCAGACATTTCATTATCAAAAATGGGTAATATCATTAGAGCTCATTTGCTCTCATTTTATATTCTTGTGGCTTGCTGTGCCAGTGTTGGTGAGAGTGTTCTTGGTGGTTTTTTGGTTGAGCTATTTACTGTTAGCTTTTTTGACACTTCCTTGTTTGGAATATTGTTTATGCCTTGATTGTTGTCTGATGTTAATCTTGGTGTTAATTTCTGATTATCTTCATATTATCTGCATATTATTATAGCTGATTTAAAACTCTAGAAACTCTCTAGCAGTTTTGGACTTGGCTTGGTCTAGGATGGTCACAGTTTTCCAGATCAAACTGTGATTAAGTCTATCTCTGTGTTGTGTGATTCAGGAGTCTTCATCATGTCTTCTGACTGTTAATTATTGTTCTTGAATGTGCTCTGCTATCCTTCTGCCCATTTGTCCTATATAGCAACATTTGTAGTCTTTACATTATATGTTATAGATTTCTCCTATTTCTTCAGCTAGTGCTGCTGAGTTTTTTATTTTTTATTTTATTTATTTAGGATTTTCTGGACAGCTTTAGTTGGTTTACATGCTATGCTTATGCCATGTAATTGTAATAGCTTGTTGGTGGTTTCTGAAGTATTCTTGCTATATGGCAATGTTATCCTTTTCACAGTTTGTGTTGATTGTGCTGTACTGGCTTGAGTAGTCAGGCACTTTTTAATGAAGTTGCATGGATATACACATGATCTATGTTCATCTATAAATGAAGCATGTGCACAATCCCCCAAAAATCTATATGAATGGTTTTGATATTCCTAATCTATGTGCATAGAAGTGTACACCGTGTATCAACATTGCTAACTAACTGATAGCCGCTGAGGTGAACAAAGAGGATGAGACTTGTCTACTTGATTCTAAATGGTAACCAAGAATTTGGTCAGTGGCATTATACTATAAGGAGACATTATTGCAGAAAGAACAACCATAGTGTGATCAAATTCTGTACATGTGTAAGTGAGCAATTGTCAAAGAAGTTAGAAAAAAATTATATTCACTTTTGAAAGAGAAAGTTTATTTTAAAAAAGGAAAGTGTTGCAATAAATAAAATGAAAGAGAAAATCAAAAGGGTCAGCTTTCTGTATAATTCTTAACAGGTTATTCAAAATTAAATTAATAGAACTTAATCCAGAAAGCATACTAAAGATCAAGAGAGTTGGTTTCAAATTCTAAGAGGGCATTCTGCTTTTAGTAAGCAGAATCAAAGAACAATTAGAAGTAGGACAGCTTGCTTAAAAAAAACCCTGATATCTTGCCAAATGAAGAGAACATAAAGGAAGATTTTTATCTTTATTGAGAGAATAAACAATATAGATACAAGGGCTGAAAAGAAAGAAACTTAATTGCTTAAGACAAAATATTAAACAATAGTAAAATAATAAAAAAGTGGTTGAAAGTGGTTCTGGAATGTTCAACAAGAAACCAGTTATTAAAATATGCTATAACATATGAAAGCATGCCTCTCTTGTGCCATTCTGTCTATGTGTCATAGTTGTCCAACTGGCTAAGTAACCATCCTGGAGGAAGTTCTCTGAGTTTTCAGAATGAACCACTATAAAGTACCTGAAGTGCCTCTCTATACAGGCATACACTTCAGCCACTTCACAATAATTCAATCTGAATTAGTTCTTCTGAGCACCAATTATGGTAACCATAGGAAAACTTAGCCTTAGTTCATCACTTTTCCTAACCCAGTGCCAAACAAAGGGTCATATGTAAAGTTTAAGAAAAAAAGGAAAAGATTTCCCTTAACCAGTCACACCTGAGTCTAGAGCAGTGGCCCCCATCCTTTTTTGTGCCACGGCCCGGTACTGGCATCACAAAATGATCTGTGGCCCGGTACCGGTATCAGCAAGCATGACAAGGCAAGGCAAGCCGAGCGACCAGCCAGCCAGCTGTCCCCCGCTTCTCCCCGCCACCTTCAACTTCTCCTTTGTACCTTTGTCGATGGGCTTTGCTTCAGGACAGCTTCGAGACGGTCACTCGGCTCACCTTGCCTTGGGTGCTGAAAGAATCCTCGCACCTTATTTTCATTCGAAGCCCCCCCCCCTTCGATGAAACTAAGGCACGAGAATTTCTTCAGGACCCCAATGCTGGTTTCCAACCAGAAAAGCTCACCTGGAAGCACTTTCTCGTTAAACAAGATGGCGGCGCCCAGCAAACCGGCGGCCCGGTAGGAAATGTTTCACGGACCGGGACTGGTGGTCTAGAGGGCTTATCTCCATTTCCTAGCCGAGGAAGCCAATATTATTTTAAAATGCTTCCATGAGTTTGTGGCTGGCATTACTGTATGCCAAAGCATATGGTATACTGTTATCTGTCCACCAAAGTGGTACCTATTTATTTACTTACATTTGCAGATTTTCAAACTGCTAGGTTGACAGAATCTTGGGCAAGAATCTGGGCTCACTCCATCACGTGGTACTTGGGCTTCAAACTTCCAAGCTTCTGATCGACAAACCCAGTGACTTAACCATAAGATATAAACATATCCCAAATGTGCATATTTTAAGTCCACTGATGCCTTAAATAGATGTTTGTTCAAAAAGAGATGTCACAGTTATACCTGGGATCAAATAAAATCATATGCTGCATTCTTGATAAGAGTCACAGTTTTTAATAGAATAATCTCCTTGCTTTGACGTGTTGTCCTCCAAATTGTCATCAGCTGAATAGGCAGTATCCTATGTTTATTCCACTTCAGCATCTTTAGCTTGATGACCACCTCTTTTGTCTTGCATTTGTTGTCAACATGTCAGTTGTGGAGAGTGTGAATATCCTCTTCCTTTGTACTAGAAATATTCCTAAACATGTTGTTAACTTCAATACTTGTCTGTTGCTTTAAAGTGAAAACTTTGAAGTCATGTTGTTATATTTTTAAATTGACTGGGACTAGATAATATCTGTTTTTGTTATCATCAAACTCTTGTTATTATAAACTTTTTTATGATAAAAATCATGGGCATAATATTTATTTTTTAACAATTGTTGTACCTTCTACTCATTTACGTGCCCTCTTGCTGTTTGATGTTTTATTTATTTACTTGAATCAAGCCTCAAAGTAAATAGATATTTTACCAGGAAAATAAGTGTAATTGTGCTAGGTGGTCAATCTCAAATCTTTTCTATTATTTAACCAGTAAAAGTTGAAAGGTTAGCTAGTTCTACAGATATTGAAATTGTAAGCTATTAGGACTATACTGAACAAATAAAAAAAAAATAAAGTAAAAAATAAATGATTCATTGACCGAAAGTAATTAGCCTTCTAGTTCAGGAATAAGGAATTTAGTTTTAAAAATAATTAATATTATTATATAACACATTTTCTTTTATAACTGTCAAGGGAACCCTGGACATTTCATCAAAACTTTCTGTACAAAAAGTTTAAACTGTTTGATTTTGTATGATATTCCCAGGATTTAATGACAGTAGTTATTAATGCATGGTGAATATATTAGATTTTCATGTATGCTGGAAGTGGTTTTTGTAAATAAATGGGTTTGCCATATTCACCCACATTTTAATATACATTACAGACATAATTTTTCCTTATTTGGAATTTGAGAGAACATGAGAATTATAATAATTGGCACATTAATGCTGTCCTACCAGTTTTTGCCTTCTTTTGAAGGTAAAATCATATGATTTCAACCTTAGGAACAAAATCAAGAGGTCTAACACTAAAATAGTCACCTCTTGTTCCCCATTTATGAAGAGATAAACCATTCTAATTCGGTCCATGGTGCTGCTTGCTCAAAAAGTCTGTCTTTCTCTGATTATCTGACAATAGTAATAACTGGGTTTATACATAAACATGAATGGGTGTGCATGAGATGACAACCTTTCTCCATTCTATCAAAAATGAAGATCAAAACAGATCAGTTTTGTTGAAGAGAAAGCAAAGCATCCACAACAGTAGACTGCTGGATTTGAAGAATTACTCCAGGAAACTGACATGGTCATCAACTTGGAATTAAGAACCAAGCCTAACCATCATCACCACCATGTCTCTCCTCAGCCATAACATTGTACCTAAGTACACTTTTTTTTCCAATTATTTTACTCTTTTATGAGCTTTAGATCAGTGGTTCTTAACCTGGTCGATATCATCCCCCAGGGGGTGATTTCAGTTTTATGGGGGGTGATGGAATGAAAAGGGGTGACACGGGGATGAAGGAATGGAAGGGGGGCAATATGGGGGGGGGATGGAGCGAGAAGTTTTGGGGACACTTTTGAGACTTTTTTTGTACAGTGAACCGCTATATATCTGTTGTACAAAAACATCAGATCACTTGCTATTAGTTGGATTGAACTGTGTTTTGAAATGTTCCTCCAGCTAGCTTCAGTACAGAATGCCGTACATATGTGAATATGCATTGCTCATCTTCATGCGTGTTGCACAGCAGCCTCTTTACTCTACCCATTAAATTTGTCGCTCTGATTTTTGTTGCTTTCCTTCTGTAAAATTTTTCTTTGTGTTTTTTTAACCCTTTTTACAGTGTTCATGAATGTATATTTTCCTCAAATCTTAATTTAGTTTCAGAGTTTTTGTATTGAAATTCTTAGTTCCTACATTGCGGTTTGTTCTTATGCCATTTTTATATTTCCTTTTGTGTCTTAAAATTCACTTGTAATTAAATCATTAAATGTTACTGTTTGTGGGGGGCATTTCATTTTCTTGCAATTGAATTTTGTTTTCAGTGGTCATTGCATTTAAGTGTCTTGAACAAATAAGATAATAAGATCATGTATCATGAAGTTTGGGAGTAAAGTGATGGGTGGCATCAGAATTTTTTAAACAGTTGAGATATGGGAAAAAGACTGGAAATAAATTATTTGCATCGCTATGTCCTGATGACAATTTTAAAGAAAATAAAAAATGTATTTGCATTAATTGAAGAATTATTTCCCTGTGTTGTGATTGAGAGGTTATGTTGGGGGAGGGGGTGATAACTTCCTCAATGGCTCAAGGGGGCGATTCTTTCAAAAAGGTTAAGAACCACTGCTTTAGATGACCTTTTAATATTGACATCTGTACTGTGTCCATTTGATTCCCAGCTGAAAGATGAGAAGATCAGCTGCTACCAGGTGGTAAAGGGTGAATGGAAATAAGCTTGCAATGAGGGTGAAAATGGAGAACATGTGATGGCACAACAAAGAAATAGGTTCTCCTTTTACCTTGAATAATTGTCTTTTTGCACCACCCTTATTCAGTCAGATTTTACAGATTTTTTTTACAGATAATCAGAGTTGGAGGGGACCTTGTAGTTCATCTAGTCCAACGCCCCTGCCTAAGCAGGAGACCCTACACAATTTCTGACAAATAGCAGTCCAATCTCTTCTTGAAAGTCTCAAAGTTGCTCCCACAACTCCAAGGGCAAATTGTTCTATTAGGTGATTGTTCTCACTGTCAGAAAGTTTCTCCTTATTTCCAGGTTAAATCTTTCCTTGTTCGGTTTCCATCCATTATTCCTTATCTTGCCTACATGTGCTTTAGAAAATAGCTGGACCCCTTCCTCTCTATGGCAACCCCTCAAATATTGGAAGACTGCTATCATATCTCCCCTGGTCCTGCTCTTCACTAGACTAGCCATGCCCAGTTCCTGTCACCGTTCTTCATATGTTTTAGTCTCCAGTCCCCTAATTATGCTGGTTGCTCTTCTCTGCACTTTTTCTAGAACCTCAACATGTTTTTTATAATGTGGTGACCAAAACTGGATGCAGTACTCTAGGTGTGGTCCTACTAAGGCTTTATAGAGTGGTATTAGTACCTCACTTGATCTTGATTGTATCCCTCTGTTAATGCAACAAGTCTTCATATTCCAATAAGTCTTCATATTCCAAGTCTGCAGTCTCATTAGATGCATCTTGTTATTTTACTTTATTTGTTGTCTCGCAAGGAACTATTTCCTTTTCAGAAAAAGAAACATCTCAACAGAGAAAAAGTGAAAGAATATTGCAGTGGCAGTATATCAAAAAGAGAAAGTATACCCAGTCTCTCCAGAGATTACTCCTGATAATTTTGACAAATGGTCCTCTCACCACATCACTCTCACACTCTATAGAAGTGATTTCTTTCTGAAATGTGATTGTCCTGCAAGAGCTAATGTGAGTGCAATTTGTCTGGGTTATGACTGCTTAGCATGGGAAAATACAGAGGCAAAGAAAACTGAACCCTGAAATTGCAGCTGTAAAAGCTTTTTTGCCCTAGTATTGAAATATATTTAAAGTAGAAAAGGAGAAGAGGTGCACAAACTCCCTTTCCCATTCAGGAGGAAACAAGCACTGTGTCAATATCAATGGAAGCCAAACAAAATTATGAAGGGAAGGAAAAAATGATAGTACCTTTGTGCAAGTGGCATTATAAAGATAGTGCTATCTTGATCCTGTTGTCAGAAGTTTGCATCTTTGAATACTCACCAAAGTACATATGCAGCACAAGGACCACTGCTATTTCTAGAACTTTCAGGCCCTTCTTAAGCACTTCTTCAGTGTTTTTATGTTTGCAGTGGAAAATTTCCTTACATGGATACAGTCAAAAATATATGAAACAGAGGAAATAATCCCTATTTCTCCTTCTACTATGTAGTACTGCAGACTGGAATGCAATAAAGTTGAGAAAGTTCAATTGCCACAGAGATGAATACCGTTAAAAAAAGGAAAAGAACAAATGTTGTTTCCATATCTGTAACCAGCAGCTCATCCTCTTTTTACAGTCCATCACCCTAGATGTTTAAAAAAAAAAACTTCTGCAAAGGTTAAAGATGGGATAAGCAATTTGGTGAATGATTGAAACAGTATCTTTGGAGCACAGATGTTTCTGATGTATACATTTTTATTTAGAGTGCTTGATACATGAGCTTATAGCAGATGTCTCAAGTTTTGAGTGAAGCAAATGTCAGCAAATATGGTTTAATGGTTAGAGGGGCAGACCTGGATTTAGTTCAAAAAGCCACTCAGCAGAAGCCAGATATATTTTGTGGTCAATGCACAGGGCAAAAGAAGAAAATGGATTAATATCCTGTAGGTCAGTTCTGAACTTCTTAAGTAATGGATGGATAGGACACACATAGATAGATGACCAGCAGAAAGACAGACAGACAGAAAATGGATAGGTAGAATTTGGAGGATGATGCATACATACATTTTGTACAGTATATATATTTCTCCTGTAAATAAGAACATATTTTACTACGTATATATATATATATATATATATATATATACAATAGTAAATTATTTCATAATTCTGCTAATAAAAAAGTAAGAAAAAATCATATTTACTGTATATATGCTATTAGTATCTACCCTAGACTCATCTTTACCTAATGTGAACATCATTGTATACCTTTCTCTAATATATTGATCTCTGCAGCTAGATTTCTCAAATATATAGATCTTACATGCAACTTTTCTAAATATGTTGGTTTTTATTTTGCAAGCAACTTTGCAGAGTATTCAATTTTTTTAAATGTGATGTTTAAGTCTAGAACATCTTGAGATTATTGCTAGCAGACTCCACAAATTATGCTTGTATTGAATTCCCAATTCTGGTGAATTTGGCAATTTCAATAAAAAAACAATATTAAACCATTTAAAGGCTTATAAATGATCAGCAAAACCTTTAGATGTTTTCCACAGTATTTTGAAAGACACCTTACTTTTCATGATAGTTTCTGGACTGTCCTTTTGAAGGTTGGTGTGATATGTTAGAAACATTTACATGGCTTTGAGAAGAGTTCATATTTGCAGACAAGGTTCAATCATTACAATTGTCCACTGAGTTATCCACAATTGCAGCACAAAACTTGTCAAATTTTATGGTCACATGATTACAAACAGTCATGATATATTTCCTTTCATGAAGGCAGAAGTGTTTTATAATATTATTTCTGTTGGAAGTTATTATGATAACATTCAGCTTTGGATATGAGATTCCCAAATGTGTTGAACTCTGAAATGAATAGCTAGGGATGATTATCTCCAAAACAGGTTTTTTAGTGACACTTCCCCACACTAGAATTTGAGAGGCACTTGGCCTTTTGCTTAATGTTTAAAAGGCACTTACCCTTTATCCTTAGACTATCTAGCATTCACAGAGAAGCAATATGTGGTTGAAATAGACACTATGCTAGCACTTAGATGATGTATTTATCTTAAAGAAAATAATGGTCTTTTATAGAAGGATGAAAATATGGATTAGCTGAAAATTTGAGAGGAAAAGAAGGAGTATTTTTTTCGTCCCATCCCACCTTCTTTAATGAGGTGAGAGAAATTTAATCATGTTCCAAAGTTTTATCTCTGTCATCCCACCAAGGATTCAACGACCTTTAATTATGCCAACTATATTTTATTTATATGTTGCCTTTCTTTTAAAATGAAGGCAAGATGAAATGATGCTTCTGAAAAAAGAACATGAGAAAGAATAGAAAGTGATATTATAATAACAGTTGCCCTTAATTCTCGAAGCTTGGTGTATTTTAAGTACACCCAGGAAGGAATCTGTACTGGGAATTGAACTTACTACCCATTCTATGCACAGTGCATGTTCTACCATTGCACTTTAATCAAACATCCAGGCTGATGGGGAAAAAAAAAACATTTTTCATTGCTCCTTTTGATGCAGGTATGCTAAATGGCTCTAAAATAGAAGACATTTTAAGAACAGAAATGTCAACTGACAATAACAACTAAATTAATACTTTTGTCATTCTCCCTTCCAACAGGTACAGAACTGAATTGAATTTTTGCTTGCCAAACTTTTGATAGCCTCCATTACCTGATTTCTTGTGTTCAAAAATACTTTAAAACTATTGGTTTATCAAAAATATTGTGGCCTGCTAAACATCATTTTTGAATTGTTTGGCATAATCCTAGTTATCTTCCCAAAGTTGGCATTCCATTGACCATAGGATTATACTTGACATTGATTTTTTTGCCTCACAGAACATACTAATCTGAACTTAATTTTTTCTTGAATCACTAAATAGATTCATAATGAAATGAAGAAACATGTTGATATTTGTTCAGTATTGTTTAAATCTTTCAATTATCTCATGCTAATTCTGAACCTTATTTAACTATGAAAATATGTGGATGAGACTTGAATGGCTAGTTCTTGTTGGTGTTTATTTCTGTATCTTTAAAAAAAATAGAGAGATGGAAAAACCAGCAGGAATCAAATTCATTTCTTTTAGATCACGAAAAACAGAAATTTTGTCTGCTAAATCACAGAATGTAAGATTGTATTGGCCTTTAAATTCCACTTTCTTTTATATACCACAATCTCTTACTGCAAGTATTTTTATCTCCTTCACTCTCACAGACATCTTTAGTTAGGATACCACTAAAAGTCCTAGATAAATCTCTTGATTAATCTCTTTCAGTACAATTGTCTGGCTAACCTTCTCATTTGGTCATATTTTATAAGCTATAGTGTCTTTTGAAATAATCGTTTCAACTGTGAAATCGGACAGTGCAGTTGTTTGGACATTAATAATAATCTCTTTGAGAAATGCCTTTAATGATAACATAATATATCATTATGGCCCATTGCTCTTTGGTATTTATATCTGAAGTGAAATCTTTTAGAAATATCTCTTTTACTGTCTTTTCTGTCTCAACTAATTACTTACTGTATAGAATTTCTTTCGAGTTGAAATGTTGTTTTTTCCCCTACAGTTTCTAAGACTCACTAAATTTTAAAGAGAAGCATTATTTCTGCATAATATTATGAACAGGAGAGATGCAAGCAAAGTAGCAGTTTGTCTTCTGATTAGGGATGAGCTGAAAATCAGTTTTCTTTTCCTGCCTGTTTCACAAGAGACAATTCTGCTCTAGTAAATTTATAACTACATTTTTTAATAAAAAGCACGGATAAAAGCAGATTTCTAAAAGAAGAGGTACTACATATATTTTGTATATATGTATATATCAGGTGACCAGTAGTTTCAATTTTTTCTTTCTATTCATAGGAAGAAAAGATCTTTCTCACAGATTCCACAGAAGCTTCTTTGCATCACTTTCTGGAATTACCACAGATGTGATCATATATTGCCATACATTCCATAATGCACAAGTTTCTGAAATTTTTAAAATTTGTATGCTACCATTTAATACCATGGAGTTTTGCTTTGGGTGTTTGATATTTCTGTCTTACTAACTTTAAGAAGAAAAGCCTCTTTGCTATAGTTATGATCTTTTTCGATTTTAGAAAAGGACATGTCTACCTGCTGTTTTTTCATTGCTTTTCGCAATGCACCCTTAACTTTACTGGATGTTTGCCTCACCACTTAAGCACCAGTGAATAAGACTGACTTTATCTGTACACAAACATACATTGCTTGGATTTCTTCCTATTCACACCATTTAAGATTTGTTAAGACTGTGGATCATAGTGCCCAATGTTGTCCTGAATGCTGCTGATAACTCGATCTCCTGACCAGCATATTAGGATATTCCCTCCTGTGGCCTGCCATTATTTCTATGAAAGTTCAGTCTTTTGTTTGCATTGTACTATTGATCTTAAGCTTAATTGTGCACAAGAAGTATACCAAAGCTTATATCAAAATATTGTTAAGGGAGTAAGAGTATATTAAAGCAATAGATTTATTTTTGTATTGAACTTCTCCCCATTGTGCAATGTAAAATAAAAGTATTATAGACTTTTCCCCTCTCTTGTCTGTGCTGTTAATGATCATATTAGATCACAATAACTTATTAGCATTAGCATTCTAAAACAATTATACAATTGTACAATAAACCAGGGTACTGAAAATACATAACAAATCCACATGATACATGCACCAATCATGTTTTAAAACCAATATGCTAATTCATTAAAATTCATGGGATAGTAGAAAAGTCATCATTTTTATCCCCCAAACACAGATGTATCAAATGTGCCATATCTAAAACATGCAAAGTATTTCAAAGATAGAAGACTGCTCATGCCAAGACCCCCTGATCAAAAGTGTTGCAAAGGAGTGACACTTTTTGCTATGAATGCCCAGGGAATTTTTCCATGGAAGAAATAAAAATAATAAGGAGCATTATTTTTAAATTTGGGGTATGTATTTTGATCTTCTAGGGCTGAAGTTATTTATATTATTATATTTGAGGAACAGAAATATATTTCAGAAAGAATTGCTGAAGAAAACCAAAATTATGCTAACTTACTAATATTACATCTACATGTGATTCAATCAATCAATTATCCAGTATCAGGAATGAATCTGAACATCTTCAGAAAGATGCTCCATGCTTAAGACTAGCTCAGACCATATGTCACTGCTTTTAGCACCAGCGTATGTCCCTCTTAGGAGACAGGTTCTGCCTATAATAAAGACAGTGAAATCTTGGCCAGAAGATACTTCCAAACAACTTCAGGATTGTTTTGAGAACACAAATTGGAACATTTTTTATCACCGTGACCAAAGGTGCACATTGCAACTGTTCTGTGCTATATCAAACACTGCACAGATACTATCACTATGGATAAACATATTAGGGTCTAAACCTGGATGACCAAGGAAGTCCAGCGCCTCTTGCGTGACAGTACCAAGGCCTTTAGGTCCAGTGGTGGGGCAAGATACAGTGTTGCCAGAGCTAATCTGAAGAAAGGTATTCAGAAGGCCAACACTGATTGTAAGAGAAAGATTGAGGATAATTTTTATAGCAATAACATGAGGCAGGTGTGGGGAGGGATTCAACAAATTACAAACCATCAACCAACCAATGTCATCCCTGCTGAGAGGGATGCTTCATTTGGCAGAAAAACTGAATCATTTCTTTGCTCACTTTGAAGTGGAGACATCAGAGACAGATAAAATACAACTACCAGCCAATTGTAGCCCCCACCTCATTGTGGAGGAACAGGAGGTGAGGAGCATTCTGAGGGCTGTGGACCCTAGAAAGGCTGCCGGTAGCTCCTTTGAATTCTGCTGTATAATGCAGTGTTGGGGGTTTCTGGTTCAATGCGTGAAGGATGAAAGATGTGTGTTTGTGTTTATTTTCATGGTCATGGTCATGATGTGCACTGAAGATGTGTTTGATTTCATTTTATGAGGTGCAATGACAATAAAGTAAGCTAAATTGAGCCATCCTGCTAAATTGTCTATCACGCTTTTGCTTATACACATTCAGGACAGTCAACCATCTACTGTTAAACTAAGGTTATCATTAGGATTTTTTTTTCTGATACAAATAAATTCTTTAGGTGATATGGAGAGGTCCTTTTGAGGCAGTGATGATCTTCATGATTGAATAGACTTCTTGAAAAAAAGTTGGAAGTGCCTTCTTAAAAAGTCTGAGAGAGAGTGATTGGCCCAAGGTCTCTCAGCTGGTTTCATGTCTATGGCAGGGTTAACTTGTTGTCTCCTGGCTTCTAACCTGATGTCTTAACCATTATATCTATCTGGCTCTCTAATTCTATCAAATAACTGTCACCCAAGATAACAGATGATATCACAAAACAGTCTAACAGCCTAACAAACTAGGAATAGAATGAGGCAGCATGTTTCACCAATATCTAATGTCATCTTTGAAAAATATAAGTTATTGTATTTATTGGAAGCTACTCTCTTGGATATTCAAAAGCAGGCTAACTGGAATGTATCACAGTGTCAATTTTTGTGCTTAGCTGATACCATAATGGGGCTATGATTCTGAATATGAGATTTTATTCTGCAATTAAATTCAAGTATAAATGCATGAGGTTTGACTCAAAGCTGGCTCTAATTTGATCAAGTACAATGCAAAGAAAGGCTTGGATAGCTCTCCTAAATGTGTTTTCAAAACTTCATTTTTGGTGTCCATTGTGCAGAGATGGCCTTGATGGAATCTCTAAGGAGCAATTGGATGAGAATTTTAATATGCATTAATCTGGAGGCAGCTTGGAAATATTTAAATGGCAAGTTGAAAAATTCTTACCTAAGGGACATGCAGATCATTTTTGGAGTCAGTTTCTTCACTGGTTATCACCATAAGGTTCTTTGAAGTTTCAGATCCACAAAACTATTACAATCTTGGTTTTACATGGCTCCACAAAATTCAAGTCTTGGGAAAAAAACTGTTTCCTAAGGTAATAAGGTGGGAAGTACATAGGAAAGCTGATCTAATGAAAATGCTCTCTTTTCTTACATACAAAGTTTATTGGAAGTCTTCTTCATCCAGGATAGAAATAAATTCTGTCAGTAAAATTAAACTTGCCCTTCAGAAGGTTTTTAATATCCAGAAAATCAATAACAGGCAATTTCATAAATTAGTTAAGAGAAGAAATAGTTAAACCCAGTGTCCATTTTGAAGACACCAAACTGTGGCTTAGGCAGTATCATTTTCTCCTTGCTCCCAGAGCATTCAAACCCACAGGAGATCATTATTTTATAATTTGTTCAAAGGTCAACTCTGTATGGAAAAATGTGCGAGAGAAATAGCCCTCTCTTTAATCTGGCGAGAGCTCCTGGGAATCAATCTGTGCACCTACTCTTCTTACCACCATAGCCATTAGCCTGGCTTTTGAGAATCTGCCTTCAGTCCACCATTGTTTCCTGGAAGTCTTAAATGATACAATTAGTCAATGCAACAGACATCATGACAGTATTGCACCATTTGTGAAATAACAACATGATGGGCATGCTGGCATTTGATGTCATTGTGTTCTGACCCAAGCCTCGTTCAAAGCAAACAAACACCAAACATAAATAAAAGCAAAACCTTTTTAATGCTTCTCTGTGAATTCCGTTCATTCACAGTAAAACACTATTAAAAACTCATTGTCCCAGATAAGAACAAGCCTTGCCAAGGTTGTGCAAGGCTGCCAAGAACACTAGATTAAATTCCAAGGAAATAATCAAAACCAAAAGTCTCCAAACACAAACCAGGATAATCCGAACTTCTACAAAACTTGAAGTGCAAGAACTTATTTACTTCCTGCAAAGAATCCCACTTCTGAGGGCTGGCTTTTATCCCTTAAGGGAGGAGCCATCACCTTGCAGCTTTACTCCCAAATTGCCCGTGCTGCTGCAGCTGCTCTTTCCTTCGAGCAGCCCTGTGCACATGGGCGCTGGGTACAGTCTCCTCAGGTCCTCTGCATCACTGCTGCCAAGCTCCACAAGCTCCGAAGGCAGCACTCCATTCTCTGATAGTCCTGGCCCCATCCCTGCATCACATGCCGGCCCCTCATCTGAGTCCTTGGTCTCTGAGACCTCAGCCGTCTACACTTGCTGCCGGCGAACCACAACACATTGTCATTTTTCTTCAGAATGCCATAAATATTTACTGAAAGCAGTGGGGGAGGGGAAAACAAGTCTAACTTCAAAGAAGCAGATTGTTCATCAGCCATTTTCCTTGTCAGACATATCCAAACAAGACATAAGCAGTCTTAGAACTGTTACTGAATAAATTGTTCATCAGCTTGAAAATAAAGGTTTTATTCTACAATTTTCTGACATGGAGATAATTTCACCTGGTAGCTCATGTGAATAGAAAATGCATCTGCTGGAGTAACTTTCCATTTCCTATTTATCTTCTATTGTTATATTTAATTAAAGCATAAGCAATAAAGATGATGTCCTTCATTCTTTAAGAAGTCGAAATGTGGCTTGTCCTCTCCCTGCCTTCAGAGAGATCCTAGATGACCCTGACCTCCTCAACTCCCAGCATCTGCTTCTATTCTTCATTATTGCTAGTTGGAGAGGTGCTGAAAACAGCACAATAATCTGAGCTCTATATGGAAGGCATAAAGAACCTCAAACAAAATCTCTCCATTACATTTATTCCTGGAATACAGTTATTATTCCACAATGTGTAGAGGGGAGGTTGAAGAAAGGATGCCAGTAGCCTCGGATTACAGTACAAGGCAATAGTGCCACTAATTGCAGCCTGTTGACATTTAGCAATCATGCAGCAAAGGATGGTGTGATTATTATCCTGGGCATTATATATTATTGCATAGAAATAAGTGCTATATAGGCTATACACTTATTAGTTATATAGTACATATTAAGTGTCATATAGGACTAATCAGTTTTGGACAAGAAATGTCAGCATTATTTTTGGTGCCATAATATATGCTGTTCTCATAGGGCAGAGGTGTCAAACTCATGTTGTCATGACATCATCATGTGGCATATCAGGACTTTTTCCCTCCCTTTGCTAAACTGGATGTGGGTGTGGCCAGTATGTGACACATCTGGCCCACAGGCCATGAGTTTGACAGCCCTGTCATAGGGGGCCAAACAAATAAGGGAATTTACTAATCTCCTGACAGTGGTCTTCAGAGGGTTTCACATTGCCATTAAAGCTATTAGCTATTATTTGCCATCACTTCCATAAACTGGTTTAGCCCCTTTTGGAAACCAACAACAGTCTTGGAATCCATATCTAGTAATCATGTTTGTCACCACTACTGGAATTTCTAGAGAAGAAATTGAAATAAGAGGAGGCAAAATAATATGTTGATTGTTTCCCTTTTAGGAATGAGGTACATTGCTTCATAAAATTTTAAAATGTAACTTTTAAATTTTAAAAGGCACTTCGCATGATCTTTTATCAAAACAAAGAACCCCTTTAAATTAACAGTGTAAGCTTTCATGACCAATGTCAATTAAATAGTGTACTAATTTCAATTAATTTTCTGGTGCCTTAATTTTTTTACTGGCAGAAATAACCAAACATTGGGAAAGATTCTTTATGTAAAGCATAATTATTAAAACTTGTAGGCAAAGTTTCAGAATTTGGAACATATACTTCTATTTGTCGTTACCACCATTTTGATATATTACTTCTATAGTAAAAATATTGTAGGCTCATTGGAATTTAATTTCTGAATTGACTTGACTTGTTTCTCACCAGTGGTTCCTTTTCTTTCAGTCACTTAATTTATATACCTAAGGCTTCTGGACAGGTATAATCTTTCTTTCCACTTGATTTTAAATACAACTGCTTAGTTCCCTGAAGCACCTATGTATACATTAAATTACTGTAAATGTAAATGTTAACACTAATTGCAAGTTTGCATCTTCCCTCATTTCTAGAATATTCACAACAGATTTAAGTAGTTTGGGAGACTATGTAATACTAATTTAATTTAAACTGCAGTACAATCACTCAAGGTACTTCTGGCTTATCTCCTGTTAATTAATGCCTATATGAAAACAGAAATGCTTGGGACCTTGTCCCATTTCCTATATCAATACTTTCCCAAGGACATTAAACAAGAACATTTTTCAGAAATTTTGATGCCTTCCATCCACCTTTGAAAAGTTATATCTTTGTTCTCTTTCTTTTTAGTACCAGCTATCACATACATTAAGAGGCACAAGGGCTCGGGGGCTTAAACAATGCCAGAGAAAGTCTATAGTCCAGGTGTTTGAGTCCTACCACCTCATGATGAAGTGGGTTCCCATTACTTACCTCATCTCCTGGCAATCTAGCATGCAAATACAAGTAGATGAATAGGTAACACTTCCATGAGAAGGTATCAACATTCTATGTTTTGTCATATGCTTTGCACTGTGGCATGATGTTATACTGGGCACTTGAGCACAGAAACAACACTTTGGACAGTGCTGGCTTAATGGCTTAAAGAAACAGAGATGAACATCACCTCCTAAATTCAGCTATGATTAATGGAGTAAAACCCACAGGGACTCCTTTAACTTATTTTAACTTACTCCTTTAACTTACTTTAACATTACTGTGGACATAATATATTTAGATTTCAGCAAGGCATTGACAAAGTAGACCACAACCTACTTCTTGCTAAGCTAGAAAAAATGGGATAGTACCACCACCAGATGGACTCACAACTGGCTGACAAACTGTACTCAACAGGTAGTCCTTAATGGGTCTAAGTCTACATGGTGGGAAGTAAGCAGTGGCTGTCACAAGGTTCTGTCTTACGCCCAGTACTCTTCATTAATGACTTAGATGAGGGAATAGAAGGGGAACTTACCAAATTTGCAGATGATACTAAGCTGGCAGGAATAGCTAACACCCAAGAAGATAGGCTCAAGATCCAGATGGATCTTGACAGACTAGAACACTGGGCTGTATCTAACAAAATGAAATTCAATGTAGAGAAAAGTAAAGTCCTACACTTAGGCAAGAAAAACCAAAAGTACACATATAGACTGGGTGAAACCAGGGTCAATAGCAGTAACTGTGAGAGGGATCTTGGAGTCTTAGTGGACAACCAGCTAAATATGACCCAGCAGTATGCAGCAGCAGCCAAAAAAACTAATGCAATCCTAAATTGTATTAACAGAGGGATACAATTGAGATCAAGTGAGGTACTAATACCATTTTTTTAAGCCTTAGTAAGACCACACCTAGAGTACTGCATCCAGTTTTGTTCACCACATTATAAAAAAGATGTTGAGACTCTACAAAAAGTACAGAGAAGAGCAACCAGGATGATTAGGGGACTGGAGACTAAAATATATGAAGAACGGTTATAGAAACTGGGTATGGCTAGTCTAGTGAAGAGAAGGACCAGGGGAGACATGATAGCGGTCTTCCGATATTTGAGGGGCTGCCACAGGGAGGAAGGGGTCAAGCTATTTTCTATAGTGCCTGTAGGCCAGACATGGATGGAAACTGAATAAGGAGAGATTTAACCTGGAAATAAGAAGAAACTTTCTGACAGTGAAACAATCAACCCGTGGAACAGCTTGCCCTTGGAAGTTGTGGGAGTGTCATCACTTGAGACTTTCAAGAAGAGATTGGACTGCCATTTGTCAGAAATGGTGCAGGGTCTCCCACTTGGGGAGTATATGACTATGCAAGGACTATATGATCGACAAGGTCCCTTCCAACTCTGATTATCTGTAATCTGTAAAAGTAAACTTTTTTAAAAAATCACATACACTACTACTGGAGGCAAGATGTTTTATCTATTTCTATCCTTGTTACTCATTAAACAGTTTTATCCTTCATTATCTTGAGTTTATCATCTCCCCTTTTTCTTAGATCTCCTCTTTCGAGTACATTGTCAATCATTATATATTCATGAATGCAACAAAACAAAGTTATCTGTTATTCACTTTTTTGCTATCAATTATATATTGACTGACCAAGCAAGATGATATTAACCCTATTCAGTTTCCATTTTTACTTTCACAATGAATTCTAAATCTTCTTTATTTTCAGCTATTAAAATAGTATCAATAACATATTTCAAATGATTAGTATTTCCACTCCCAGCTTTGATTCCAACTATCGACCTTTTTAATTTTTAAAAGGTCAATATATTTCTTAAAATATATAGTCACTGAACAAGTTAAGCAAAGATAAGCAAGTATATTTCTCACTCCCTTCCTTAATCTAAACCAAAGGCAACTGCAGCAGGAGCAATGGGGGCCAAACTGATATCAGCAATGTTGTGCTTTTGCTGTGCTGCTCCATTTCTATGTGTGCTGTGACATTGAATGTACACCTCAAGGGGCAGTGCTTTTCACAAAAGCAGTGATTTCCTTTTGGTACTTCTGTTCTGAACAACTATGCTTCTCCAAATTCAGTTTTTTTCCTCAATAGTGTCTTGTTCATGGTAAGAAATCATTGGGTGCTCAGGTATACACATAAACCTTAATATGTCTCCTATTCTGGCCTAATTTATGTCAAAGGCCTTTGTGGCTTGGGTAAAAATAATTCTTTCTCATATTCTCTTTCTCTCTTTAGCATTCATTTTATAGAAGCTCATCACTTTAGTAAGTTCTCACTTGGAATATTGCATAGAGTTTTGGTCGCTACAGTATAAAAAAGATGGAGACTCTGGAAAGAGTGCAGATAAGAGCAAGAAAGATGATTAAGGGCCTGAAGACTAAAATGTATGAAGAAGGGTTGCAGAAATTGGGTATGTCCAGTTTAATGGAGAGGAAAGGCTAGGGGTGACATTATAGTAGTGTTCCCATATTTGAGAGGCTGCCACAAAGAACAGGGGGTCAAAGCATTTTCCAAAGCATCAGGAGACAAGAAAAGAAACAATGAATGGAAACTAATCAAGGGGAGAAGCATCTAGAAATAAGAAGAAATTTCCTAACAGTGAAAACAATTAATCAGTGGAAGGCTTACCTCCAGAATGTGTAGGTGCTCCATCACTGGAAGCTTTCAAAAAGGGAAGGGACAACCATTTGTCTGAAATCATAGAAGGTCTCCTGGTTGAGCAAGGGGTTGGACTAGATGATCTTCAATGTCCTTTCCAACTGTTATTCTGTTTCTGTTACCAATCTTGTGTCTACCTATTCTGTATCTTGATTGTCAATCTGATATACCTCTCTCCATGTAAAATATAGTATAATTTTTCATAATCTAAACTTTCTCATAAATCTCAGTATAATACTGTGATTTTTTTCCCCTCCCTGAAGTCTAAGGCATAGAATTTCTTTTTCCCCAATTTGTTGATATAAAGCTATTAGCACCTTAGCTGCTTCTTGCCCATGACCTTTAAACAATTTAGGAGGTATTTCATTTGCTCTTGATGCTTTTCCATTTTCCGTTTTATTGACTATTATAACATTTTTAGTTGAGTCAGTCTGTGAATAAACTGTTTTTCTATAATTACTTCTGTCATTTTATAACCTATGTTCTAAATGTGTGTGTGTGTGTGTGTGTGCGCTCACGCATATTCTATCTTCCAGTAGCCTCATACCAGACATTTTTCTGATTATATTCCCTATTTGTTGTTCTTCAAACAGACTTACTTTCTTCTCTTTTCTTCTTGGATAGTGATAATTATATGTACTTTTCTTGTTACATGGAGCTTTCATGATAGCGTGTTCTCATAGTATCTTGGATCATTTCCTTTTTGGACTTTTTTTCTAGGAAAAAAAAGACTATTTCATGATATCTCTTCTCTCTTCCTTTCTCCTCAAGTTCTCTTCTTAAGCCAAGCATTCCAAATCTGTTTCTCACATGATTAGAAGCTCTAATCATGCTCTAAGCTCTTTCTTTTCAGATTCTCAAACAAGGTGTTCTTTAAGAAGGAAGACATTTTCTCATTTGGCCTTTCAGCATTTCTAACAAATTCTTATTTCCTAAGTGAACCAAAATGAAATGCTCATTGCTAGACAAAGAATTCCAATTGCTTTTTTCCTTAATTCCATCTTAAATTCTTTATTCCTCTATCAATTCTGTTAGCCCACAGAGCTTGCAAGATGCAAAGTATTTTTTATTTGAAGGATCATTGCCCAAATTCAGGAATTTCTCAACTGTTTGAGACTGTTGTTCCATCTCTTTGTTGAAGATAATTTTCATGCAACTTTTAAATTTATGTGGGCAGTCTTCTTATTTCTTAGCTCATAATACTTTTTTTTAGAAAAGAGATTAATGTATCTCTGATTACATATCACAGATATAAATATTAAGCAGAGCATCTCTATATATAATAAAACCAAAACTCCTAAGAGTACCAAATAGATTCTAAAGAAAGAAATTAAGTTTATTAAGAAAATATATGTGCTAACAGAAATCCTGGAAGAGGCTTGTTTTGATTTCAGAACAATCTGCTCATACTTAATTTGAAAGGCAATAAGAAGTATCACTTTTGTATGATTCTGCAAATGTGCAGCTTTGAAGACTTAATTCCTTTTATTTGTTTGCTTTCTGCAACTTCATGTTCACAACAACGGTAATATACTATAAATACAATTTCTGAATGTAATATCTTGCTCCAGTTGAGACAGCTGTAAATTCCTACAGATATATAGTTTTTCTGCATTTGAGAAAGATCAGATGCGATCAACCTTTGGATCAAAATAACTGAAATAGGCTTCAGGATTTAAGATTCATGAAATTATGCAGGAAAACACTCATACATACAAATCACTGTTTTTCAAAAATAACATTTATGGATATTTGCATGATTATCCTTTTAGAGTAAGAATAATACATCTTGCTTATTATTTTACTGATAAATTAACTATGCAATTGTATAATTTATTATATATATTCCCTTCCTTGATCTATCTATATGCTCCACATTTATTTTTTCTTAAGTTTAGCATATATTTGCTATTGAATGTTCAATCAATCAATTTTATTTGTCTTTCTCCAGCACAAATGATAGGATAAACAATACAGAGCAAATCACAAAAGCATGAAATAATTCTATCACTTAAAAGAAAGATAGATAGATAGATAGATAGATAGATAGATAGATAGATAGATAGATAGATA
>NW_020769337.1:10609793-10629145 GCF_900518735.1 Pseudonaja textilis | reverse complement strand
ATAGATAGATAGATAGATAGATAGATAGATAGATAGATAGATAGATATATTACAAAATACTATATCCATTGAGATTAAAATCCATAACTGAATCTGATTCATATATAAAATACATTAGTAAACAAATGTGAAGCTTTTATCATGTATTTCAAATGCAGCATATCCAACTTGTAAAGTACCAATGTAAAAAGATAAATCATTGCTATAATTCAGTTACTTCTATTTAAAATGTGATTGGGGAAGTTATGGGTGTGTATTCTTAAAGAATTTGAGCTGATATGGGTCATATCTGCCCTACGTAATTCTCACAAACTTTAGTGGTCATTATCACAATGAGATTCTCACCACATAGATTCTAAAGTTGCTTCATGTGCCATTCACAAACAATTTCTGAAGACCTCAGTTTATTCAAATTTCTTGATGATTATCCGTATGAAAATGGTACCAAAACCATTTCTAAAGCTCTGGGTTTCACTTACACTTCACCAGAAATTGGAAACACAAAAGATTCAGGACATTAAAAAAATCTTGTCAAGGGTGGTTTCTCTCTTAAAATCACTTCAAACATGCAGCATAATACTGCTCAGGATGACACACAGAACTACAGAAGAACTTGTAGAGCTATATAAGGCTATCACTTTGACTAAAGTCAATGTACATGATTTCAAATCAGAACAGAACTGGGTAAAAATGGGGGAGCTTTATTTTTTATTTCTTAACACTTTGGGGTGGAATGGGGTAGGTGGGTTGAGAAGGAGGACTGGCTTGGTATTGAGTTCTTGGGTGCTTGATTTCAATTTTTCCCAGTTTCTGGCTTGGACAACACTGAGGGGCATTTCAGATAATATTGTTATTTATGTGCCAATAAGTTTCTCAAAGAAAGGAAACCGTTTCCTGTTTATGAAGATGGCTTTAATTCATATCAAATATTGCCAGTAACTGTATTACTTTTAATAATCAAAATCAATATCCTTATGATGAATTGTTTATACTATTCTAAAACTCTGTCTGTGTTTACTTAGACATTCCCTCACCTTGTTCCTTTATTTCATGTGCCAGCAATGCACTAATAAGACTTTACCAATCATTCTTCCAGGGATCAAATTTTATAGTTTTCTCATTATAGCTTTGGAATAAAGTGTCCCCTTAAATGTGTGTGTGTGTGCATATATAATGCTAATTCATATTATAGCCTTATTTCTATTTGTTAATGATTTATGAATGTTTATTTTGATTTATAGAGTGCCTGAATTTTTCTTCATGGCAATGCAAGCATAACATCGTTTTTTTACATCACAACATCACAAACATCATTTTTTTTATCTATGTATTTATTCATTTAATAATTCTTAAATACTCCTAGTTATTCTCCATCCACAGTGGTCTGTGAATATCTTACAACATTAAAATTAGTAATATCAAAATTCAGTCAATCCACCAGAATGCAGCATTATTAAAAAACTATATAGAAATAATTTCTAAAAAAACAAATGAGTTTTACCTTTAGTTGCAATTGAAAAATATAGACCAATTTGATTTTGATGACATAATTATAGGAAATATTCAAACTTCTCCCTTCAAAATCAGCTAAACCAAAAGATATTTAAATTCAGCTCTATCACACACAAATAGTAAAATGATAGGAATTACTTAATTGATAAGCCAATAAAAATAAATGTATGACATAAAACAGTATCTTAAAGATAAGCCAAATGCATTTTTCAAAAAAATATAAGTTATTCTCAGCTTATCAGGATTTTCTTCCAAATAGGTGTGTGAAGAATTACATTTTAATTATGTGGAACTAAGTTCCATTGAATTCAAATATGCATGGAGGCATCCTCAGCTATCTACTGACATAAGCAACAATTACCTTAATCCTTTTATCAGTTCCCTAATGTTTACCTCCCATATGCAGCCATACATTTTAAAAGTGGTTTGTCTGTTTTTTTATCCAAAATGAAATATTTGACCAAAAAATTTAACTGAGTGGTTCTTTAGAAGCTGAGAAAATGATGGCATAAAAGAACTCTTTAGGGACAAGCTGTTAAGGCTTAACTGAATCTTCAGATCTTCCTCATACAATATATTTAATGAAAAATAATACAAGAGCTCTGGTTCCAATATTGACTTTTACTCAAATTACAATAATACAGTCTAATAGCACTCATTCACAAGACCTTATAAACAGCAAATATACCAAGTTATGTGCAATTCAAAGAATGGCAATTCTAATGCAGTATTAACAGGTATAGAACATAAGTTGGTTTTCCATGTAGAAAACCTTTTTCCCCCTTTTCAGAAATTATGTATTGTTGGAGTCTTCTGTGAAAAAAACATTTAAAACTCACAAGGATTTCCATATGTTTTAAAGTGCTGAACTGAAATTGCAATGAACCATTTATGCAATTATTAAAGTTGAGATTGAGATAAGTTTATCAAAGTTGTGTTATCATTGGGTTGAACAAGTTGCACTATGGATGAATCTAGGATGAAATATGGACTTCTACCCTTTAATTATTGAAACATGCAAAGTCAAATCTACTCAGTAATGGAGTCAATCAACTTGTGATAGGTACAGATAACAAAATTGTCATATAAGAGATGCTAGTTCCATCGCAGTGTATAAGCTTGACCCAGGAAAAGGTGAAGATCTGTAATATGCATTGCCTTTGGAAACAAAACAGTGGAGATGGTAAACTTAGTTTAATGTTCCTGTATATAAATAGAAAATCATTTATATGAAGTACAATTGATTTATCATATTATAAAAGATGTACAAGTCTATATATTCAGTAGAAAACAATGGAATTTGGGGAAGGAAACATTTCACCTCCACTCAGATCTAATCACTTTGCTTTTCACTATGATTAATTCTCCTTCAATTGATTATGCCACCCATTCATCCTGTTCTCATTAGGTCTGCCAGTTCTGTGCCATAATATACAGATAAAAAGGATGCCTCTATTACTCCACATAACTTCATCTTCATCAGTTCTGAAGACTACAGTGCATCAGAACACTAGTGAATTGTATCCATAGTAAGTAGTTATGGCTGGCACAGATGGCTTCAGAACAGAGTTAACTGAGTTCATTAAAAATTCATCTATGTTGATTTATTAGTCATCATATTGTCTTGAGGGTCACAGATATCATATTACTTAATGCAAGTAATGAAAAACCACAAAATGGAGAAGCCATCATATATTCCTTGGTAATTTTCCACAGGCAGCCACATAGTCACTGTGGGAAACTGGATCCTGAATCTCAAAAAGCGTTGGTCTAATAGAACAGGGATAATACTATTCTCTTTTTAAATGCCAAAATTATTATTATTTCCTTACCTGATTTGTAGAGTTATACATTACTTTGTGAGGTGATGGAATGATTGCATCATTCTGAAGTACAACCACACTTCGAGAAGAGTTGAATTGGGCCCCTAAGACTTTTACTTCACCAAACTTTAAGTTATTTGGGTCAAAATATCCTTGATGGGCAATCCTGATATCCAAGACATTCTGAAAGACAGTTCCCCAATATATTTATTTATAAAGTTATTTCATAATTTGTCATCATCTCCATTTGGTTCCAACATGTAATCTTTTGTTGTGACAATAGGATGAGAATGGAAATAGCAGTGATTGAAATATTGGCAAAGGTTGTGATACTCATGATCTAACAGTGCTGGTTTTAATAATCTGCAGATAAAAACTCAATGTCTTGAGTTGTTAACCAGAATTTACAGATTATTACTGATCATTGTAAATCTAAATGTAGATTTTTGCCTGCTTATTATTGTGCTTGGCTTAACATGTCCCACTTTCACTATGGGCAACCATGCTATTTTGCATCTCTTCTTGTTGCCTTCAAAAAAGCACCTTTGGGACAACCATGACCTGAATGAGAATCTTCCTAGGTATAATTCACACATAGATAAAGTAGGATAGAATCCCTAATTGATACCAAGTTGGTATGGTTTAAGATTGTTTTCCCTTCTATCATTTTTCTTTTATTATCAAACAATACTGAAATATTTTAATACTTGTTACAAAATATTTAATACTCAAAATACCTATAGTAACTACAAAGAAAATATTTAATTATCCTTATAGTTGTTATAGTTAATGGCTTGTTTCTTATTATTGGGTAAGGTTTTTTTCTTCTTTCATAGTTTCTATTATTGTGTATGTATGCATATATGTATGTATGTATGTATGCATTTATTTATTTATTTATTTATTTATAGAGCAATGAAGAGCAGAGAAGAGCAGCAAAGATATTAGGGGACTGAAGGCAAAATATATATATATATAATGGTTGCTGGAATTTAGTAATTTAATGAAAATAAGGACCAGGGGTGACATGATATCAACATTCCAATTTCTAAAGGGCTGCCATAAAGAGGAGTGAATCAACCTATTCTCCAAAGCAGGACCAAAAACAATGGACAGAAACTAATCAAGGAGAGAAGCAATCTAGAACTGAGGAAAACTTTCCTGACAGTTCGAGCAACTTTCCATCAGAAGTTGTGAATGCTCCAACACTGAAAGTTTTTAAGAAGAGATTGGACGACCATTTATCTGAAATGGTATAGGGTTTCCTCCTTGAGCAGAGGGTTGGACTAGAAGACCTCCAATGTCCCTTCCAACTCTGTTATCCTGTTTGTTTATTTTTCATGTTTCCTAACTGCTCATCTTCCTCCTTCTTAATATGTTATACCCATTCACAAAAATAATGTATAATTGTTTCTAGTATAAATGAAAACTATGGACACTGATTAACATTATATGATCATTATATGAACAAATAGTTCTGTATTTTCACTATATTACTAAGACATCAGTAAAAAAATTCTGCATCACTGAAACTTTCAGCAAGATAGCTTGTGATAAATTAATTAATCTTTATTTTGTTCATTCCTCAATCATATTTGAATTCGTATGTTACTAAATTGATCAAATTAATAATTCAAGGACTTAAATTTAAAAAGGTAAAGCCAATTTGCTGTAGGGGTTATGATATCAGGCTAGTTCCTGGAGATAAAGAGTTCTAATTCTACCTCAGGCCCAAAGCCAGCTTGGACCAGTCACTTTCTCATAATCCTAGGAAGAAGACAACAGTAAACCATGTTAAAATTCTTGCCAAGAAAAACTGCAGGGCTTGTCCAAGCTGCTAAGAGTCAATACTGACTCAAAGGCAATAATAGTAATATGACATCCTGGATTCCAGGGAAGAATTTGGTGCTTATGAAAGCCATACCACCTAAAGAATTGGCACTGTGATTTCACATTATTTTGTAAATAATAATTACAGTATGGAGATAAAAATGCCAGAATATAAATATAAAATATAAATTTAATAAATAAGTGGATGAAAATACCAAATCCAGTCTAAACAAAAATGGTCAAAATCACTTTTTTCAAGGCCATTGTAACCATGAACAGTCACTAAATGAATGGTTGTAATTTGAGGATAACCTGTATATTTATTATCCAAACTCACATCCTGTTGAACCATGATTGAAACTATAAGAAAACACAGCCCATTCTCAAATACATCTCCCACACCTAGTGTTCAAGAGGACAAAAGATAATTTTTTGCAGGTACGCTACATTGCAGAACTGTGCCATGAGTCTAAATTTAACCTGAAAGCCTCAAACAGATCTTCCAGTTATATCAGATTGGAAAATCTAAATTTAGACTGAAAGCTTTAGCAAAAACAAGTCTTCTGGACCTTCTTCAACTGTTCAACTGTAGTTTGAAAGAAAAGAATCTATTAGATGCATAAGCTTTGAAACAGGAAAGGGAGAAAATAGTGGTTAGGAAGGCTTTGAACACTGGAAAGTTGATAAAGAGACATTTGGAGTGATTCAAGTTTTTGTGATATTTCAATATTTCTTTGGCATACACCAGAAAGCAAAGATCTTTCTCACTATTATGAGAAGAAGCAGTCATTCACTTATCTCTGAATTATAATTCAGCAAATGATTGCAAAGTATTGCTTTCTAAATTTAATGTTATGTGCCAACAAATGGATCAAATTAACCGAAAAAATAGCATTCTCAAAAATATCTTGAAATAACAATTTTATTATTCTTTCTACCCTAGTAGCACTACCTCAAGGGTATATGTACTGTATATAGTGACATAATTATATTAACTAGCAAGAACAAACAAAAATTATTTTGCCATGCCAATAGCTATTACACAAACATGAAACCCACTGATTTTTTTTGAACACAATGACTGCATGCTAGAAAAAGGAGTCTAGAAAGCAGGTAAGAACTGAATCAGTAAGTCTTTTCCATTTGTTTGTTTAAGAGAATTTATATCACCACCCACTTACTCTTAATGACTCTGAGTGGCTTACAAAAATAAAAACTCACTGCACAAAAAGTAAAAGCAATAACCTACCCACCCCACTCCCTGGTGACAACAAATAAATTCATGTTTAAACGTACTCGGTAAATTGTTTGTTTCACTTGTAATTTTCTTATTCAACTAATTTTTGTTGCACAGACAATATTATTTTGCATGTTACACCTGAATTTTATTAATCACTTATGAGTGCCGTCCTGAAATGTATTCCATCTAATGGTGAAACAGGAAGAATGGGGTGTAAAAATGATAGGACGTGTTGCTATGGAAGGAGATCTAAAAAGGATTTGTATAGCTTGAAAAGCTATGAAAATGAGAGAGCAACAAGTTTGAAAACAATCTGAGAGAAAAAAAAAATCTCTTTTGCTCTCTGTGTCATATACAGACATGTACAAATGTTATTGACAACTAATTGATTCAAAGAAACCATTTCGGTGATATTTGTTTGGATCTGGAGGATTTATATAGAAGCATAATTGATTTAGCTGTACATGTAGTCCTTGACTTACAATCACAATAGACCCAAAATGCTTCTATATAAATCTTCCAGATCAAGCAAGATAATTGTTAAGTGAGTTTTGTCCCATTTTACAATCTTCCTTGCCAAAGTTGTTAAGCGAATAACTGCAATTGTTAAGTTACTAGCATGTTAAGTAGCATGTTAGTAGTTACTTAGTAGCATGTTAAGTGAATCTGGCTTCCCCATTGACTTTACACGTCAGAAGGTCTCAAAAGGTGACCTTCACATGACCCTAAGACCAGGGGTGGGATTCAAATTTCTTAACAACCAGTTCTGTGGGCATGGCCTAATTTGTGGGTGTGGCTTGGTGGTCATGTGACTGGGTGGGTGTGGCTTGCTGACTGGGGGTGACTTGGTGGTGTGGCTTGTGTGGGTGTGGCTTGTACATAAACATTGTAAATATGTATGTAAATATTGTTTTATATATGTATATATGTATGTATGTATGTATACAAGAGCAACTTTTACCCAAAATAAGGCAAAGCAGATTGAGTTGCTTGCAGAATCATAGATTCACTCACAGATCTACCTTTCTGCAATCTGCTGTCTGAGTCTGCACTGAAAAATAGAAACTTCACTCCTAAGGAAGGCTCGGCTCTGCTCTCAGGCCATTTCTCCCACACCTCCCAATCCCCCGAATACCACCCCTGATAGGGCCTCAGGGAAGCCTCTTAGGTGAAGGCAAAGCAGTACAACAGTGATTTAGATTAGCTAGAAACCAGAAATCTGACAGGAGGGGGGAGGAGTCAGTTAGTGGCGTGATTTGCCAGTGTTCTGAACTGCACAGAATCATAACAACTGGTTCTATAGAACTGGTCCAAACTGGTAGAATCCCACCCCTGCCTAAGACACTGCAACCATCATAAATATGAATAAGTTGCCAAGCATCCAAATTTTTATCATGTGACCATGAGGATGCTGCAATGGTTGTAAGTGTGAAAAACAGTTATAAGTCACATTTTTCAGCACCATTGTAACTTTGAATGGCTACTAAATGAACTGTTGTAAGTTGATGACTACCTATATTGGTTTATTCAATTGGGAAATAATGCCTAGGAAATGTACATACCTGGCTGACATTAAACGTGTGTAAGAGGTAAAGTCCTTTCTCATATGCATCTATAATAAAAGAATAGCAATATATATTATTGTATTATCTATGTTTTGACATGCTGTTTCACACCATTTCATTCAATATTCATTCAATGTTTAAACTGTCCAATAGACAAAGTGTTTGGGTAGTTTACATCAAAACACACTAAAAATAAAGAATATAATAAAAATATAAAATAAAATAAAAAATATTAAAATAAAGAATCAGGCATTCCTTAACCTTGAGATAGCGTCATTGCCACCTGACAAAACATTATAAGCACAAGATAAAATGAATATGTCAGAATAGAGTAGATTAGAGTAGAATAGAGTGAGTAGAGTGGAATAGAACAGAATAGAAACTTTTTGTCACTTTAAATGTACACTGAGCCGCATATATTAAAATGAAAATTTATTGCATTCAGCTCTCAAAAGATAACCATTATGCATATACCCACAAACAAACACATGTGCAACACAGAGAAACGTAACAGTCTAGTCTGAATATATACATGGTGGAAAAAAAAAATCTTGTGAATTTACAAGATGGATGGCATAAGGAACAAAGCTATTACAGAATCTAGTAGTCCTGCTAAAGATACTTCATGACCTCCTCCCATACAGGAACAACAGAAACAGACCATGAAGTGGGTGCGTGAGCTCTCTCACAATGCTTCAAGCTCTAAGCAGATAGCACTTACAAGTAATATCCTAAATAATGGGAAGTCAGCTTCCTATAATCTTCTCAGCTGTCCTTACTACTCTCTGTATGGACCTTCTCAGGGATGGGCTTCTGGGAGTTCACAGAGATTCAGGAAAGCCCCTCACTAAGGTTCTGTGCAGTTTGGAGAACCCCCAAATCCCATTCCACTGGACCCACCCACCCTTTCCTGCCTCTCCCAGGAGTCCCCATGAAGCCTGTTTTGGATGCAGATAAGTGCAGGGCACACGCAGAGACCCCGGGAGGGCAAAAACAGCTTCCTGGAAGTTCAGGAAGGCCAGAAATGGGCCCATTTGCAGCTTCCAAAGAGCCTCTAGAGCCCAGGGTGGCCATTTTTGCCTTCCCTGAGGCTCTAGGAAAGCCTCCAGAGGCCAGGGAGGGCAAAAATGTTCCCGACCACCATGGTGCAGGAGGCCGACTAGGCCACGCCCGCCCAACAACCAAACAAAGAACCCTTTGCTAAACATTTTAAAGCCCTTCTATGTGAGGCACTGCTGCCACCAAACCAAATAATGATGCAGTTTGTTAAAACGTTCTCAATTGTGCCTCTGTAAAAAGTGGCCGGGACAGAGCAGAAAGATGTGCTCTCCTCATCCGGTGCAGGAAAGGCAAACACTGATTTGCACTCTTCATTAAAGATAATATATGAAGAGACCAAGTCAGTTTGATAATCTGCACCCCCAGATACTTAACACTATTGATCACCTCCACAACTGCACTCTTGATACAAAGGGGAGTATGACTATGCCATCTCTTTCTAAAACCAATAATGATCTCCTTTGTTTTGTTAACATTCAATCTGTCCTTTGCAAAGTCTAATGAGATCATCCTCTTTTAATGAGCCCATAATCCCTTGCGGGGTGGAGACTGGGCAAATGAATGGAGCTGAGTGTAAACTGGCTGGATGCCCTTCCTGTTGCCAATGCAGAGGTTTTTTTCCCCAGCAGATATATTCTTAGTGTACCCTGAGACAGAAATATCTGCCTCTATCTAGGATCGAACTCACAGCCTCCTGATTGTGAGGCGGGAGCTCTACTTCTAGGCCATCACATCACTGCAAAGTCCAATAAGATAAAACCATCAAAAAGGGATATGAGTAATGATATTCATTGCATACACAAACCAGGTAAAAATTCCCATGGGATGGAACAGAAGTACTTCACTGCATATTTGCTACCTTTGAAAGGGTCCACCCACTATCAGCATTTTGGGGTTCCCTGACTGGCAAAAGGGGCATAAGTTCACTCTTATTGAATTCTTCCATAATCTTGAATGTTCTTTCATTCTTTTTATACGTTATTTCACTATATTATATTCTTATATTTTCATGGAATAAAGCCTTAAGTATTCATAGTGTGTGTTCATTGGTTTTGAACCCAGAAGAACCTGTGACCCAGTTCTGCTGTGTTAGGTTCGGACCAATATCCTAAGTAAAGTTGCAGGTAGTAAATTAGCTAAAGCTGATGAAAAGCATTTTGTCCCACATAATGACAGTATGACAGCCTACATCCCCAGATGATCTCGCTCAGCACTTTCAAAGAGATGTTAAAAGCATGAAGGATGAAAGGGAGGCTTGAGGTATTCCATATGGTCTAAAGAATCTGCTTGGTCTCGGGAGAAGGAAGTCGACTCGGGGAATGAACGAGCTGTGGGATTGCGGCAACTCCACATCCAACCCTACCTCATCCAACTCACCATCACTCAAAACTAGGCAAGCACACCCCTAACTACATGAATTCCAACTACAACTGGCTTTAAATGCAAGCTATTCAATGCAAGAAGCCTTGTGAATAAAATGCCTGAATTTCTCCTCTTATTAAATATGGCTAAATTCGACATCATATTTGTCTGTGAAACATGGCTCAAAGCATCTCTCCCTCAATGCATCTCTCCATTACCACAGTAAGACACTATCATGTTTACCGATCAGATCGTGAAATCTGTAGAGGAGGTGGTGTTGCTATCTTCGATAAAAAGTCCTTACATTTAAAAAACATCCAAGTTACCCAAGAGCTTGCTCTTCTTGAGACCATCGTCTGTGAACTGTCCTTAAATATTATATTTCGATTCTTACTATGTTACAGAGCCCCTGATTATGACATCAAACATGTAAACAAGCTAAATTCACTACCAACATGGGCAGCATCCTGCCCACACGCTTTTATCTTTCTTGGTGATTTCAATCTATCTCACATTAACTGGACCCTAAACAAATGTAAAACTGAATCCATATATGCAACCTTCTACAATGCTGTAACAAACCTGGGACTGGAATAACTGGTAACCAACAATACTAAACTTCACAACTGCCTCGATCTCATCTTCTTCAATAGTTTGAATTCAATTTATGGAATACGAATTAAAGAACCCTTTTCCAACAGTGACCACAACATGATTGACTTTTGTCTCAACATATGTCCACACAAATGTCAACACAATGATGTGATCCCGAATTATAACTTCAAAAAAGGAAACTATGATCTTATAAACAATGATCTGTCATTCCTTGATTGGCAATGTCTATTCACTGAATACAATACTGTTGAAGACCATTACAACATATTTTTGCTTGAAGTCAAAAGAGTCATCAAACTATATGTACCAATAACAATAAAAACAGATTACCCATAGCAATAAGTAAACTTCAATCCAAAAAGAGATCACTTTGGTGGAAAAACAAATCTGGTCACATTGCCAGTTTCAAAACCTGATATGCCACCACATAAAGACTGAATGCACCAATTATCACATTAAGAGGAAAACCTTCTATGCACCAATTCCACCCGCGCTTTCTACAATTTTGTAAACAACAAACTAAAAGACTCAAAGTCCATCCCACCCCTGAAAGGACCTAATGGTAAAGACTGCAATGATGACACTATTAAAGCCAAACTCTTTAACACATTCTTTGGCTCAGTATTTGTAAACAGCAATGGATCATGCCCAGTATTTCCAAGTCAAACCACAGACAACTACAATGATCTAATACATATCGATTTTACAGAAGACAATGTTGAAAAAGCACTACGCAATCTAAAATTATCTCTATCTCTTGGACCGGATGGTGTGCCTACCTCTTTAAAAAGCTATCCACTGCCATAATCATAATCTTTGAAAAAAAATTTCAGAACCAGCTCCATGCCAAAACTATGGTCACAAGCCACGGTCATCCCCATCTTCAAAAAAGGAGACCCCAGCTTAGTTGAAAATTACAGACCAATCTCTTTATTCTGCATCACCTGTCATGGAATCAATTATTAACCAATCCATTATCCTCCACTTAGAGACAAACAACCTACTCTCTAATAAACAATTTGGTTTCAGAAAAAAGCTATCTTGTAATCTGCAACTCTTACACTGCAAAAACATATGGACTACACAACCTGATCAGGGCAAAACAATAGACGCAATCTACATAGACTCCTGTAAAGCCTTTGATTCAACCTACTCCTAAAACTAAAATCTTATGGTATCTCTGGACACCTGCATAACTGGATAGAAGCATTCCTGTCAAACAGACAACAAATGCTCAAAATGGGGAGCGTCCTATCAAATTCTGTACCTGTCAACAGTGGTGTCCCCCAAGGCAGTGTTCTAGGACCAACTCTCTTCATACTCTACATAAATGACCTCTGTAATCATATTAAGAGCAACTGCGTCCTCTTCACTGATGTTGTAAAGCTGTTCAATACCATAGACAATACCCTTCAAAAAGATCTTGACTATGTATCAGAATGGTCAAACAAATGGCAACTTCAAATCTCAACAAATAAATGCTCTGTCTTACATATTGGCAAAAAAAATCAGAAAATAAAATACAAGCTGAATAGTCAAGACCTTGTTGATGATCCAAGCTCTGTAAAGGACCTTGGAGTACTCATCTCTAATGATCTAAGTGCTAGAGCCCACGTAACTACTTGGCCAAAAAGGCATTAAGAGTTGTTAACCTAAGCTTATGTAGCTTTTTCTCTGGTAATATTACACTATTAACTAGAGCATACAAAACATTTGCTAGACCAATACTTGAATACAGCTCATCGATCTGGAACCCACATTACATATCTGATATTAATACAGTTGAGAAAGTCCAGAAATATTTCACAAGAAGAGTTCTCCACTCCTCTACTCATTGCAGAATACCTTTTGCCATCAGACTTGAAATTCTAGACATAGAAAACCTAGAACTGTGCTGCCTTTGGTCCAATCTTAGTATATAAAATTGCAATGTCCTACCTGTCAATGAATACTTCAGCTTCAACCGTAACAATACAAGAGCAAACAATAGATACAAACTCAAGGTTAATTGCACCAAACTTGATTGCAGGAAATAGGACTTGAGCAACAGAGTGATCAATGTCTGGAATACTCTACCTGATTCTGTGGTTTCTTTCCCCAACCCCAAAAACTTTAACCTTAGACTGTCTACTATTGACCTCACCTCTTTCCTAAGAGGTCTGTAGGGGGCATGCATAAGTACACCAATGTGCCTACTGTCCCTGTCCTATTGTTTCTTTTTTTTTCTTGTATGTATTCATGTATTCATAACTATGTTTTTACTTATACTTATTATTTTGTAAGCAATTGACAAACCAAATAAAATAAATAAATAAATAAATAAATAAATAAATAAATAACCCAACCACCATATAGTAGAATTTTAATCAGCTTAGCATCACCTTTTAGAAAAGGCCATTCAGGTAGAGTGGAATCATTATGTGTGCCATATTGTTCCCATATCTCAAGTCCATCTGTCCAGGATAATAGCATGGTCAATACTAAATGCCACTCAAAAGTCCAGGAGAAGCAACATGAAAAAACCTTTTGCCAGCCCAGATCATCCCATAGGGTGACCAAGGCCTAAAACCATGTTAAAATGGATATAGAACATCAGTTTGACCATGAAACCCAGGAACTCAATAGGAAAATCCATGGGAAATGTTATGTGCAGTGTCATCCAGTTATATAAACTCTAAGAGGTTATAATTCAGTATATCTTCAATGTATGTTTTCATGCTATGGGGAGTGATATATATTGTAAGCCAATTAAAACTATTGATTAATTTATCAAGGTTATATTTACCAATTGTTGTTCCATCATCCCAATAAAGAAGTCCTTGAGCAGCCCCATTATCATCTAAAGCAACTGTAAGTCCCATTAAATTTTTTCGACTAAACAAAAAAAAGAGAGAGAAAGGAAAAAAAGAAAGTTGATTTAGTTTCATCATTTTTCTAACTTGAAATAGAGAATGTTGGTTTCATAAGAATCTGTTTTCTAGCCACACTTAGATAAGATATAATATCTGTCTATTTTATTATTTTATTTCTATAATGGCCTATCTCAACCGAGTGACTTTGGGCAGTGAACAATTATAACACAATCCATATTTTATAATATTTATCTTGTAATGTGGATTTTTATATTTTTGAATGTTTTGTTTTTATACAAAAACAAAAAAGCAACTTCTCAATACAAAATTCATGAACAAGTTACCAATTTTGTGACATATTGCTCATACCTGGCGTTGGTGTTTAAACCAGGTAACTGCCATGGGATAATATAGCCACCTCTAAGATGAAGATTGATGTGATTAAGAGGAGTTGGCAATCTTCTTTGCTGTCGCCTTGTGCCAATGTTTTCATCCTATTTGTAAATAAGACAATATTTTTTTCATGTTGTTTTCCCCATCTCCCCAAAAGTCACAATCTCTTTCACATTTATTGGATAACTTGAATGTTTTCCTAACATTTGATTCAAATTCCCATCAGTATTTAGTTCAGTGACCCCCCCACAATCAAACTCTTATTCTTGAACTCAACTGAAATTTGAGGCTAGAAGAAGAAAGTTATTACTAAAAAAGGTTGTTCTAAAATTTAGAGTAAAAAGACAAGTAAAAGGAGGAAATGTTACTTACTGTGTAATAATCATACCAGCAGGCATCCGGAAAGTAAGCTTCCACTTCTGTAACATTCTACATTTAAATAGATGCATTAGTATGAAATAAAATATGAATATACTCAAACATATTACTTTTTGTTTTTCCCTCTCAACTTACTTCATGTAGTGCAGGACTAATGAGCAATACAGGTCCCCAGAGAAACTGCTCATGTATACTCCATGTTGCTTTGTCATCTGTAAATCTAAAAGTAGTATAATGAATCAATATGTAGAGCAGGGTTGGGTTAGTTTCAGTTTTTTGGCTCTGTTTTTTATCTATAAAAACCTTAGTCATCATCATCATCATCATCATTATCATCTCCTCCTCCTCTTCCTCCTTTTCCTCCTCCTCCATTATTAAAACTTAATCAGAAGCTTTAGCCCATCTACTTCAAGTTATCCAAAACTATCTGATCTAGAGCGATAAGAACATTATGCTTCTTTAAAAATCAAATACCTGAGTGTACACCAAAAATGCTTTTATATATACTTGGTTTGAAAAGACTGTTCTAAATGTTGAAAGATCTAGCTGCTCTGAGATTACATTTCCAACCTGTTGACATTTTTTAAAGAAGGAAGGACATTTTCTTTTAAAGGACATGTTATTTTATTGCAAACAAAAACTAGGCTTTGAAAGTTCAGACACCATTAATTAATTAAAAGTCACTTATTGATGGTTCTTCATTTCAGAGAGAATTTTCCTATTGAATGTCACACAATGATAAAGATATGAATGAAACCAATATTCAAACTTGAGGCTTCTTTTTATTTTTTTTAAATAATATTAATAGTAAGAATTCATATTCACTGAATAATATATATTTAGATATTTAATTATGTTTAATTGTATTTTGTGTCTATTATAACGTAACATAGAAATTGTATAATAATTTGCCCCCCAGAAAAAAGCGAGTCAAAGAAGAAGCTCATCTCAACTTCTTCTGTTGAAGGAAAAATAAATGACTTTAGTCAGATAGCTTTATAAATGGCAATGCTTTGTGCAGTCATAGGAATGATTTCATACTGAGTATTCCTATAGTTGCATTCAAGAATATCCAATACTTACTCATGAAGTAAAGGGCGCACAACAGTGCTACCATGGGCATGGGCATCATACATTAGTGTATACAAATATGGAAGCAAAGTATATCTGGTATTAAGCACGTTCCTGGATATGTCTTCAAATTCCTTATCAAAAGCTACAGGATCTTGCCTCTAAAATTTCAAATAAATATAATAGTTAAATTTCAGACTTAAAATGTGTTTCTAATTTCTTTAAAAATTGAGCCATTTCTTTTTGTTCTTTTAAAGGGCTGCTGGAATGAATTACATAAAGGAGCTTAAGACAGTTTCTGTTTCCTAATTTTCAGGATAACATTCCAAAATGTGAACAGAAAAATACCAAATTTGGAATAGGGGAGAATCCAGAAAAATAAATGTTGACATTGAGTATATATCATGTTTGGCTGTGAGTTAGAACAACGACAACAAACACCTGAGATCCCACCTCATCCTTAAGGGAGGGGAAGAGAGAGAGTACTAAGTAGTGGAAATTGTCCTACCCTCCTCTCCTCCACCATCTCTCCTAGTCATATGTCCAAGAGTGTAGTTTATGCAGCCTATGCTGTGTTTTCTGGACATGCAGACCAGCACAAATGCATAGACTCATGATAAAGGGACAGCAAAAGCAAGCAGACCACAGCCTTCATTACACTGAATTATATATACATTTTAGAAAATTTATCATTCACAGATGGCAAAAATAGTGTGAAAGAATATTTAAATAGAACAAAGTCTATCTCATAAAGAAAAACCATGCAACAGATTGAATGGTGGACTAGCAGTATCACTTCAGAGTTCTGTCCACCTAAATTCATTGGCAAATATTTAAAATTTGGCAGGCCAGAATGTCTGGTCCTTTATCAATATGCAATAAAATTAGATCTTTCTTCACTAGCCTTATTAAGTATGCAAGTATTGTTTCCTCCTTAATTTATTTTCCCACTCACTCTGTTAACCTATTTTCTACAATATATTTCTAACTTTGCTGTTCTCCTCTTTGGAGGACAGACACCTTTTGGAATGCAGCAGCCAACAGAGGACAGATCGGTTAATTTCCCTGCATATTTATGAGATTTGTCTCCAACTCGCTTTCTCCCCCCGCTTTTTGTTATAAACAATTAAGGTATTAATGTATGGAACATAGTTTCTTATTTTTGCAGATTTAAGTCATCATTGCATTCTTAGGAGAACCTAAGGTTTTTAGAACCATATAGTTTGAATGAGTCTTTGACCATTTAAATCAACTTCCCGCTTAGTGCAGAAATCCAAATTAAAATATCCCAGAAAAATGGTAAGCTAACCTCCATCTGAACATATCCAATTAAGCAGAATCCATCATAAGAATATGACCTGTTGGATCAAGCCATATACCTTCTTACTCAGATTTTGTTTCTTACAGTGGTCAATCAGATGGCTTTGGAATCCTCACAGCAGAAAATGGAAACAATTCTTCTGCAATGTGTATTTGCAGAATGTTAAAGTATCAATAACGTTGGTAAATACCTGTAATTTAGGGCTGATAGTATTTAATATTCATTGCTCAGTACTGTAATACTGAGCAATGAATATTAAATACTATCAGCCCTAATTTAGAGGTATTTGCCAATGATTTGGTGATATCTTTTGGAAAATATCTTGGAAAGAATAAATATAACTTAAAGGATTTGGGTGCATTAAGTGGATTTTAAATCAATAATGAGAAAAGGGAAAATGTTAGGAAAATTATGAAGATGGCAGAGCAAAAATAACTGATAGAAAAAAGTGGTATCACCAGAGAAATTGTCTAGAATGTATAAAGCCACCTCAATTTATGTTGGAAGTGTGAACAACAATAAGGTACATCTTATCATTTTAGGTGGATATATTTTGGTTTTTATCTATTTTTTTTATTTAATGTTTCTTTAGTAAAAATTAAATTATATATTAAAAATCCAGGTTAGATACTCTCATTGTGACTTTATTGTGTAGCAATAAATTCCATGGGCTAATTACTGTATGTATTTCACAAGTATATGCTGTTTTTTTTCCCAAATCCATTTCATTGGTTGGTCCTTGGTTCTAATTTTTTTGAGAAAGGGAGGAAAAATATAACTTTTGACCAACATTGGAACATTGTCCCAAAGATGTTTATTCAAAAGGCAATTGGACTTTGTTTTTCCTTCTTCACTTGGATTTTTGCTTCTCATTCATGCTTCCATCTATACAGAGTATCTTGAGTTTAGAGTCATGCACAGGGTACTGGCTTTAATATCTTCAATGGTTTCTTCCCACTTTGGCACACATACACCCCTCTTCACAAGAGCAGAACAAACAAGCTAAAACAGAGGTAGGGCTGGAGTGAAGTAGGATGTCTGTGCAACAAATTTACAGGTGCACAGGAGGAACTTCTTTGGCCAATAGATATCATTCACAGTCACACATGATACCCAGTGAAAATGTTTGCGTCTGACGGCATCAGAAAGCATTGTGGGATCACCCAACTTGAATGATCTGCTCACACAAAGGCTTTCTAGGCTAAGTGACTTTGGCACATGCTTTAGGCTATCTTGAAGCTGCCCACTTTGAAGTGCTTTTGTAAATGTTTCTAGAGAAGGCTGAGAAATGTTTTTTCCAACTTCATCAATGATCCATTTTTTTTTACTTCATCAATGATCCAGTTTGAGGCTACCCAAATTGCTTTGCCAAAGGAAATCAGATAATCTTCATTGAATAAATCACTTTGCTGGAGGAAATTTTAGTTGTTTTGCATAAGACTTTTATTCTCCCTTGGCTCTGTATGTGCAGAAAGATGTCCTTCCAACAGAGAGAAGCTTACTTTGCTTTTTTCCCCCTTAGTGTGCCACTTACTTCTTCCAAACAATAGACTTTCCAGTCTTGGAAATGTCTTTCCCAAACTAGGGTCTGATTAGCTAAATGAATTATTTGGTTATTAGCTTTTCTTAGTCATAGCAGTTTTAAGGATGCTCGTCCATACATATATATCTGACTAAAGTCATATACACACACACACACACACACACACACACACACACACACACATATACCAACATCCTCTGCACTAGCAAACCACCCAAAAGCAACTTATCCAAAGAAGAACAAACTGCACTACTTAACCTGAAAGAAGACACCAGCATAATAATCCAACCAGCAGACAAGGGCAACGCGACAGTGGTTATGAACACATCTGACTACCAAACCAAGTTAACCAACCTACTCCAAGACCCCACATACAAACCCCTAAAGACAGACCCCACCATCTACCTAGAAAAAACTACCAAATCCAAAATAAAAACCTCCCCCATCAGTGAAGAAATCCAGCAAAGAATCATACCCAGAGAGAAATCATCCAGATGCCCCAAGCTTTATGGCCTCCCCAAGATACACAAAGAAGGAACCCCACTCAGACCAATAGTCAGCTCCATAGGCTCACCTCTACAAAACCTGGCCAAATTTCTCGCCAAACAACTACAACCCTATGCAGAATCCATCAACTCACACGTAAGAAACTCATTCCAGTTCATCGAGATCATAAAGAAAAAAAACTTACAACCTAGCGACCTACTAGTAAGCTTCGATGTCATATCCCTCTTCACCCAAGTGCCAATAAAAGAAGCCTTGACAGCCATCCAAAACAAATACAACCC
>NW_020769337.1:10555651-10607740 GCF_900518735.1 Pseudonaja textilis | reverse complement strand
TATATATATATATATATATATATATATATATATATATGGCATTCAGCTTTGCTCGGGTATTTTCCCACGTCATAGTAGTTGTGCTTTTAAAGTTGTAGCGACGTTACAGCAGAATCTCATCTGCCATCATCAGGCTTCAATCACAGTTACTACTTTTTGATTCAGTATTTTCTTCTTGTGTTATCACTTGTAATGGGACAGACAAAAACATGAATAATGGCTTATAATGGCTATAGCATTTTAAAACATGAACCAGAGGTTCTGCTGAAGGAAATTTTCACCATGCTAGGAAACATCAATACTAAAAATCACATTTTCTACACTTACTACAAATCCAATGCCATTATGATTTCTGGAATATGGGTAAAAGGCACCCAACTGCATCCAACGAGCACACATGTCATATGTTGTGTTGTCATTGAAGCCACAGATATCTGCTCCAGTCTGTACATAATAAAAAATATTTAAATATCAGTCTCATTTTTAAAAACAATATAAAGAAACAATTACAATTATTGTGAATTAAACTTACATAGGATATTCCAAAAAGGCTAAATTCCATCATACCTGAGAAAAAAGTTGTACACTGTTATAGCAAATGATTTGTCTTTTAATAATAACTAAATTAACCTTTTGTAGGCCATTAGGGATTTTGTTTTGATTTTAATTAAGAGGTACATGTATCAGTCTAAAGTCAGTCTATATTAAAATTACAAGTATTGATTTTCTTCTGCAAGATATTTAAAAAACACACAGATTTGTTTGCCAGTGCAGTTTTCTGTAATAAACTTTGGCTTTAATATAATTATCTCAATAATATATGTAAAATATATAGATACATGTATTTTATATATGTAACTTTCCATAGTATGCATTTTAACATGTAATTTTATAATATATTCAAGATGTTCAATGAACTTTTAATTCTAAGAACATGATATGGTCAGGATGATATATTTGTAGATTATAATGAATTCTGTAACAGATTTTGCATCCATTTTGTTAAGTTTCATGTTTTACATTAAAAACTGTAATACATATTATACAGAATTGGAAACTGGAAACTTAAGAAAATCCTAAATCCATCTTTTCAGAAGATAGTTTGACTAGAAATATTGCCCCTCCATTATTATGCACTTTTAAAATTTAATTTAATATTACTTTATGGCTTTTTTTCTTATAAGAGAAATGATCTATCAGTGGATTCTTTTTTTTTTTTAAACCCCACTTACAAGTTTATTGATGAAGATAAAATGCAAGAAGTACTTAAGTGCTATGGCGGTGCATGGTTAGAATGCAGTATTGCAGACTAATTAACTGCCCAATTCCAGGAATTTGATCTGACTGGCTCATGGTTTACCCTGCCTTCCATCTTTCTGAAGTCGATAAAATAAGGACTCTGATTATTGGAAAAAATATGCTAATACTGTAAACTGCATAGAGTAAAGCACTATGAAGTAGAATTAGGTATAAGTGCTACTGCAATTGCTATTTATTTGGGGGGATGTTTCATAAATGTAGAAGAATATAATAACATCACATGCACATTCCCAAAAGTGCAACTTGAATGTTTTTCTTAATTGGATTCATTGAAATATAATTAATCATGTATTAAGTACATGATATAATGGAATAATGAGGAAGGAAAAATTCTTTGGGTGGTAATGGTAATAAGAATAGTGTTATGAAATATGAAAATATTTAGTTTCACATGCAATACTTTCAGTGCATATTGTGCTCATCTGGAAAAAAAATATTAGGTGGCAAAAAATACAATTGTTATGTTTTCAATGTATTAAGACTGAAGTTTAATTCATAAGGAACTGAGAAAATTAAATGTTCCTGATGAGTATCTTTCATGATTTTTATTTCTTAATATTCAAAAGTAGCCTATGTCATTAATTATACATTGCTAATATGTCCAGAAATGGGACACATAAATAAATCTGATGACTACAAAAATGTATGCAGTCCATTGCAAAATTGGGTAGATAAGCATTAAGAGCAACTTTATACTACTGATAAGAGTCTGTTACTTAAAGTTTTATAAACAGTAGAAATTTTATTTGTTTACATAAAACCTATTAACTGCATGCAATTTAGATTTTACTTACCAATTATGGATTTGTAAAGTTGGTCCCATTTTGAAATATTATCACCTAACCAATGCCCTGCCCATTTGCCACTCGATGGAAATGTTGAACGAGAAATGACAATGCCACGTTCCCCTGTGATACTATGCAGAGCCCTAATAACAGGAAGAAACCAACATTTAGGGCGAATCATTAAAAATCATTATATATACATTTTTTTATTTTATTTGTCTTTTTGGTTGTTCGGGTTTTCTCCCGCGTAAGATTTGAAGTATCTAGGCAACGTTTCGATGAAGTCTCATTCATCATCTTCAGGCTTCTGTCTTCGGCTCTTGCTTCTCAGAGTGATGTGAGATTGCAGAGTGATGTGAGATTGCAGCTGCTTCTTCCTTTTAATTGCTAGTGGGGGTGGGACTTGATTGGGTGGGGGCTTGGCTGTGTTCTGATTGGGTAGGGGTGTGTTCTCATTGGTAGGGGGTTTGGCTGTGATCTGATTGGTTGGGGGGTTGGCCGTGTTCTGATTGGTTGGAGGCATGTTCTGTTCAGGTGGGGGCTTGGTTGTGCTCAGGTTAGTCTTAGTTGCTGGGGGATTTGAGTTGGTGAGCTGTGATCTTGCTGTTTGGCTTCGAGTTCGTGGTTGTTCTCACGGGTACTTACATGTATGGTATTCAGCTTTGTTTGGGTATTTTCCCATGTCATTGTAGTTGTGCTTTTAAAGTTGTAGCAACATTTTGGCAGAATCTCATCTGCCATCATCAGGCTTCTGCATTGTGTTTGTCTGTGAGTCAGACTTTCACAGCCGTTTATGTTTTAAATTTGGTGCTAGCCTACTGCTGTGCCAGAATGGTTTTTTCTTCATCCTGATTGGTTGGGAGTCTTGGTCTGTGTTTATTGGTCTTGGAGTTTGCTGTGTTCTGCTTGATTAGTGTTTCTAATATCTTCTGTCTACATACATACAGACAGACATACATAAAGACATACATACATATATCTTTGGTTATTTGGGTTTTCTCCCACGTAAAATCGGAAGTATCTTGGCGACGTTTTGATGAAATCTCATTCATCATCTTCAGGCTTGTGTCTTCGCCTTTGTTCTTCTCGGAGTAATGTGAGCTTGCAGCTGCTTCTTCCTTTTAACTGCTAGTGGGGAAGTGACTTGATTGGGTGGGGGCTTGGCTGTGTTCTGATTGGTTGGGGGGTTGGCTGTGTTCTGATTGGCGGGGGGTGTGTTCTGTTCAGGTGGGGGCTTGGTTCTGCTCAAGTTAGTCTTAGTTGCCAGGGGATTTGAGCTGGTGAGCTGTGATCCTGTTGTTTGGCTTCACGTTCATGGTCATGCCACATCTTCAGGGTGGGCTTCTGTTCACTTCATGTATGGGTCGGAGGGGTTTGAAGCAGGTAGTGATGTAGCTGCGGTACGGCTTCTGGTCCATGGTCGTGTCTCATCATCCGTGTGGATGTGAGTCTGCTTTCTATGTGGAGGTGGTAGCATCTTGTGCGGCCCTCGTTGGTGTGGGTCTGGTGTCATTCTTCATGTTAGGTACTCATTTGTTAGTGAGGGCGGGTTTCCAAATGGCTGGTAGGAGGGAGGAATCATCTCATTTATTCATGCTGTGTGGGCGTTTTTCTATCTCTATGGCTTCTCTGATTATTCTGTTGTTGAACTGTTCAGTTTTGGCGATAGTTTTGGCATTTTTAAAGTCAATCTCATGTCCTGTGGCTTTGAGTTGTTGGACCAGGGAAGAGGTCAGGTCTTTTTTGATTGAGTTCTTGTGTTCTTCAATGTGTGCACTTATTCTTCTGTTGATTTGTCCAATGTATGTGGTGGGGCAGGCGGTGCATGGGATTTCATATACTCCTTAGTTTTCTAACTCGATTTTGTCTTTAGGGTTTCTTAGGATGGTGGATATTTTTCTGTTTGTGCAGAATGCTGTCGTAATGTTGTGTTTTTGGATGATCTTGCTGATTTTATCTGTAGTGTCTTTTATATATGGGAGGAGGGCTTTGCCATTCTCTTGTTCTTTGTCTTGGATTTTGGTTGGGGTTTCTTTTTAGATTAGGTGGGTAATCTTCTTTCTTTGGAATCCATTGGCTGTTAGTACATTGGTGAGAGTGTGTAGTTCAGTTTTTAGGTGTTGTTCGTTGGCTAAACATTTTGTTCTGGAGATGATTGTCTCAGCTACGGAATTGAACTGTGCTGGGTGGTGGTGTGAGAGTGCATGTAGATAGCGGTTTGTATGTCTTTTCTTCTGGTAGATGGTGTGTCCTAGGGAGCCATTGGATTTTTTGTATACCAAGACATCTAGGAAGGGTAGTTGATTGTTAGCTTCTGTTTCATGGTGAATTGTATTTTGGGATGTAGGCTGTTGAGGTGTGTGAGGAAGTTGTTCAGTTTTTCTTTCCCGTGTGGCCAGATTATGAAGGTGTCATCTACGTATCTGAGCCAGAGTTTGGGTTTGTGATGATATTTTTCTAGAGCTTGTGTTTCAAAGTGTTCCATGTAGAGGTTTGCGATGACAGGTGAGAGGGATGATCCCATGGGTGCTCCTTTTATTGGTTTGCATTTTTGTCCATTGTAGGTGTATTGTAGGGGTATTGTATATTGGATAGGCAGTGGTTGGTCAGATCTAGAATGTGCTTGGCGGGGTTGTATTTGTTTTGGATGGCTGTCAAGGCTTCTTTTATAGGCACTTGAGTGAAGAAGGATATGACATCAAAGCTCACTAGCAGGTCTCTGGGCTGTAAGTTTTATTTCTTTATGATCTCAATGAACTGAAATGAGTTTCCTATGTGTGAGTTGATGGATTCTGCATAGGGCTATAGTTGTTTGGCGAGAAATTTGGCTAGGTGTTGTAGAGGTGAGCCTATGGAGTTGACTTTTGGTCTAAGTGGGGAGACCATAAAGCTTAGGGCTTCTGGATGATTTTTCTCTGGGTATGATTCTTTGCTGGATTTCTTCACTGATGGGGGAGGCTTTTATTTTGGATCTGGTGATTTTTTTCTAGGTAGGTGGTGGGGTCTGTGTTTAGGGGTTTGTGTGTGGGGTCTTGGAGTAGGTTGGTTAACTTGGTTTGGTAGTCAGATATGTTCATAACCACTGCCGTGTTGCCTTTGTCTGCTGGTAGGATTATTATGTTGGTGTCTTCTTTCAGGTTAAGTAGTGCAGTTTGTTCTTCTTTGGATAAGTTGCTTTTGGTTGGTTTGCTGGTGCAGAGCATGTTGGTGATTTTGAGTCTGATTCTGTTAGCATCATCAGGGTTGGTTTTGGTCAGGCTGGTTTCAACTCCTCATATAATGGTTTCTGTGGGGATGTCTTTGGGAGCGACAGCAAATTTGAATCCTTTCGAAAGGACATTGGTTTCCGCTTCAGTGAGGATCTTGTCTGATATGTGTGCACTGTTTGTTTCACGTGTGGCTGTGAGGGGGGAGGAGTTTGTTTCTGGCATTTTTGTAGTTTTCTGAGTTTGTTGGTGTATGTGTCTGTCTTGAGGGTGGTCTGTGTTTTGGTTCTCCAGACAGCGAGTTGTTTGGATTTGTCCCAAAGTGCTGGGTGAATCTTGTTGCTGAGTTTGAGGTGAAGTGTGAGGAGATCTTTGTTGATTTGGTCTAGGAGGAATCTTTTTGTGTGAAGTTCATTTCTAATTAGGGCCAATTCTGTTCTTTTTAGGATGGCCACCAAGATACTTCCAATTTTATGCGGGAGATAACCCAAATAACCAAAGATTCACATACAAATACCCGTGAAAACCTCAGAAAACAAATATTGCACCTCTACAGGGAGGAAACCCACCATCTGACCAGGACTTATGAAAAACTTGAAGTCCAAAGAGCTTCCATTTTATGTGACCTTGCATTCCTATGCAACTGCCGAGATCAAAATTTAATCCCCATAAGCTTCCAATTGAAATTCCACACCAACACAGCAGCCACCAAACGCACCCTAATACAAATGCAAATAGTTAAGACCATTGCATCAAGGGTGCTTCAAGAGTTTTAAATATAGACATACAACAATTCTTAATAGGAACATGGAGATAGAATTCATAAAATATTCTAAATTTTAACTTTTAAATCTCAAAATTGCCTGCAAATCAGGTATTTGAATAAAGGAAAATAAATTCTGGCTAAATCCTTGTTCTGTATGCTATTTCCCTATGAGTTGAGAAACCGCTTAGAGTAAATTCTCTATTGCAATATGGGATTTGGCAAGGCAAAGCTGAAAGTCTTAATTGATGTAGAGGTCACATAGAACTGATATAAATTGAACAAAAAACATCGGGAAGACAAGGGAATAATCAAACAGGTATGGCTTAAACCCATTCTAAGAAATTAACTTGAGAAACCAGTTCACACAGGTTCCATACTAATTCACATACTGATAAAAGTGAAGGAGACTGTAGCACACACACATTTGCAAGTTTTTGTTCTATTTAAAGTAGTTGTAGACCTATATGGCACCTATATACCATATAGGGCTGACATATCCATAAATACTGAGGCAATTGGGCATTACAATGTCTCTGGAGTTTTCCTCTTCTACAAAAGATTATGTATTTCTATCTTTTTCTCAGAATGAGTAAGATAAATTCTTTCTCTCAGAATCTGTTCTTGCAGTATTTTTCAATGGATTTTATTGTTGGAGATAATTCAGAGTGCTATTCCTGTTGTTGTTTTCTCTAACACATTTTTCTATCATGCTGAATCCTCTTCAACTTCCTACACTTCCCAATTTGATAAAGCTCAATTGGACAAATGTTTTCATTATATCATCTCTTGGGATTTAATTAAAGCGGACTGCTGAGAGATTATTATATAGAAAAAGATGTCCACATACAGCCTTCAACCACCTTATAACTAAATTAGTGGAATAACATAGCATTCTAGTCATAATAATTCCTCTAAAATTCAATTCTGCTGGGAAAGAAATTTAGGAAAATATTCTCTTTCATCAATACTGAGTAAGAAACAATACAAAAAATAAAATAAAAAAGGAATTTATCAGGCCATACATGGGATTCAAAATATTTCACTACCGGTTCTGTGGGCATGGCTTGGTGGGCGTGGCAGGGGAAGGATACTGCAAAATCTCCATTTCCTCCCCACTCCTGGGGAAAGGTTACTGCAAAATCCCATTCTCTCCCCACCCCACTAATCTGCTTTCCAGTTCTGTTCTCCTGTGCAGGACAACAAAAGAAGACCCACCTGATCATCTGGGATTCAGGAGACAGAAAATAGATTGGGGCGGGGCCAGTCAGAATTGGTATTTTCTGGTTCTCCAAACTACTAAAAATTTCCATGACTGGTTCTCCAGAACTGGTCAGAACCTGATAAATACCACCTCTGGTGCTTCTTCTTGTGTCATGCCCCTGGTGGAGACTGACTCTGAGGGAGAGGAGGAACAGCCAACAGGGAGTGGAAGTATGGCTCTGCCATACATACATACATACATACACACACACACACACACACACACACACACACACATACATACAATACACCTATCATAACTTTAGTCCAAATATATCCTGATTTCTAGACAAGGTAATGTTTGAAGAGTCCTTGGTGCTCTCTGAGGTTAATTGTTTTCATTCAGACATTTCATTACCCAAACAAGATAACATTATCAGTGCTAGTCAGAATTGACGTTTGCTCTCATTTTATATTCTGGTAGCTTGCCCTGTCAGTGTTAATGGGAGGGATCTTGGTAGTTCTTTGGTTGGCTTTTTACTATTAGCTTGTTTGGTTGTTTCTTGATAAGAGTATTATTTGCAACTTGATTGTTCATCTAATGTTAATCTTGGTATTAATCTCTGCTCATCTGGGTGTTGACTGATGCTGAAATGGTTTCCTTTCGGCTTGCTGATCATCTCCTTTGAATGGTATATACTGTAGATGTCTATTTGTTTGTTTGTTCTGATGGCTGCTCATCTCACTTTGAAGTGACTCTGGATGGCTTATAACATTAAAAGCAATATAAAAATAAAAGAAATATTTCTAAAAACAATGAAAAAATGGAATTACAATCCAAAGTAATGTTACAGTTAGAAGATGGGAAGAGAAGGAGCTGGATATATAGGGGCGGGGAGAGGTGGGATTTTGTTTTAATGCACCAACCACCTCCAGTATGATACTCCCCCATTGGGCACCAAGCTGGCAGAGCCTGGTCTTCAGCCCTTATGGAAGGTGAAAAGGGTAGAACTCGATCTTATCTCAGGAGATAAGATGTTCCAAAGGGCAGGAGCCATGGTGGAGAAAACTCATCTCCTGGACCCTGCTAGCTAAAATTTTCTGGTTGATGGGGTCTCTGCTGGTCCAGGTGAACAAGCCTGTGGGGTGAAATGGTTTCTCAAGTAACCTGAATCCTGTTGTAGCTTCCAAATACTCTTCAAGGGTAATCCTATGTAAAGTGTTCTGCATTTCTAGAAAGTTCAGATTTGTGTGTGTGTGTGTGTGTGTCTATGTGGACACACTTATGCAGTACCATTGGACTGACTCCCAAAATGTTTCTGGGTGTGCAGCAAGGTGGTTATTTTTGCCTACCAAAGTCTGTACGGTATGAAACTGAGTTATTTGTTGGACCTGCTGTTTCTGACCATCCTACTAATTCTGACAAAATGGACATGGTCCAAGCAATGTCATCTGAGGGGATTTGGGAGATGAACCTTTCTTATGGTAATATCTGACTTTTGTAAGAATTTCTCTCTCTTGTCTCTGATGGGTCTCTGACCCTCATTTTTAATCTGTATACGTCACTCAGAATCACTTCTGTGGGATGGGCAGCCATATAATTAGCTTAAAGGTACACATACATTTGGTTTCTTTTAATTAGATATATTTTTAATTATATGTGGTGGGATTTTGTTTGTATAACTTTGTTTAATGAGTGCTACTGGCATGGTAATTTTAAAAATTGAGCAACTCTCTGAATATTTTACACAAAGAAATGAAATTCAGTCTAATGTATATTTTGATTGACCATATTATATTCCCATGGTTTAAATTACACATCTTCAGTTTGTGTGTGTGTGTGTGTAGATAAAGTGAACCATTGTCACATCTTCAGTGACAATGGTTCACTTCTACCTCCAACCCACTTGAACTTTTGTAAAAATTATCACTTCCTTTGAAAGCCTTCCTATAAGCCTCTCTAGCAACAGAAGCTAAGTGGTGACAACACAGGAACCAACCTTCCTGTGCTTTCTACTGAACCTTTATCTAAAGAGATCAGACTAATTTCCCCCCTTCCTTCTGATAGGCTGTTGTGTTTTGTGTTGGTGCTCCACTTGGCCTTTCAGTGATTTTACCTCTGTACTCTCCCTCACTCTGGCTCTGTTTTAAAGTCTGACAATTTAACCTTTGTATATTATTTTTGCAGTTTCAAAATAGAATTTATCATGGAGTGAAGTACAAGATAAATCAGGAAAGATTTCATAAATAAATAAGAGTCAGATGAACTTGTCATTTATTCTCTATATTATTACTATTATTTTGGAGGAAATGAGTATGCACAGGCACACACAAACCCAAAATTTAATCCTTCATTTTCAGCTTCATCTAAGGTATCATTACTTCTAGTACTGAATTATTGTGTGCTGATGACGTTCAAGGAATATTTGATCTAGCTGGCAATAGGCAAATCTGAAATTCATTCCTTTCTCATCAGCAGTTTTGTAAAAGTTCTGATTGTCAGTGAAATATTAGAACGCCACCAGATACAATGTTCACTCAGGTGAACATTGTGATCTTTTTGACCCTCTCTTTTTTTCATGGCAAAATGAAATTTATCCAAAGGTCATTATGACTAATTTGGAGGAAAGGCTGTTCTCTGTTCACTGAATTGAAGGGTAAACAACCTAGATATATTATCCTTCGATCTGGCATTGCTTCAAACACAAAATATCTCAATCAGGAATTTGTGTGTCATAAAGATGTTTGGGAACAGACAAAATACATTGTTAAAGCTATAGTATTTCTCTGTTTCTTTCTTTATATCTACCTTCTTGCCCCTCTTTAACATTTGCCTTTTTAAAAAGTGAATTGCTAAGATTATTAATTTACGAACAAGTATACAGAGCACTTAATTTAAAACAATCATTCTGGATATCCTACATGGAATCCTAGCCAAATAATACCAGCTTTTTAATTAAAGCAGTCCATCACACACTAAGCTTGAAACAAGAGGTTATTTTCTTCTCCAATTCCTTGTGCTATACTCTTAATGGCATATTGAGAAGTTGAAAATTGTTTCATGTCATCAATGAATGGCAGAGTCCTTTTTATTACAGTTCATGGCTGGTTCATCACACAGGAGTGTCTCAAGTTGGCCTTTGCAGATTATGCTTCAGAATGAATCCATGTCATAAACTCAATAAACTGTATCTGAAAACACCAGGACAATTTGATGACATGGGCATAAACAGCCATATTGAGCTGTATTCAAAATATTAGCTGGGTCGTTTTAGGTCAGCAATTTCATAACATTTTACGAGGAAATATGTACAAATAATCACTCACAATTAGGTGGGTCTCTTAATATTCTGTCCCAATATACTTGCAGATTTAGTAAGAAGACAGGAAAGCATAAAAGGCCAGTCAAACTGGAAAGGTAAATGTTCCCATGGCACTCGACTTCTATTGAAGGTTGAAGTTGTATAGTACTCATGGTACGTAGAAAATTAACCTTTTTACTTTGTAATGTCTAAATTGGGCAGAGGGGACATTCTCTTTCTTAATAATGTTATTACAAGGAAACAGTGAAGGAACATTACAAGTTTCTTAGCTGAGCACAGATTTCAATATAGCTAAATACCCCCTATGCATATCTAGAACCTGTCTATAAACCACATAGGATATATTATTTTGAAAAAGCAGCTACAATATGCTGTGATTGTAGAGTTGGAATTATGGCTTGTTCCTCCTAACTAGTCTGCTATTTTCAAATAAAATAGAGAATCCTGTTATCGGTATTAAAGAAATATTCAATCCATGAAATGGCAGCAGCCCATTAACTCAGATAGGAAAGTATTTTAGGCCAACTTTTGTATGTAAGTGTTGTGGCTTGTTGGCCACCGGCCCCTTCAGCAGCCAAATCAAATGAGGAGGAGGCATGGGAGTCAGGGTCAGCATCAAGGCAACCTGAGAGCTTCAAGGGAGAAGAGGGAATGGAGCTGGCAGAGAGAGAGAGGGGGGGAGGGAGGGAGGGAGAGAGAGAGAAAGGGAGGGAGGGAGGGAGGGAGGGAGGGAGGGAGGGAGAGAGGCGGGGGGCAAAGCATGGGCCATCCATCAGCCCTAAAATGGAGAGTTAACAACCCCACCCTAGCTCTGGGGATAAAAAGCAGGGATCAGAGATGAGTAGATGTGGCAGACAAGGAGATTCATCTCCTTGCCGAGCAGACTTGTTATCCTACAGTGAGAGGGAAACTTTTTGCCAGGGCTACTGGCACTCCTAATAAAGAAATATTTGAGTTAACTTCAGACGGTTTGTGGAGCTGGAACAGAACAATAAGTTATAGCCTAACCTAACTTTAGCACTTTACTGGAAACTAAAGACAATTTCTTCCTTATAAATGTAAGTGATCCAATGATAAATTTAGAAAGTAGTTATCTGAGATTTCCAGAGGTGGTATTTAGCAGGTTCTGACCAGTTCTGGAGAACCGGTAGTGGAAATTTTGAGTAGTTCGGAGAACCGGCAAATACCACCTCTGACTGGAGATTTTACAGTATCCTTCCCTTGCCACGCCCACCAAGCCACGCCCACAGAACCAGTAATAAAAAAATTTGAATCCCACTACTGTACCAGACTATATTGTAAAATGCTATACAGCATAATATTAAGGAATGACAAATATACCCAAGTTCACTTGTTTGATTCTAGTTTATGGGAAAGATATTTTTGCTGGACTTTGTCAAATTAAGGAATTCCTTGAAGTAAGAGCAGGATAGAAATATAAAAATTAAAAAATTATGACCTCTTGCCCTTGGTATTACATTCTTGGATATGCCATTTATAGTCAGTAATTTCTGTTATAGAGATGGATGAATTAACAGATTAATTAAAGCTCAAAAATTCAGTTCATTTTTCAACAAATCTTCAATTGCAGACATCTATCATACAATTCATCCTATAACTCTAGCTATAATGTTAAAGTATTTGAATATTTGCAGAGCAATTTAAAGAACTACATATTTAAATATTATCTCTTTACTGAAACAATAACAAAGAAATTAAACTGTACGTGTATAAACTTTTAATCTCTCATGCAAATTAACTCTAGTAAATAAGGATTCAATTTATTAACTACTATAACTACTAAATAACTATTAAAATGTTGCTACTACTCAGAGAAAGATAACTTACTCATAGGTAGGCTTAGTCTGTGACCACCCATATAAATTGTGGACATCATAATGTCGAACTGGGCTTCCATCAGGCAGAATTTGTTCACTTTCCATACAAATTGTTTTCTCATTCAGTCCCACATGTTTTCCCAGAATGTCTGATAAAAATAATTAAAAAATAAATTCAAGGAAGTTAATAGAACCATATAAAGCTATGTCTGAAATTTAAAAACGTAAATTTCTACTTTTTTAGGTAAAATATTTTATATGGCTTGGCCTGTAGTAATTTCAGATCAGTAAAATATTGTAAATACAATGTGCATAATCAATTTTTTGACGAACTCAGCCAAAAGTATATGGAAGAGCTAGAATAATAGAACTACCTCCAAAATATATTTACCAGCATCATGTGTCTGACCGAACCTAAACATTTTCATTTTAGAAAGTTTGGCTTAATTTAAATTTAGGATCTATTAATATTTTTTATTTACCAACATTCCAAAAAATTAAAATTATTATAATGTATTATAATGTTAATTACCTGGCATATATATTGGATTATTTAGATCAGAGTTCCTACAACCAGTAACTGCACCATTGACAAAACTTGCAGGTTCATTCATATCCTTAAATTATAAAACAAATAAGACACCCAGACTGTTAATTAAAAATTTTACTAAGCTTTTATGAAGTGTATAACTAATATAATAGATAGATGATTCATTTGAAAATTGTATGCAAATTTTGCATGAAATGATATTACTTCTTTTTTAGTTTATATTATTCATAAAACTATATGAATGGTGTGCTATGTTGAAGTAAGCTATAAAGTCCAAGATAACAGAAATTGACCATTAGCAAACAGGCAATACATTAGTAAAGATTCTTGTAGAGAGCATAAGTTTGCAATAAACCTTTACATTTATTTGAACTGCCTGGACTACTTGATTTAGAATGCTCCAAATGATATTTAAGTGTGTGTTTGTGTGTGTATATAATATAAATCAGTGTATATATGGAATAGAATGTCATACACTTATGGATGAGCATATTGAAGTGGTACATGGATGAGATTTGTTTCTAAATGGATTTACCCATTCCTTCCAATAAAAAAATAAAACCACAATCTACTTCCTCATAATGCATGTCAGCTGCATTATTCATTTTATTTATTGGTTGGTTGGTTTGTTTATCAAATTTCTATATTTTAGATCCATTTCCCAAACTAAAGCGTTCCATGTGAGTTGCATTAACAATGGCTGGGAATAGAAAATTAGTGGGAATTACCAAGTTCCCCAGATGTAGCAAGAAAATAATATTTTCTTACTGTTAAACTAAATGTGATGTCTGAAAATGCTGATTAATGTAGAAAGCATGAATTGGAAATAATGTTACTAAATTTATCAGATAAAACATACAAGACAGAAACTTACAATCCATAGGCCATCAAACTTGATGCTTTGTGATTGATCTCTGGGGTTATTGTAGACTTCTTCAATTTCTTTTTTCCACCACTGAGCTGTAGATTTCCGAAAAAAATCTGGGAAAGCAGTCCAAGCACTGTAAAACTGAAGAGAAGCAAAAAATGTGAAGAAAAAACAAAATGTCCCATGTATTAGAAACTAAACTTCTGTTGATATAGCCTAACATGACATTTGCCTTTAGTGCAATCTCATCACACTGTTCATTCATATTCAATTTATAATTTATTACTGTAATCTTTTTGACAATTGATATGGCCAGGCATGCTCAATTCTGTTTCTTTGAGTGTGACTTCTATTTTCTAAATGAAGAACTTCACATTTCTGTCTGCAATACTTCAGCATCCTATGTTTGATTAATTACCTCAACTTTCAAGGGTATTTTGAATGTTAGTTATGCTTTTTTAAAGGTTATGTTATATCTCAATAGAGGAGAATATTGGTAGTTCAGGGTTGACCTCTGGTGCTTTCTGAACTTGGTTGTAGGCTTCCAAATGTTTCATTACTCCACTAGGTAACATCATCAGTGTGATAAATATATTCTATTCAATTTTATATCTTCTGCACATTTAATAGGCAGACATTAATAAGATTTCAGAAAAGTAACATGATAATTTCATTGTACATATTTAAAAACATTGTCTAGGCTCACTTCACATAACATATCCATAACTTTATGCATAGCCTTTAAATAGTTCCTGGAATCTTTATAACATCTGTTCCTGGAATAATAGAGTAGGAAGGAACTTTGGAAATCTTTTCATCCAAGCCCTGCTCAACCAGGAGACCCTATGCTATTTCAGACAAGTAGTTGTCTAATCTCTTCTTAAAAACCTCCAGTGATGGAACACCTACAACTTCTGAAGGCAAGCCCACACTGATTAATTGTTCAGGAAATTTCTGTTTATTTCTATGTTGGTTTTCTGATTGATTAGTTTCCATGCATTGTTTCTTCATCTGTCTTCAGGTGTTTTGGAAAATAGGTTGACCCCCTTCATCTTTGTAGCAGCCTCTTACCCTGTTTCTCCAACAATACGGCTTCCCCCAATAGGAAGTCCCAGCATGTTTTATAGGCATGAAATGAAATTAAGCCCCTCTCCCCAAATTAAGGCCTATATTAAAACATGAGAAATGGGGGGAGTGGTGGGCGGGGCTTGCCATTAGGAAGTACTCTTGTTGCACACCCGGATATGGTGCTGCCTGTGTTGATCCTGATACAAAGTGCCCCACCAACGCCGAGGTCAACATCCAAGCCATTGCCACCCACCCGCCCAAAGATGCAAGGGGGGGGTGGAATTAAGTCACCCCTGAAAAGACAAGCTAGCCATTTTTTCAGGGCTCAAAAAAAATAAGACCCCGTCTTATTATATGAGAAACACGGTAGATATTGGAACACTGCTATCATGTCATCCCTAGAACTTTTTTCCCATTAAACTAGACTTACCCAATTCCAATAAATCACCCAGAATCAACAGAGCTTACTTATGATTAAACATGTATCATTGACCATTTTTGGACTCATAAAATGCCTAATGGGGTTTTGAATGTTCCCACACTAGAATTGTTTCCCATTCTCTAACAAAATCCCAGGCTTTTTCTGAAACTCTTCTCATGCAGTATGTATGAAAGAAAAGCCTGCTGAATGGTGTCAACTGGTCAAGCATTCTGTGTCAATAGTTCTTTTCCACTACTGCATCCTAGCAGCTAGTATTTTATAGCAGGCACTGGTATTAAATACTATAGAAAGCAATCAAGAGACTTTACCTCATTATAAGGGGGATTGTGAAGGGATGTATATAAATTCCAATGGGCTTATAAATGAGTTTCAAAGTTCTTTGGATCTTAACCTTTGTATCTATTGCTGTGAGATTCAGGGACCAGTAGTTTTGCTGTGTTTTTCTAATAATGCTTCCCCCATGTGGTACAAGCTTTGTGATTTTTAATATAATTTTAATGTATCTAAAAATAAACCAGAGAACTGACCAATCAGGCATTCAGAGATTATACTTGTGCCAACATCCTACAGATCAGAGTATATTCATCCAGCTTTTTCCAATTGCAGATTTTCTACAATATGACTGAAGTTACATTGCTTTTTTGCTATAATTGCTATTACTAAAATTACTGCCAGAGTTAAGCTTTTATTAGTATAAGAATTTGCTTGGGATCTTTTTACCAAGGCAGTATTACACTTACTTTCACTTTATCATCCCAGCTGAGTGATGAATTTATAATAATATTAGGTAAATATGGCCACACCTAAAATAAATAAAAATAAAAATAATTAGCTTTATAAACTAATTAAAGGAAAGGAAGACTTTTTCTTACAAATAACCCACTGTAAAAATTTGTTTGCCTTTCATTGTTACCAAAGGGGGGGGGGGGGATACATAAAAAAATAAGGCAAAGGGCATAAGGCACTTGTGTCTCTAAGCTAGAGTCCTCCAGCTTGGTTGTTGAGGAGATAGTGGTGCAACTGGAAAATGAAAATCCTTGTTACTTAGGGTGCAATAATAGTGATGGTTTAATATATGCTCTGAATTTATCTCTTACCTGAGCGATGGAGGGAATGGTGGTACAAGGATGCTCATCTTTTGTATGTCATGGGAGTAGGGACATATTGGTGGTCCAGCAAAAAAAAAAAAAGCTGTATCTTCCAGCTATTGTGTAGTTGGCATACATAATGCAACAGCTATCTTGGTTATTGTCTTTCTTTCTTTTTTGCATCTCTGTTGCCGCTGCCTGCTCTGAGGTCAGAGAAGGATACAACTATGCTGGTTTTCTCCCAGTGGGAAATTTTTTTTTTACCTCCAGCAATGCAGGTAAGAGCAGAAAGAGTGGGAGATTGATGTCAAGATCATAAGTGGTAGTGGGAAGTAGGCTGGCAGAACAGATTTTAGACTGTTGAGCACTATGATAAAGTACCCTTGATGTCTGGGATGGTTACTTATTTGGAAAAGTATGCTATCTGATTGCAAGATGTTGTACTTTAAAATGTGGAGCATTGGCAAGAGTCAAAGGAAGCTGATGTTTTGTAAGAGGAAGTGGTAAACAATCACAATATGGCTATGAGAGGCATCAGCAAATGTAACAGAAACAGGAAGGGCTCTTTTGCAGAAAGTAGCCTCAGAATTTGATATTCATGCCACATTCCAGTTTCTCTTTCTACCCAAAATTTGTTCTTCAGAGTTTTTCTTTGACTTTGACTCAGTCTTAGCAAGATTATAGAGATGTGGGTTAAGATGCCCCCTGGATCTGAAGATTTTCCATCTCTGGTATTGGTGAAGTAAGCACTCCCACAGAGTTGGTGAACAATTATGGGTCCTCTTAGACTCATGACTTCTCCTGGAAGGACTTTGTACAAATCCATCTTGTCTGCTTAATTGTGTTTGTTTCTGGATGCACATTTGTTTCTGGATACTTGCATGCATGCATATTAGTTTATTTGATTAGTATAGGAACCCATTTCACACAGAATATGTGACTCTAGGTAGCATGTAATAAAACAGATAAAACTAACAAAATACTTAATATAAAAATACAGGTGAGCATATCATAAAATGACCACAAGAAAGCCAAGAGATGGGTTCTATCACACATCAAAGGCCCCAAGTCCAATCCAGAAACTGGTTAAGGCCACAAAAAATGCTAGGAAATGGATATCCTAATCACAGAAAGAATGATATTCCGAGGACCTGGACACTATGACAGAAAAGGCTCTCCTTTTGGTTCCTACCAACTGACTTTCATCAACTAACAACATCTGGGCAGTCCTATAAGTAACCAGTCCCAACTATGACTGGCCTTACAGGTAGTAACCAGCACCTTGAACTGCACACAGAAGCACACTGATAGCCACTGTAGCTTGCAATGCTAAATAACCAATGCCATGCATTGCCTGCAACACTGCATGCTGCATCCACTGATGTTTCTGAAAGTTCTTCAAGGGCAGACCCATAAACATCATGTTTTAGTATCTAGCCTGGAAATCATGAGAGCTTGAATGATTGTTGCCTCAGACTATTCAGGAATTCACATAATTCAGAAATGGGTGCAAATGATGCATAATCATACAAAGGTCCTCCTAGTCATGTCTTCCACCTGCTCTCCAAGCAACAGACAAAAGTCCAGAAGGACATCCAGATTGTGCACTGTGTCTGTCTGTGATAGTGCTATCATACCCACATTCAAATATTAAAAGTCTATGGAATCAACAGGAAAAACATCCTAAAGTCACTCAATCTTGCTTGGACTGTGCTGAAATCTTAAAATGAAATCAAGGACATGACTATTTCTGTAAGACCTGAAATTAGGAATAGTTTTCTTTAGCTGTTTTTATAACCAGAACTTTTTCTTTTTTGTTTAGTTCTATTTTATAACATCATGCCATCTTATTGGGAATATTTTTATTGGTGGTTCATATCATTAGCTGTCCAGAATCAATTGACTTGGGCAACTTCTAAAAAGAAAGGAAGGAAAGAAGGAAGGAAGGAAGGAAGGAAGGAAGGAAGGAAGGAAGGAAGGAATATCATAAGCTATATTGAATGCTATTCTTTGGCACAAACGCAAGGCATAATATTACGTATCTAAAATATTACCTTTCCCCACACAATATCATTGCTATTAGGCCACTTAATGAAAACATCATCCAGAAGTCCTCTTGTGAAAGCAGGATAATTAGTTTCATTTCCTGAGATGGCTGGATCCTGAAATGAAAACAGTATTCTCGTTAGATTTACATCTAAACTTATGAAGTCCAACATTATAGCACAGGCAATCCTATAATGAAAATATATCAGCTGCGAAGATGACAAATATAACTGCTCTTCCTTCCTTCCTTCCTTCCCTCCTTCCTTCCTTCCTTCCTTCCTTTTTTTCCTTTGAATTAGTATTGATTCATATTGACTGCCTGGACAAGTTTCTGCAGTTTTCTTGGGAAGGTTTTTGAGAAGTGGTTTGCCATTGTCTTCTTCCTATGTCCAAGAGAGAGTGACTGACCCAATGTCAGCCAGCTAGCTTTGTAACTAAGGCAGGATTAGAACTTATAATCACTCTCTTTCTAGGCTGATGTCCAAACCATCACACTGGAGTTCTAGACCTCTATGATGAGATCAGTTAAATGGAAGGGATTATTTAAACAGTTCCCTGACAATTTGCAAATCAGCCTGATATAGAAAGGCAACATGCCTTTCTCATGGAAGAACTTCACATTGTCTAAAAATGTTTCCACTTTGGGGCTGTCAGAGCAAGCTCTAGAGACTTTCCTCACAACCTACTCTATAGTGAACAGCACAAGATAAGCTAGAAAGAGTAAATGGGACTTTGAAGCAGAGGAGAACAAAAAGACATAGGTGATGCTCTTTTTCTTAGAAGTGGTATTTCATTCAAATCTTAACTGAAGTAAAGGTTAATTTTAAGAGATTTTATATCCTCACTATCATCATAGTGAAAACAGGAAGCAAGAAAAACCTCAGTGCTTAGATATAGCATTCCAACATCAATCCCAATCAAAAAAATAACACAATTCAGATAAAGCAGCTCATAAAAGGAATGTATCTACTTGCACTTCTATCATACTCAGTTATAACTCACAAGAAAAATCATGGTAAAAAATACTGGAAGGAAAGTAAAGGAAGCCTATAGGATACCATATTAACGGCAGTCACATTCACAATCAAAATAGTAGGGAAAAACAGATTATTGATATGGTTGTCAGGAAACAGACAGTCATTATACAACTCATTCAACAATACCTGGAATGAAATCTGCTGGATGCTCAAACTGAATTAGAAGCATCCAAGAATCTGCTACAATGTCCTGTCTGCTATAATGTCCTACCAGTCAATGATTACTTCAGCTTCAACCGCAACAATACAAGAGCACACAACAGATACAAATTCAATGTTAACCGCTCCAAACTTGATTGCAGAAAGTACGACTTCAGCAACAGACTGGTCAATGCCTGGAATGCACTACCTGACTCTGTTGTTACATCCTCAAACCCCCACTCCTTTAACCTCAAACTATCCACTATTGACCTCATCCCATTCCTAAGAGGTCTGTAAGGGGTATGCATAAGTGCACCACTGTGCCTCCCGTCCCTGTCCTATTGTCCCCATTTATTTGTACCTATTTCCTGTATTCTTACTCGCGTTTATACTTATACCTATTATCTTCTTAGCGATTGACAAATAAAATAAAAATAAAATAATACGTTAATAATATCTGTTGGATGAATGGGAGTAGACAAAAGACTCATTTGCTTGTAAAACAGGAGTATACTTAGCATACTGACCTACCAGTTGAAACTTTTCTGGAAGAACAACTAGAATGGAATATATAGAATCTATAGAATCTAAATGAATATATAGAATATATAGAATCTAAATGTTACAAAACTGGGAAAGGGTTATGCCAAGGTTGAATACTGTTGCATTACTATAATGATAATTTTATATTAAAATTGCTGAAAGAAATATCCATAAGTGTAGAGAATCAGATAAATAACTTTGGGGAAAATAGTCAAGAATATATATATATATATATATATATGCTGTATATAATCAAAGAAGACTGAAATATCCCTTAAGACTTGGGAAACCCTAGGAAATGACTGTGCTCAGATATTTTAAAAAACAAAGCAATCCATTAAGGAATACAGATTGTCATAACTGGGATGGTGAAGAAAAATGGATGGATGGATGATTGAGTCTGTATTGTTATATTAACCAACTAGTCAGAACAATTAGTGATGATCACTTACCAAAATGATGACAAATCTCATTCCATCCTTTTTTATTCTGTTAATCAGAGCTGGAAGATTTGTAAAATTGGGACTTAGAGTGAAATCCAACTGCCTTTCCATATAGTCAATATCGGCATATTGTACATCCTAAGGAAAACAAGTTAATTTTGTGAAGTGATGTGTATTTTGTTATAACAAGCACATTAAAATTATTCATTTTCAAATAAAGAAGTAAGTAAGTAAGTAAGTAAGTAAGTAAGTAAGTAAGTAACACATCAAGGAGCAAAAGACTACTGTACCACTAACATTAGTCTTTTAGAACTTCTGCTAAACCCAATACATGTTTGTGTCTAGACTGGTAGTACTGATAAGAAATAGCTTTTTACAACTTTGTCAGATAGACAATTGATCTCCTTCTCTTTTAAAATGTCTTTTGAATTGCTGACTTTTAAAATATTTATCTAGAGCTTTTAGATGTTTTAGTAAGTCTAGAAAAGTTTTTGTTTCATGCTACCATAATTTAGCACAATGATAATGCATAGCTTCAAGTAATTGCATAAGTCAAGTAATTTCATAACATTTTTTATTTTATTTTATTTTATAGAAAGCTGTGAAAAATGCTTATTTGTGAATAACTTACATATGAGATATTAGCTGCTTTCATGTTATCATACAATTCAGATATTTCTGCATCATTTTTGTATCCATATCGACACAACTGGAATCCCAAACCCCAATATGGAGGTAAAACTGGACGTCCAATGAGCTAATAAAAACAAACAAAAAGAAATAGGGATTATACAGTGATTGTTGTGTTGGTTTAATATTATAATCATAGTTTAGGGTAGATTTATTTTGTAATACAGGTTCTTACTGCGGTATATTCTTGAACAACTTGTTCTGGAGTTGGGCCCAAAACCATATAAAAGTCCAAAATTCCTCCAATGGTACGGTAGGTTAAAGCAGGAGTTGGCTGGAATTTTACCTCTGAAAATTCACAAAGGGGAAATAAAATATTGCATAGACCTGATAATACTGTTATATAAAACCAATCAATAAAAATGAAAATCACTTCTCTGTCATTTCATCTCTGAGTTGAGCAACCTGATGTACAATCTTCTCTCTTGAAATAGCAGGAAATGTGCTGCATCTAATCTGCTAACATTTCCCAGCAAGAAGAACCATGTAGCTGTATCAAATTATTTGCTTTGGATAAGCTATTTCACAAATAATAGTAATCTATTGTTTAACTTGGAATAATGTACGCTAAAACATTTGGGTTGACAGATTTATTTTTTTAATATAGAAATGGTAAGTGGTTTTAGGTTCTTCGTTTACAGATAAATGAATATTAAGCAAAAAAAGGATTTGATGTGTTCATACTGGCAATATGAACATTGCAGGGATTGGCAAAACTCATGCTGAGTCTCATCTGACCTATGAATTAATGTTCACTAATATGATATGCACTAGTTTAGAGTAGAATAGAACTGGAAGGGACCTTGGAGGTCTTCCAGTCTAGCCCCCTGCTCTGGCAGGAGACCTTATACCATATCAGACAAGTGGCTGTCCAATCTCTTCTTTAAAAACTCCAGTGATGAAGTGCCCATGATTTCTGAGGGCAATTATTTAGTTTGGAATAGACACTAGGAAATAAACAACAACTTACCCATTCCATTACTGTTCAACAATAGGACTCCATGAGCATTGCTATCGTCTTCCAAGCCCATATAAAAAGGTTGAACTCCATAAGTGTTAAATTTATACTACAGGCATAAAGAGAAAAAATGTCATAACCAAATGCATTGTTTAGAATATACATTTTATTGCTAGCATGTGAATATTGACAGGATGCAATAAACTACATTCTCAATGCAGCATACCTTTGTCTAGACTTAACTGAGTGAAGTGTGCCTCTTCTGAATATTTTAGATTCCTTGGCTGTTTTTGATGCCATCACTACTAAAATCCTGCCTTCCAACTGGGTATCTGGAACAACATGCTACCATGGTTCCACTCTTACCTTACAGAGTAATTCCAGGCATTGATTTTGTGGGAAGAGTGGTTAACCCAATGAATAGTTTTAAGGATGTCTCATGGGTTAATCCTCTCCTATTACTTTTCAACATCTGCATAAAGACATGGAAGAGATCATTCTTGGTTTAAAGTGAAGTGTTCTGAGTATGCAAATGATACTGAAAATTACATAGCCCACCCAGTCTGGTCAAGTGTTTGGAAATAGTTAGGAATGGGATTGGATGGGACAGACATATGTTGATGTCTGAAGCATGAACCCCAAAAATTGCTATTTGGTTTTTGTGGTTTCTATTCACTAAAAAGGAAGCACTACCTGTGAGAAGTAGATTGATAACTGGGAAGTCATTCTGGATTCATAGTAATTGCTGGATGCGCTGGTAGAGATATGGCCAAGAAGCTTTTGTCTAGTTTCAGGTCTAGCTCTACCAGAAGTACAGAGATTTCACAGAATTACATCTTACCTCATTATTACTTGGCTAAATTGTTGCAAAGTCTTCTTCTGGCCTGCTTTTGAAGCCCACTTGACTGTTGTAATTGGTATGGAATATAGTGGCTTGCTTACTAATTACCAGTGTTGCTGATCACTATTACCCCAATGTTTAGGCCCTGTATTGCTAATAGATTTTCAAGTTCATTCCAAGTTCTCCAACTTCAAATAATGGTTTGACCTATAAAGCCCTACTATATTTACCTTGGCATTGATAGACATTCAGATCTTTTCACTTGATCCATACTACTATGTGTTGTAGGAAAAACGTTTGGTGTTCCCTAAAGTGAGGCGAACTGAAGCTAGGCCGTTGATTCTCTGTTGTGGTCCGGTAATGTTGGATAATCTCCTCTGGAACTGGACTTGCCTATTATGAACCATTTCTAGAAATTGATGAACGTTGAACTTTTCCAGAGAGTTGTAGATTGATTATATGATGCTTTATATTGTTTTCATATAATGCTTTATGCTTACTTTCTTACTTGATTTATTTTTTTTTAAGATTGATTATATTCTAAGTAGTATAACTACAACAAATAAAACAATAAAAATTGTAACATGCAAATAGTTTCATTTCATTATTACTTATTAGCATGTCCATTTTAATTTAATTGATTATTAATATTGACTACTGTGGACTTTTGATATGTCTTTTGTTATGTTTCTAACTGCATAGAACCATTATGAAATAAAGTGATGTACAAGAATTATAAATAAATGTATACATTTCATTTTAAAAGAACTGTGAGGCATTAATTTAGCCTCTTTATTCAGTTAAAAGCTACAATAAATAAGTGAAGGTGAATTATATCAAGAAAAAGAAACTCACCCCAGGAGGCTGATCCCTTGCAAACATTGGCCAGGTTTTCCAATTCATTTCATGCCGAAATTGTTTATGCTCTGTTTCTCCAAACCCATATACAAACTGTGAAGGTAGGCGAGTGGAAATCTGAATGAACATATCACTGAAGGTGAAGCCAGGTAACTGGGAATCCCAACTATAAAGAGGAAAAAAAAATGCAGTCAAAACAATGATTAAATGTTAAACTATAATAAAACATCAAACAAGACTAAATTATATTAGTAACTTATAAATAGTAATGCAACATGAAGATGTTGAGTTTTCAATCATTTGCAGGATAAAGTAGAAAAAATATTTTTCTATCTTGCAGTAAAATGTCATTGCTGTTGCAAAGAGACCAAATACTTGTTGACATTTTCTAATATCATCAAAACACAAAGTTCTTTCTTTGGGATATTAAAACAAAAAGAGTATTCAATTTGATGTTGAGAAATGGAAAAAAATCATTACAGCTCTTCCATTTTATATATTTTTGAACTGTTGACCTCACTTCTATACATCACTGATTCATCAGTGAATTTTAAAATTGCATAGCATTCAAACCTTGAAACAATTCTCTTTTAATTTCTGGATTTAGATAGCCCTCCTAGAGAACTGACATGTTCTTGAAAGGTTAATAGCAAGAGACTCAAAATGCAGAAATGAAAGAAACCAGAATACTGATAGGTGTTGATTAAACCCGCTGGATAGCTAGATGCAGAAATATTCCCAGTTTATAGAATGTAATGGCATCATCTCCTATACATCATGATAGAAATCAACAATGCTAAGCAGTTGCACTTGTATTCTAACATTTTGGAAAATCATAGAGTTGGACTTAGGCCATGTTTAAGTCCTGCTTAGCTCAAGAATTGAAAACAAATCAGCCCCAATGTAGCCTCCAATTTTGAACAGCTCCAGTGAAAGACAATCCACAATTCTCAGTGGAACTGATTTAACTGTCAAACTCTTCTGATTCTGGATAAGTTATTTTCTAACACACAATTGCAATCTGCTTTCCTGTAATCTAAATTAATTATTTTATTCTATTCTTTCTATAATTCTGATACATTGATTCTCTTTTATTTATTAGAATTGTCTGGAGAAGCCAATTTTAGTTTTCTTAGCATTTTCATTTGCTTTGTAGCTCATTCTGACCTTTAGTCTTCCAAATACAGTACCCAGGTATCTATATGGACTCTTCCTTGTTCTTTTTCTTTCATTTCCTTTCTGTATTTTTTAAATTAGACTTCCACCAAGGATTTTTCTACGGTTCTACTATTTTCCTCACTGAAGGTTAGCATTTATTTTCTTCCTATCTCAAGTGTCCTTTTCTATTAGCTTCTTCATTTTCCTATGGGTTCTAAAAAAAGTGTATAAAGCACTGACAAGGTTTTGATGTTCTTGTGGTACTTTCTTGCTTATTTTTCCATGATGTTTAATCACAGCAGAAGAGAGGTAAAAGAGGCGATAAACTTAGTTCATTACCCGATGAGCATAAAAGAAACTGCAATTACGTTGATTCACATATGTTTTCTGAAAAGTTTAAAGTAAAGCAAAATCTAGGGGATTTTAAGAATAGTATACTGATGTTTCAACAACATAGAAAAAAAATAGAAAATTTGGAAAAAAATAATTGGAATTTTATTGGAAATGAAATGAAATGAAATTTGTCTAGTTAAGAAGCTAGTCTTGTCCACCTATTAGTCAATCAGCCAAACAATTCATTAACCCAGAAATGATTTGATTTCCCATCAAGGTAATAGCAATGGTGAAGGGAGATATTAATTTAAGAAAAGTCCCCTGATACCATAGCACTGATAGCTAAATCAACCTTGTTAAATATGTGCAATTTTACATGTAGTACTTAATGCTATCGTCTATCCACAACATTCTTCACAACATGTTTTAATTCACCAATTAAATATTTCATCTGTAATATCACATTTCTACTTACAGGACTGTTCCGGTGCTTTTGCGTCGAACTTGAATTCCAAATGGGTGATTCTGAATTGACACTTCATAGAGACGGTTTTCCAAAGTACTTATAGGTGTTTGGGGAAGATTCAGAGGCACTGGAACCTCAAATCTCTTTTTATTATAATCATAAATCTGAAAATAAAAGTCTTAGGTTTAAAACCTGATCATAAAACATTTATTGGAGACCTGCTTGTTCATTTTATAATATTCTCCTGTTTAATGATGATAAAAGTTTCTTAACACATCAAAAAGTTTTACTTATAATCTTCCAACAAAGAAAAGAGATTCTAATCAATATCAAGACAGGCGAATGGGTTCCCTTAAGAAAATGTGGTCAATAAACTCCAGTTAAAAAAGTAAAGAATCGAGGATTAAGAGATTTATATTTGTATCTATTTTCAATTTCTCTTGAATTAGAGTTATAAAACAACTGTAGTGTGATCAAAGTGTGTCTGTGCAAAGTGTATCTGTGTTTGTGGGGGTGGGGGGTGTATTTGGATAACCAAAAGAATATTATAAAGAAATTATATATAGCTGCACTGGAGAAATTGTATATCAATGCATTTCTGATGGAACAGAACTTGCAAAAAATGTCTATATTGGAAAATTGAAAAGAAAATGGATATTGATATTTCTTCACAGGTAAATAAAAATAAAATCACTACTTCAAAAATAGGCTGAAATGAACTGGTGCTGAAAAGTTAAATGATTAGATGAAGATTCTAATAAGAATTTAAAATGTATTTACCAAGATACAATATATCAATAGTTCTATTTTTCTATATTTTATGTTTCATATTTTGAAACCAGATAGTTTGGTAAAATTCTAACCAGATAGCCAGAATCAACCTCTTTATTAATAATGACAAAACCCTCAATTTGTTTCTAAAATAACCCACTATAACATTTTAGAAAGAGGTTTACCTTAAACTGAAGCATGTTATTGTCATGATATTTTACTTCCAAACGAAGTTTGTCAATGAGGGGGATTTGCCGTCCTGAAACTCTAAGAAAGTCAATGTTTCTACCAAGATTGGCTGTTAAACCAGATGATGTATATTCAATTTGGTCCACCGTGTAACCATTGTCAGGAGGATAGTAGCAGTCTGGAACGTCATCAACAGGAGAAGGCTAGTTTATTAAAAATAAAAAGAATATATCAGTGAGTGAATAGAATTGGAAAGAGATTAAATCCAAATTTCTGAATTTATTAGAATCAATATTTACAACTAGTTTGCAAGACTTTTCCAAATCAGGTTTCACATAGCTAGTACTGAATGCCTTCATAGAATTGTATTAAAAAAATGGGGGGGTGGGATTTGTTCTATATAACGAGACATACTGTTGTCGTACCCAGTTCTATCATTATGCATTCATTTATTTTATTTCCATGCTATTTTTCCTTATAAAGGATGTTAGATTGGCTTATTGCAGAAGAGGGTAAAGGGGCATCATATTATAACAATGAATACCACAATAGGAAATAAATTTTATTGAAAATATATAAGAATTAAAACAATATAAATCATATATTTAATGCCCCAGACCATAAAGAAAAGCAAAACAAATAGCCTAGTCTGAACTTGAAATATGATTACAAATTCAAAGTCAACTGTAGCACTGTGAGCATTGAAATTGAATAGGTGGATAAAATTTTACGCCACTGTTGAGATTTCTATCTTTAGAAGCACCCTTTGTCATTGGAATGGCAAAATTTCCATTGCCATGAATTGAATCAAGAAGCATTAAATATCATAATTACTATGCAACATGAAATAACATTTGAGATTTCATTAGAATTATAGCTTAATGCTAAAAGGACCACCAAGTTTTGTTTGATCAGATTAAAAAGATTCAGCAGCTAGTATACAGCTGAAAGAATACTTATTGGAATTATTATGGGAAACAAACACAGCAAGATATTTAGAAAGAGTTGAATCCAATGTAGTTATGGACTTTTAACATCTATTGATTCAACTAACTGAGAGTTAAGTGGGGATTTAAGCTGACTGGCATTTTCTGCAGGAGGAAAGCCCTTTTTACGGCACCCAAAAGAATGCAAAATTATTTTATGCCATGTCTTTTTCTCCCTACAACTCACAATATCTTTCTTCTTATGAAAGAGCTTGAGACATGCAGGGAGTTTCATGAATAATAAACAAATATTGTCCTTTTCCATCCCTTTTTGTGGAATTAAAGAGAAATCTGCTGGGAAGGGATACTAGGTAGCTACATTTTCATCTACTTAGTTCTGCAGGAATGCTCACCTTTAGTTAGGCCTGTACCTAAAATCACTAAAAATGCTTAGCTATAGTAGTCATGATGCTAATGAATTGAATATCAATGATTTAATTTTCTTGTATATAGAAACATGAACATTTTGTCTCTTTCTGCCCATTTCAACAATTAAGAGGCTTGCAAGGATTTTAGGAAAACACATATTCATCCTATATGGACTGTTTTAGTTGACCTATAACACTTATAATGGGACTACAGAACTTAAGCAGTACAAATTTTGCTATTGGTAATGATAGCCAAGGTGTTGAGGTAATTCCCCATTAGGAGAATGAGTGCACACAGGGAGACGTAGTGAGAGTGGTGAGGAATAACACACAACCAGCACACAGATACACTGAATAATAAAATGTAGGTTTTACTTCCAATAAACGGTTAAGTAAAGTCCAACAAGCAGTCCAAATCATACACAGTTAAAGCAGTCAGTTTTCAGTCCAGGGATAATCCAAATAACAAAGTCTAGTATCATAAACAGTTCAGTAATCAGTCTCACATAAATCCAAGAAAAGTAATGATCAGCAACAGTCAATAGGGAAAAATGCAGGAACCAAAAACAGCAAACATCAGAACATTGACCAACTAGCAACTATCAACAACAGGACTAAATAACCCAGGTTTCTGGCTCCATCTTATGGCCGTTTGAAGAACCACACCCAATTGTAATTTTAGCATTCCCTTAAAGAGACAGTATTAAATGTCTATCCTGGTTTATATATTTCCAACCCAACTGTTAGGTAACTATCAATTCCTAACACAAGGGAAGCAACATCATGTGATTAGATATAGAAACTTGAGTTGAATTGAAAAATAAAACATAGACCATTGCTGGAGAGAAAAATAGGAGGGTTACAAGAGTTATAATCAATCTAGAAATAATTCTGTTTATAAAAGATAATATTTGTAGCTTAGGGTTGACCTCTGGGGTCCTTGGAGGTTTTCTTACAGATTTTCATTACCAAACTAGTTAACAGCATCTGATGATGTTATCTAGTTTGGTAATGAAATGTCTTCAAAAATGTCCATCAAGCTCAGAGAGCACCCAGGACTCCGCAATCCTGTTCACTTTACATTTTCTTAGATCATATGGAAATATCCCTAGATTTTACTTCAAATTAATAAGAAACATACAAATATCTGCATTTTCCCCACATTATTTTCTATTTCTAGGTGGGGAGAAGGTACAATAATTCTACATTATAATGTGACTTTTACATTTTATTTTTACAATCAGTTCTAATTAAGGTTATAGAACTGAATTACAGCATTTCAAAAATGCTTCCATGTGAGTACGCCTTCATTTAATCCAGTTATGCTGTTCAAAAGTATGCAGTTAGGAAGCTTCACAGTCAACTGTGAACTCAACAAATGATACTCAGCAAAATTTAGGAAAGAATTGATTGGAGAGCTGCTCAGCGATAAGCTATTTTGATTCCAATTTGTGGCTATAGATAAAAAGGAAAAAATGCAGATACTCTACAAACAGAACTTTAAAGAGCAAAAACACACAAGAAGGACAAAATGAGATTTTTTTTCCTTACTTCCCATATGCAGCGAAGAGCTTCACATTTTTCTTTTGATGCATGTTCTTCAGGATGACAATCAAATTTGTCAATATCTCTTAAAGTCTGATTCCAGGATATTGTATGTTCTTCCCCCAATTTAAGATAAAGACCAGTTATGTAAGCAACCTATGAAATTCACAATAAAAACCAAAATACAGATCACATAAATATCCCATGTAAATCACATGTGCAAAATGGATTTCACCACTTTAATAAAGAACACTTAATGTTGAGGTAATTCCCCATTAGGAGAATGAGTGCACACCGGGAGACGTAGTGAGAGTGGTGAGGAATAAGGAAATGGGAACAAAATAGTAACAAAAGCATATTCTAGAAGCAGCAGGTTAAATAGAAACAGTATTCTAGTCTACTATGACTGTCAGAGAAACCATTACTTTTTTATTTGTTAAATAATGTACAACTGGCAATATTAATCAGCTGTAGAATGACTAAACGTTGAAGAAACAGATTGCAATGCAAAGGGATTTGCAAGAAAAAAGGTGATACATTCACCTTTGGTGGTATATTCTGGGGGTCTTTTCAAGGTATGTGGGACAAGCGAGAACCAGAATTATTTTAGGAAAATGCTGAGATCAGCAGTACTGGGAAAATATTAACTTATGCCGCATAATCAAATTAGAAGTAGCTGTATGAATATTGATTTGAAATCCCTACTAACCACCTGGTTATGAATATTAAAGCTGACTATTTCAGTCTAAAAATTGTCTTCTTTGTTCAATATGGAAAGTAAAGAGAAATACTGAATACATATTGAACTCCATGTCTCTTTTTGGGTCACTCTTTAAAGGATATATGTTCAAAGTAACAACTAAAACAACAATAGGGTTACAAATATTATTGAGAATCAAATTCTTAAAATAAGGTGTCTTTTTTTGTGTGTGTATCAGTCAAATCTGACCTATATGGTTTGGCTCATGGCCTAGAAGTTAAGATTGTGAAACCAGAATTTCTAGATCCAAGAACTGCATGATGGAGTGGGCCCCCATTCTTGCCTCAACTCCTGCCTATCTAGCTGTTTGAAAGCATACAAATTAAAGTAGATAAATAGGTATCACTTCAGTGGGAATAGCATTTCATGTGCCTGAGCATATAATTATGCTGGCCACATAGAAGAATCTTCGGACAATACTGGTTCCCTCTGCTAGGAAATGAAGATGAGCAGTGCCCCCTAAAATCAGACAAGATTGGACATGAGAAACCTTGTACATTTTTTTAAAACTCTCAGGACCACCTTTTTTTAAGTATAATTAACCCATCTGATATTCTTCTTGAGTGAAAATCTAGTTTTGGTCCCTTGTTTTGAGATGAGGAGAGCAGAAACCTGAAAACATTGTTCTTTGGTGATTAACCCACCTCCCAAGACAAGCATACATTCTAATGTTCTTCTGGAAGCAACTGAAACTAGTTCTGTTTTAGAAAGCTTTCAGGGAATAGAAGGTGGATTTTCTTAGCTCAGTAAGACAGATTGTTATTCTTTGGTGAGCTTTTATGCAATGTTACTGTTTTGTTTTGACCTCTTTTTTATGTTTATGTTGTTAACTGCTAGGAGCCTGTGATTCTTTTAGGATCATAAACCTAGCAATGTTCCCAAGAATTATTCTTTATTATACTTAATACCCAATTTGAATATTCAGATATTCTGACAATTAGACTCAGTGCTGAAGAAGGGCAAAATTAACTATGCAAAGTTTTATTTTGCCATGCCTTGAAAACAGGCATAGTTGATAAGATTTGATTTCATTAATAGTTTGATACATTACTTTGTAGCTTATTTAGTCTCTGCTCCTCTAAACAAGTATCTTCTTAACAAAGATATTTGTCAGACATACTACTCTTATGACCTGGTAGAAGATATTTCTAACTTCAGAGTTTTAATTATTTAAAATTTGACACCTTCAGTTTGACTACGACATTTATCAAGGCTTGAAAGGATCTTGCTTGAAAATTGGAAAATAAAACATTAATAAAAGAAATACTTCTTTTTAAAGCATTATAGCATCTAGCAAAGTTAATCTAGCACAGGGATATAAAATTCAATTTTATTGAGGGTTATGTTTGACCTCTGGGGTGGTTGGGGTGTGGCCAGGGCCATGGCCAGCTCGACATCACTCATGTTGAAAACACCTATTGGTGGCCAAGTACTAAGGAAGGACATCCCTCAGACCCTCCCTCACTCTCATAATCTCCTTCTTTCTTTCCTTCTTTCCTTTCTTCTCTTCTTTTTGCTTCCCCATTCCTTCTCCTTTCTTCTTCCTTCCCACTTTCCTTATTTTTCCTTCCTTGCTCTCTTTCCACCTTTCCTTCTTTTTCTTTTTCTTTGTCTTTCCTCTTTCCTCTTCTCCTTTCATGTCCCTTCTTGCATGCTCAAATGCAAAAGAGGAAACATTTCCCCCTTTGTTTTGTTTTTAGTTTGTTTTGTTAGCCCTCTGCCAGCAAAAACGAAGTTTGGGATCTGGTCCGCGGGCTTTTGACATCCCCGATTTAGCACCTTCAATACTTGCTATGTTAGCATACATGGACACAATTAATACTAGGACTGCCATTGGATATTATCTGATATGCATGCATGTGTGGGTAGCTTTCAAAGAAAAGACACTAACCTAAGTGTCTCTCACTTAAATATCTAAACGAATATATTCCTGAAACCTTTTTATTGACTACATTATAAATATAGTAAATATAACCTTAACGCTTATCTTTGAATAGCAAATGATATTATGGGGGGGGGGGGGGGAATTCATTAAAATTTATGAAAACACTCAGCAATACATACCTTGTTTGCAGCATTGTACTTGACATTCAAATTATATGACTGAGCCACATTATTTGAAGTTACTTTCACATTTGAAGGCTCAAGGGGTAGCCCAAGAATCTTGATGTTCTCAAAGATCAAATTATTTGGATCTTTGTAGCCTTTACGTGTAACTGCCATAGTTAAGATTTTCTGGAAGACAGAAAAATCATTACACAACACTTTTGTTCGCTGATCTTAGTTATAATTTTCTATGATTTTGTATGATTTACTTTAAAGCTAAAATCATGTATAAATGATAGCTTGTTGTAAGTACAGTACAATAAACATCCTTTGGAAAAGCAAATGTGTTAATATCATGCAATCCAATTGTTATAATGAAATGAGTTTTCTCTAGCATTCAGTAAGTTTCCTCAATACTAAAACTGTGATCATATTTATTACATGTAAGGGAACTATTTAAATTAGATTCACAGATGCAGAAAAACAGGATTTATGAGGAAAATAAATTATAGCTGGAGATAAAATAAAATAATATAAAATCAAATATTAGTTTATCCAACACTATTCACTAATCGCTCTATAACTTTTCATTCTTACAAACTATTTCTGTACACCAAAAATGCTCTCACTGTTCCACATATTGTATTAATTAACCCATTTATTCTTTATGCTTGTCCCTCTGACTCACACATGTCTTAAATATCCTTTATTCTGCTGTTCCATGTAAATCATAGGCAGGAATATACATATATCAAAAAATGTACTTCTTTAAACATATATTCATTCTTCATAACAGGTCACATACTATCCATTAGTTTTATTTAAGAATTTGTATATTTTAAACATATTTATCCAGTTAAAAACTGAATGAAATTTCTGGGAATCTCTATTATTATTGAAAATATACTTACATTTGTGACAGTAAAGTTATATAAGAGATACTTTTCATTTCTGACTGTATCTAAAACATAAGGAGAAATGTACTTTTAAATAGCAAAGATAGTTATTAAAGCAAATTAATCAAATAAAATATTTTAAAGACTTAGGTAATATGCATGTAATAAATATCTATTATTAAAATTCTGAACAATATTTGGCAGATCTGCTCATAACTGGTCTTGATGTCCATCTAAACATCTACCTATAAATAATCAAACAGATGGAACAATAAGACATAATATCAATAGAACAATTGAAAGAACAGTAGAAAAAATAAAATATAACCCCAAGCTACAGTACAATCTAAGGTACAGTGATATAAAATGTTCTATAGATGGTATAGAACTATCAGCAATGGACAAATCATACAGCAATCAATGTTAGAAATGCCATAATAAAGAAAAAAATTATATCCCACCAATTTTGATGAAATGTTGTTGAAATTCACTGGTATGATTTTAAGTGTAGGGGTGTCAAACTGGATGCATCACGTGCAGGCCATGCCTACCCCAGCTCCGCGAATGGGAAAAACATTGTGAAATATCATGTGACAGCAATATGATACCGTGAGTTTGATACCCATGTTCTGGGCAGTGATGGCTAACCTTTTCGTTATCACGTGCCGAAAGTGCGCATGTGGATGCACATGCATGCCTCCACCCATTTCCCCTGACCCCTGCGCATATGGGCGCCTCTCCTAAATGCACCCTCCTCATGTGCATGCATGGCAGATATGCAGCGGGAGGCGTGCATGCATGCACAGTGGAATTACTCTGGGGCGACAGCTCAGGTGCTGGCAGAAATGGCTTTGCATGACACTTCCGTTATGTGTGCCATAGGTTCATCATCATAGTTCTAGGGTGTCCAAAAGGGGCCAGAGGCTATAAAAGATCAGCTGTCATAATATACACTATTTATGCTTTACACAGCAGAGTTCCTAATTGAAGTATTTGGGAAAATGTGAGCTTCAATCTATCTAAACTATAAATCCTGATGTCACCAAACTGAATTAGCTGAATGACTCCACTCCAAAAAGAAATGCTATTATGGACATCCTATCACATTCAGGGTAATTTAATTTAATTTAATTAAAATAAACCACAGAAAAAAATTTCTTTTCGCCCAAATGATATAAAGAACAATAAAGTCTGTTCATGGTGAAAGAAGATATTTTAAAAATTATTAACCAGCAAGAAATGACATGCCTGGGTCAGTATTTGTCAAATAAATGACTGAAAAAATAAACTACTGAAGTGTCTTTTTTTCTATTCTGTTATCTGTTGAATTTTTTTGAAATGGAAGACATTTTTTTCCATAATAACTTTTTATAAAACTATATGATTCAAAGTGCTTTATTATACAGAGTAGACAATTTTTGCCTATAAAAATTCTAGAAAATAACATAATTGCTAAATATTATCTTCTCTTAACAACAACAAAAGTAGGAAGTTTGCTAGCAAATTCTAAGGGCAGGTACTTTTGATTGTAAAATCATTGCACCTACATTTTATTTGTTTAATAAAAAGATAACATTTTATATTACTTTATTTTAAATTAATGCAATGAACATTTGCTTATTTTAGATCTTTAAAAAAGAGTCCAATATCTTTGGGATTCAATATCATCAGTCTACCTTAAAGCCATTCAGTATTCATTGCAGTAATTATCACTAAATTGTTCTTTCTCTCTCTCCTTTTTTTAAACCATCTCAATATTTTGCTTGCTTTTTTAAATAACCACTGGTGACCAATAATTATATATAGTGCAACACAGAAGTTTTTTAAATCAGGGAGAAAGGTAATTTAAGAAACACAAAGATAACTGATATTTTGCAGCACTTTAGAAAACATTGCTAGCAAGCAAATAAGTGGCTGAATTGCCACTAAGCATTAAGACATCTGAGAATCTTCTAAGAATTGATATCCTTTCCATATTTCCATAAATGCCACTGCTACAAATCAGGAGTTTTAAATACCAATAAATGAAAGTATTTGTAGCTCAGTGTTGAAATGAGAAGTCCTTGGTGCTCTATGAGCTTGTTTGTTTTCTTGCAGACATTTCTTTACACAAACTAGGTAACCTCTTGGAGATGTTGGATACGAGATGGGCAGCAAATGAATTTTACAAATAAATAAACATCATAAGTGCTAGCAAGGAATGAACTTTTCTCTCAGTTTATATTCTACTGGCTTGCCCTGTCAGCACTGATGATGCTACTTACTTTAGGTAATGAAATGTCTGCAAGAAAACAAACAAGCTCAGAGAGCACAAAGGACCCCTTGCTCCCAAGTAGTTTGATAAGTTCAGATCATTGCTGAAATATGTGAATATGCCCATATTTTAATTTTGAATTTAACATACTGAAGATGTATCTCCATAATTATTTGCATACTTTGTTTTGAATTAGAATAAATGTGTTTGCTTGCCTGCCTCTATTATCTATTTTCCTGTCTTTCTGTCTATCATCTACCATGTTTCCCTGAAAATAAGACCGGGTCTTATTTTCTTTTGTACCCCAAAATAAGCACTAGGGCTTACTTTCAGGGGATGTCTTATTTTTTTAAAATCTATTATGGTATCTATTATGAGCCAAGGTGGTGCAGTGGTTAGAGTTCAGTACTGCAGGCTATTTCTGCTGACTGCCATCTCACCAGGCTCAAGGTTGACTCAGCCTTCCACCCTTCCAAGATGGGTAAAATGAGGAGCCAAATAGTTGAGGATAATATGCTGATCCTGTAAAACCACTTAGAGGGGACTATAAAGCACAATAAAGTGCTATATGTCTAAGTGTTATTACTATTGGTATTGCTATCCAGTGATGTGTTTCAAAAAAGTTTACCACCATTCGGTGGGCATGGCTTGATGGGCATGCTTTGTGTGCATGCACACACTTTGCATGCGTGCACAGGCACAGAGGCTTTCTGATTCCCCTCCTACAATCCTGTCTCTCCCTATCGCAAAGCAGCTGCACTTAAAAAACAGGGAATAAAGGTCAGTACGGGAGCCCAGGTAGGCCCAACAGCAGAGCATGAGAGAGAACTGGTTCGGTCTCCACTGCTCTTTGGCACTACCAGTATGCCAGAACCGAACCGAACCAAACCGGTAGAATACCACCATTGTTGCTATCTCTCTATCGTTCTATTGTTCTAACATTCTATCTATCACATATCTATTTCTGTTAGTAAGTTTACCTCTTGTTATTCCATCGTCCCAGAATAAGTCTCCAGTTGCTTCTCCATTCTCATCTAAAGCAATTATAAGTCCCATAGGCTTTGTACGGCTGTTAAAAAACATATTGTCTTTATTGGACCAGATATTGAGAGTTTCTATAATAAGACTACATTTTCATTCATTCTATTCTTCTAATGATATCATGAAATAATTGAGCATATAGGGATTTGTGATGGGTAAGGAGAATAATAATGGGGTGAAAGATTAATGTTTATTTGGAAATAAGTATCATTGTGTTAAATTAAGCTTTCTCACAGAAAATAAGCTAAATTGTTTCAACTGAGATCTATTTACTATGAACCAAGGGAGACATCCCATCATAATCACAAACCAATTATAGGTGTATGTTATTGTAATTTCCAATTATATCCCATTTTATTGCCCATACAGTAGTCAATGCGATTAGAGCAATCAATTATAGCACATGCTTTTGAAATTTCACAATCTGTGCACGCATTTTGGTAGACAAATGCCAAGTCAGTCAATCCCTTTTCAATCAACGACTAGCATAGAGATGCAAATAAATGCATTTCAATGATTCTCGAGAAAAATATAGTGGCAAAAAGGCCCTACTACACTTCATTCTTATTGGTCAGAGATGATATATACAAAACTTCTAGAACTAATTCTAACTGTAGTATCATTCCTATCAATGGCACCTGCGGAAATGTATCTCTAATCAGCTTCTGGAGACCGCATAGGCTGCAAAATGGGATGAAGTATTTCTACATATTTCCCCAAGGGGGAAAAAATCTTCAATAGTTTCTTAAGGGTCAGACCTCTGAATAATAGGACAATAACAATAACAGGTGGGGAAGAGAAAAAAATATGGCAGAAATTACCTTGTGTTTTGTGATATTATTCTTTAAGAAGTAATTGAAGTGTGAAAAATAATGTAGCCACAAAGCTACCAGAGGAAATTGCATAATGCAAGAAAAGATATTCACATATCCTCTTTGACTCCCTTTTCACAAATAAATGCAAGAACACTACTCTCGCAAGTTCTCATCTTCTTGGAATGAGATTTCAAAGGAACAAATTCTCTTTTCATCAGCTTGAAATGAGAACTAATAAAAAAAACATGCAGAGAATTTCTCTCCATACCAATAGTTGCATTTCCTCTAGACAAAACTTTAAATGTTCTAGACTTGGAAAATAAATGTTCAATCCATCTATAGCATTGGTTCATGCATTGTGGATATTTTGTCTTCCTCCAAACAACATTAATTGCTTTTATATATTTGGAAACATTAAGCTAAATCTATGCCAGGGAGATTTCCATATTGTATTGGAATTGTGTTTTGGGTAATATTTTACCCATCAACTGGAAAGACTGCCAAAATTCCTAGATAGAAGAAACCTTTCAACTCTCAAGAATAGAGGGCTGAAAAAAGTCCTGATCTTCCTACCATGTATTTTGGATCATCAGACTGCCTTTCAGGTCCTTCGCAATATCAAGCTATATTTTCTCTTGCTATCTGATATCTTTTATGTTATTGTGACTAATATCCAAAAGAAGGACAATGGCTAAATTGTGCTGTATTGCATTTGTTTATGGTGAGCTTAAAAATCAACTTTATTTTCCTTCTTATGTAGTCTATTCATCCACTATCCACCATCAGTGTTTTAAACAAACTAAACAGATGTGACAGCTGTATCTTAAGAATAACCCAGTATCAGAAAATACCTGTAAACAGTTGTGTTGGCTGGTTCTTGAATAGGTAAGATGTATCCTCCTCTAAGATGAAGTCCAAGTTTGTTTTCTGGAAGGAACATTTGACACTCTTGTCTTCTGCATGGTGTTTTTATACCCTATTTTTTATAAGGAAATTAGAATAAAGGTTTACTATATTCATAAAATTGTTAGTATCCTACAAACAAAGAAGAATGCATATATTCCTTTTATAACTGGAATTGGCAGAGGAATAATATCATGACTCTATAGATGTATTTTGTATTATATGAAAAAAAATGGTTAAGGGTCAAGTCAATTAAAAAAAAACAACCTAGTATACAGTAAATCAACTCTTCCCTTCATATTGAGTAAATCCAATTGTCACATTTATGGGGGGAAGGGAAACTGGAGGCATTCACCTTGATTCAATTTGGAAGGTGAAATTTATCTATGAATTTTAGCTTCATATAGTCTTCATGTGCTTCTTAAAAAATATTGTATTGCAACTTGTCTTTTGCTTTTTTTTTCAGGATAGTATTAAAATATAAAATTCTCAACAACCCACTCACATGCTAGACGACTTTCTTAGAAAGGCTAGACAATTTGTTTGATGTACTACTTCTTTTTTAATCATCAAAAGTAACCTGATTAAAGCAATGCTTCAGTGAAAGTGAAATATTCTCTTTGATCCAAAGAATCTAAGCACTTTGATTTGACCTTTTGTGTCTGAGTACCCCTACAAAATTCTATGCAGCTCCAGACCTTTGCCACATATGCATTTTAAAGGGTATAACTAAATGATGTACAGATTGCTACACAGCAGAGTTAATTTGAAAAGTTAATAGTAGACTTTTAGGGGAGACATTTTGTAATAAACATGCACTTACTGTCTCATATTCATACCATACAGCATCAGGGATGTATGCTGTTACCTTATCAACGCCCTGAAATATTAAAAAGAAAATATTTCATTTATTACGAACATAAAAGGAAAATGCCTTGATATTATTTTTTTTTTTTTTCCTAGGCTGGAGGTAGGTAAGGGTGAAAGTCTTTCTCTTTTATTCTTTCCTGACTTTTCTACTGGAAAAATTATTTGTCAAGCATTTTTTTCATATTATAATGTCAATTGCTATTTCCACCACAAAATCCTCTAAAATGACTGTAGACATGGAAGGTTTGGAGAATGGAAAGTGATTATCAAGCTATCAATAATATATGCTGGTGGATTTTCATCTGTGGCAGAAATAGGTGTAGTTTTTGAAGCAACACTGAAACAAGAAAGAAAGAAAGAAAGAAAGAAAGAAAGAAAGAAAGAAAGAAAGGTTTTCTTTATAATCATTTGCAAAATTTCCTTTAGTTAAGCAAAGGGCAAACTTTGTACTTGAAGTTTGTAAAGCTAACATTACTTGAAAAGCAACTGGATTTTTCTTAACACAAAATGTCAGGTAAACCATCTTCAGCTTGGTGCCTTACTGGCATGGGTGGGTGAACAAATGAGCAATAAACCTGTATCAGTATGTGATGAGAAATAGGGAGGGGGAAAATGAGAGCTTGACAAAGAACAGAGAAGTTCAAAACCAGTTTGTGCCAGTCGTCAAGGCCATGCACCCTAAGAAGAAATATGGATTACCCCAAACATCTCAGCACTCTTAAACCCCCTAGGCAATCTTCATTTGCTGAACACAAACTGACCATAAAGGGAGGATTGAGATGAGGGGAAACTTTCTATATCTTTTTAGCATGGAAAATTTACTTCTAATCTGACATTACTGTACCCAGCATGTTTTCATTAAAAAAAATCTATCACTTCAACCAAATAGAATGAGAGTCTTTCTTTCCTAAGGGATTGGACTGGGGCAGGTCTAACACAAAAGGAGATAGGAAGTAGCTGTGATGAAAAAGGACATGCTCATCTCTTTCACTCAATTATTTAAATTATTTTATTACTTCTACTCTTCTATTCATCATTTAACAGAAATTGTAATGCAGGCTTAGCATGTACTCACTGCAAAACAACACTTACGTATATTCCAACTTAATAAAAATTAAATGTACCGGATCTAAGACTGGAGTAATAAGTAGTCCAGGTCCCCACAAGAATTGTCTGTCTATAGTCCAGGTGGCTTCATCGGAGTAGAATCTAAAGAAATATTACTTTATTAAAGTTATGTTTTTCTAATTGGTGAATCTTAAATAACTATTTATGCATTGGAAAAACTATTGACAATTTCAAGTATAAGAGTAAAGAGCGGGTTTCATATTTTAAGACAACTCACTAGTTGACATTGGCACATGAAAAAAAGTAGGTTTAGTTATGCTCTGATGAAACCAGTGCATTTGTATTCAATATGCAATATATTCTTAAACATTGTCTATTTAACATTCCATGTTAAAGCTTTGTCGCTCAGACCATATTTTGGATTAATGCATAAATATTGATATAAGCAGATTTATATACTGTTCATCTTTCTCTGTCTTATTGATGGCTGTAAAGTCATAAGCTACTTTAAATATGAAATTGTGTTTGTGTGTATGCATATATGTATGCATTCTATTATGCATATTCTATTTTATGTATATAAATATCCTGGTTTTCATTGTACTATCATCTCACCAATGTTTTGCAACCTATCTGACTTTCCCTGATTTGATTAAATCCAGATACAAGGCATTGCAAGGGAACTTGTTTTCTTGGAAGGAAGCAAAGGCAAGTAAGGAGACATAAAAATGAAGAAAGCCTCTGTGTCGGAAAGCAGCAAAAACAACAGCACTTTCTACTACCTTAATAATAAAATCAGATTAAATACATTATCAAAATAAATTAGAAAAAAATCCTTCATCCTTCTGAGAATAAGGTAGAAAAGGGAAAGCTCTTTTGCACTGGGAGAACATTTCTAAGCAATTGCAAAGGCAGATTTTAACACAGCTTTAGTGTCTACAAAAATATCCCCAGAATGTTAGGAAATGCTTACAATGTTTTGAACAAATTCCAGATATCTTCAAGCATCAGTGAGGTCCAGGCATAGAGATGGTTTTTATTTTTCCGCAGTTTAGCTTGCTGGAAACTAAGAGTACTTCTCCTGGAGTTTATTAACTGCACATCCCATAATGATTAATTATGATAATTGTCTATTTATTCCTGTGAGAATAAGCCTTATACATTGCTATAATCCTCCCACTGAAATGGAAATGAATCTAGAGCTTCAGCGATGCCCTTCAGAATGCCAAAGCATGCTTATTTGCTTTATCTGTCTGTCTGTCTATCTATCTATCTATCTATCTATCTATCTATCTATCTATCTATCTATCTATCTATGCTAGCCAATTGAAGAACCTGTTGTATCCAGTCTTAAGCATTGCATGTGGTTCTTTAAATCTTCATTAGAATAATAATATTCTGATAATACTTAACACTTGATTGTTCTAATTCACAACAGAATAGAGGCATGCTACTTTCTTGTTTTAAAACGTTTATAAAATTTAAAATCTGTGAAACTTTCTTCTGGGACAAGACTTTTAAAGAATTTATCTTTCTAATCTGAAATAATATTGGGATTAACTACTTGAGTCTATAAATACAGTCTAGAAAGTCGGTGTCTATGTGCATTTGTCTATGTGTTTGTGTGTGTAAGACATAAATGTAAATGTAGGGATACATAAATATGGAAAGTGTAAAGTTCTTTCCCATCACCCAAAATCTTAAAAGCTGAAACTTACTCATGTAGAACAGGTCTTGCAACTGTCTCTCCCTGAGTATGTGCTTTATAAAACAGGGTATAGAGATATGGCAACAAACTGTAACGTATTGTCAGGTAGTGTTTCGTTGAATTCACCAAACGTGAGTTGTGTCCAAAATATGCTGGATCTTTAGGCTAGAAATAAGTATTTATAAAGTTACTGGGGGGAAAAAAGCCTTCAAACAATCAGAAGCTTGATCTAATTTTAAAATTGGGCTTACAGCATATGCCGCAGCATTGTGATTCCTAGAAAATGGGTAAAATGCTCCAAGTTGCAACCATCGTCTGCAAAGTTCTTCTGAGACATTTTCAAGGAAGCCGCAAATATCTGCCCCAATCTAAAAGAGAAGCACATTAAAAATCATTGACATACCGTATGATATGTCTGCATAAAATGTGATGCTATCATATCTACAAATTCCACATTAATCATTTCTCAGATGACCAGTATAAATTGATTCACACTGGTCTTTGATAGAGGTTTTAAAAAATCTAAATCATGTTTGGATGATTGAGCAAAGAGAAATAGGATAGAATAGCAATGAGATCAGCCATTACAGTATATGTAAATATTTGTATCTGACTTTTCTAAATATATTTATATGTATATGTACCTATACATATATATGTATGTACACATATACACATACATGGATGTATATGCATGAATACATATGTACATACATATACATTCTATGATTAAGACACCAGCCTATGAAAAATCAGTCAAATTTATAAGCTTTTCAATGTATATTTTTATAAAAGCCCAAATACAGAAAAAAGACAAGCTTCGGGTGATTAGATATTGCATAGTATAGTAGCTGATGCAATAAATGTCTTTTCCAACAAACAAACAATCAGCCTCAATTCAGTGTTAAAAAAAAACAAGAGGAAGAATCTACTTTAGCTTTCCTTATGAGACGAGGAAATTCATATCACATTGTTGTCCTTTCAGTAACTTTGATTCTCAGCTACTTTTAAAACTAGAAAGAAAATAATAACAAAGATCTTATAAAAAAATCCATTGCCCCATCTATTCTGAGATACCTTTAAATCCATATTTTTGCTTTTTAAAATAATTTTGTTTTCTGAATACATATTTCTGTCTCATCTTTATTCTTTGGATTGCCACACTGCAAAGTGGTACTGTTTTGGAATTGCAGATCATACCGCAGGAGAGAATAAAGGTAGCTCAGGGTCGAAGTATGGATCCTTGGTGCTGTTTGAACTTGCTTTCAAATGCTTCACTGCCCAACCATGTGACATTATCAGCATGGTGCTACATAGTCCAGTAATGAAACATTTGCAAGTAAACAACCAACCTCATAGAGGGCGAAGAGTTCCTCAATTCATGCAGCCTACCAAAGGATTACTCCAATAGAAAAGAGATAGTCAGGCACTTCAAAGTATATAGTTGAAATTTACTAAATTATATGTTGTGTAAACCAAGTCTAAAGAATATCGTATGCATAGATCTCCCCTAAAGAGATACATTAATCCAAAACTTTATCTTATTTTACTATAACAAAATTTAACAGTTACTATAGTTAAAATAGCTTACAAAAGGATATCCAAATAGACCAAATTCTAATATTCCTGGTATTGACCATTTAATATCATTCCAAGTTGCAAAATTATCTCCCAGCCAATGTCCTGTGAATTTTCCAGAACCAGAAAATGTTGATCGGGAAAGAAGGAAGCTTCTACTTTCACTGAAAATAGTCTTGAGCGCTCTGAAAACAATATGAATTTATAGAATTAAGGAATAGCTTTATTTTGTTGGGACAAAAAATTTGGAGAAAATGGAAGGCAGGTTTCAACATAGCATTTGTACTGACAACAAATCCATCAAATTATTGAAAAATTAGTGTGAATAGAGTATTAAATATGGGCCACACTTTCAGATCACATCTTATAATCTGTGTGTACTAAATAGATGACCTTTCAATCCAGAAGAAGGATTATATCAATAAGCATGTTTTTCCAAATTGCAAAAAAAATTAAATTTGGTTTCATTCCTGGGGGCGTTAAGCTACTAGTAGAGAAATTAATGGAATTGCTGTGTAGTAAATTAATCATTTTTTTTCTAAGACACATTCTTAGATTTGTATTCTTCTGATTAGCTGTTGCAGTCCAAAGTGAAACAAAGGAAATCTGGCACAAATTAGTTTGGATGAATTAAAGGGAAAAAAGAATACATAATTCCTTACTTATCAGTAGCTATAGACATGAAATAACCATAGAGGCTGTGAACATCATAGTGTTTCCCTGCCTTTTGGACTGCATCCATACAAAGTGTCTTTGAATACATAACTCCATCCAGAATTTCTGCAAAACAAAGAGATTTTAAAAATCCATTAAATTTAACAATCTCTGTTGAACATGTCAATATATAGCTCTCTGGAAGAATAGATAAACAAATGTCATTTTTTGTGGTATTCCATTTTTTAAAGTAATTTTTTTCACTTTTCTTTAATCCACTACACTAGACTAGTTTTTAATAAGGTTAATATTCAATATTGAGTTAGCTAATTGAAAATTACTTGATCAAATCTCTAAATCAGTTTTATGAATGCAATCAGAGCTTGTATTAAATAAGATACTTCCTAATTAATTCAATACTTCTCTGTTTTGAAATAAATGTTATTACAAATAATTGCGACACGATTATATAGGAATCCAAAGGAATAAAAATTCCTAGTTAGATTGAATCCATGGTATAGAGTTTCCTATTTGGACAGAGGGTTAAACTAGAAGACCTCCAAGATTGCTTCTACCTCTGTTATTCTGTATTCTGTATTCTATATCAAATTAGATGTGGTTTAATTCATATATATATATATATATAAAATAGTAGCACTTTTTTTAACCTTGCTGCACTGAAGTTATTTGTTTGGATTTAAAAATCCACCAATTAAAATTCTTTTAGTTAGAGATAGCGTGACAAGTTGTACAATCATCTGATAATTTAGCAATTAGTTTTTCTGATCTTCCAGAAGAATCACTATGTTGTAGCATTATTTAACAATTGGTAAATGAATCTGATTATGAAAATATCTCAGGTTCTATCTAAGGATCTTACATACACAGATATAGGAAAAAATCTAGCATGGAAATCAAATAATTTTGATTTCAGTTGAGAACGTACTTGGAGTAAAAGGTGGGTAGTTTAAATTGTTTGCTGCACAACCAGTTTTTGATCCTTTGACAAAATTGGATACTTCATTCATGTCCTATGAGAAAAGATTCAGAGAAATTCGTGGATTTGTAGTTGTGGTCTTTAGACATAACTCATCAGGACCCATGTCCTATTCAACTTTTTTTAAAAAAATTAAAAAGCAACCACTCCTAGCAACATATTTAACTGCCATAATAATGCCTGACAGAGAGGTACCCATGGTATCATATATACCATGATATATCTTCTCTTACTAGAGAAGATATATGATTGAAGGGTCCTTAGTGCTCTCTGAACTTGATTTTTATTTTTGCAGACATTTCATTATCTAAACTAGGTAATTATTATCGGTGATGAAATGTCGCCAAGAAAACAACCAAGCTCAGAGAGAACTGAGGACCTATCATTTCAACCCTGAGCCACAAACATTTTCCTCTAAAAATATGACCCACTTTCTAGTAAATGGGGGGTTTGGGGACTGACGAAACTCATCATGGCAACAATTTTCAAGTTTACCTTTGAATTTTGTAAGCCAGTTACAGAGAAATTCCAATGCCTGTTTATCAAATTCTTAAGTGAATAGCAGAACTGAATTGTGTTATTCATCTAGTTTTTTCAAATGTTGTTGCCTGTCTCAGCTCTCTAACTCTTTACCAAGAGAGACAGCCTTCCTTTTTCAATGGGAGATTTCTGTTGCTATGGACAATAAATCAAAACAGCAGACTTTGGCTGATTTTATATGTAACCAAAAATCAAATTTTATTAGTGTTTGGGTTGTTAAACCACGAGAAAATTCTAAACCTTCAGGCTTACACCAGAAAAATAAGATATCAAACTGGAACAAGGCTATTCTGCTATATTGTTGCTAAAAAAAACCCAAAATTGATGTTTTCATGTAATCCCTTGGAGCTGAGCTAGATTTAGAAACTAGACTATACCAACAATAAAAAAACTTTAAAAACCATGTATTTTAAAAAATCAAAGCATTATACAAAGTTTATATTCCTTGGGAAGAATGTATTGTTGCCTATGAAAAGAATCGAAACTTAAAGGTGCATATTTTTTGCTTATTGCTAAGTATTTTTGCTAAAAAAGGGACATGGTGGCTCAGTGGATAAGATTCTGAGCTTGTTGATCAGAAAGATCTACAGTTTGGCAGTTCGAATCCCTAGCACCATGTAATGGAGTGAGCTCTCGTTACTTGTCCCAGCTTCTTCCAACCTAGCAGTTTGAAAGCATGTAAAAATGCAAATAGAAAATTAGGGACTTTGGTGGGAAGGTAACAGCATTCTCTGCACCTTCGGCCTTTAGTCATGCTGGCCACATGACCACAGGACATCTTATGACAGTGCTGGCTCTTTGGCTTTCTATTAGAGATGAGCACCACCCACTACAGCCAGCATATGACTAGCAGATATGTGCGAGGGGAATCTTTACCTTTACCTAAGTATTTTTGCTAGAAAATATTTGTTTCTTCACTTCTAAATAGTACTTACAATCCAAAGTCCATCAAAATGGATTGTTTTGTGAAAATTGTTGCACTCATAAGCCCACCACAGAACAGCTTCAGGACTAGAAAAATCAGGGAAGACAGTTGTTCCTGGCCACACCTGTAGGTTAAAGAAAAGTATAAAAGTGGTCTACCAAAATATATAAGTATTTCCTTAAAACAGTTTTGCAAGATTCTAAGCAAAATGAAACAAGTGGAATATCTGAGTAATCTGTATTAAAAACAAAACTTGTTATGTATGCATGGGAAGACAGTAAAATAGAAAAATGCAATCATATGTTAGATACTGAAATTCTGTTTTTATTAAATTGTTTCTTTCTCATGTAACAGTACCACTTCAAGAAACTGTCAACTAGACAACTAACTGGATATCATAAATGACATTTGGCTTTGTTGTGTTTTTATAGATAGTATATATAACATACTGCTGAGTTCTGCTCCAGTTATTTTCTCTTAAGAAAATACACACAAAACACTGACACCTAAATAAGTCCCCATAATAGGATATATCTGTCACATGCATATACATCTGGTTTTTTTACATAATTTTTGTATGCATATAAGTATAGATATACATATATGTGTGCATATGTGTATATATATATGTATATATGTATATACTTGCATACATTTTTATGTGTGTGCATATATATTTTTGTATGTATATAGAGATGGGGAGAAGTGAGAGAGACCTAGAAATCGTGGACTGTAAGGAAATGTAAATCAGTTGTAATTCTTAGCAAATGGCTATCAACAAAGAAACCAACTTTTTTAAAATTTCATGCTTTAGGATGGATAGGTAGGTAGGTAGCAAATTCTGCTTGCCTTAATTTGTAAATATGAGTAAGTTATTGTAGACAATGTTCAAAACATCAAATTTCTCATCTAGTAAATATTTTCTCTATAATTTAAACAAATAAATGCACTGAGGGAGAGAAGAAATTTGAATGTGTTATCATCAAATGCAAGATAAAATTGCTATACTAATTTAAATATTTTATATGAGTATTATACATCTGCCCAGACCTGTTTGTCATGACTTATTGAGCATGATACAGAATGAATGGAATGTTTATACCTTCATAGTGACAGACCTAAACATTATGTAAGAAATTACTAATAATCTAATAAAATAACTTGTAGGTTGCTGAACAGACCAGGAAGATTCTTAGTAAGCTCTATTGAATCAGAATAGAGCTGGAAGGGACCTTGGAGATCTTTTAATCCAAGACTCTGCTCAGGCAAGAGACCCTACATCATTTCAGATAGATGGCTGTCCTGTTTTTTCTTAAAAATCTCTCGTTGATGAAGCACCAACAACTTATGAATGCAAGCTGTTCCACTGGTTAATTGCCATTGCTGTTAGGAAATTTCTCCTTAATTCCAGGTTGCTTCTCTTCTTGATTAGTTTCCATCTGTAATTTACTGTCTTGCCCTCTAGTGCTTCTCAATATCTTTTTTGTAATGTAGTGACCCAAACTGGATTTGGTATTCTAAGTGTGGTCTTACTCGGGGGTGGGATTCAACCAGTGCTTCTACTGGTTTGGTGACTATGCTTTATTCTTGTTTGCATTTTTCTTTGACCAATTCTAATAAATCAATAAATTATTAATGTTGGGCTGATTTGTCTGTAGTTTCCTGAATTCTTCTTGTTATAGTTGTTTTTGTCTGTTTGTTTGTTTGAAGATGGGAACCACATCAAGTCTTTTATAATCCTCTGATACTTCTCTGGTGCTTCACAATTTTTTGAAAGATTTGGTACAATGGTTCTGAGATAACATCTATCAGCTCCTCCAGAACTCTAGGATATAATTCTTCAGGTCCTGTGATTTATATTCATCAAAGTCATACAGGTGTTCTCTTATCGTTTTCTTAGGTTTAAAAAAAGTTATTTAATTTTTCAGAATATATCTGACAAAATAACCATTGTCAACATTGTGATTTATTCTCAATTTGATGATTGTGCCAATATTTACATTCCCGAACTAGATAAAAAAAAGTAGGTTCACTACACAGTCAGAGCAATCAACATGTATAACATTTATCAAAGTGTTATGTCTTTCTCTTTTTAAGGGAGAAAAAATACAATGGGTTTCTTCAGAGTACTAAATAATAAAATAAATGGAGTGGAGAAGAGATCCCAGTTTTACAGATGATTCTGAATTAGTACAATTTTCTCCTCCTTTCTCTTTGTCCATTTTAGACACGTATTTGCTATAGTAATGTTCAAGTGGTTCAAAATTTATTTCTAAAAACAGCAACTTACTTCCCCAATAAGAGGGCTTATTCCATTTGACTCATTTATCCAAACTTTCATCTGTTCACCACGTAGGTAGGCTTCATAAGGTGTATTGTTCATGAGGTTGTTGACAGAAATAGCTGGATCCTTTAACAAAAAGAATTACAAATGTTAAACCCTTGCACAATTATGTAACCGATTGTACCCCCTGCAGGGGATAGCAGGAGTATTTTGCTATGCAACAAAGCAGAACAAAGTTGACAAACTCTGTTACTCAGTGATGTCACCCCAACTTTACATGCCCATATCACGACATTGCAGGGCAAGACTTGTAAAGTGGCATCATTGAACATGCCCTGATCCTGTAAAAGCCATCTTGTTTCTTGCTTGCAGCCTTGCTTTCTGCCACTAAATTGCCAGGTACCAGTGGAGAGCAGCTGCTAAGGCACAATTAATATTATGTTTATTTTTTGCCATCTGTTGGATGTCTTTTTAAAAAACTTCTGGGAATGGAATGACAATATCCATTGACTATTGATTAGAATACAGAGAGACTTGGCAACCTTTTGGTATATTTAATTGTGTGGGAAAGTCAAGGACCATCATTAAAGATGAAGATATAAAACAGGTGAGTCCGTGCTTGTTCATTTTTAACTTTTTAAAAATATTGTAATACTTCCATCATACATTTCTTGTGCTTTTTGTTTTAAAATTGATTTATGATCCATTGAACCACAGAAATAGATAAGTCAATGAAGATTTATAGGAGGTTGCAGATAAACAATTATTAGACACCTCTGTTCCTGAATAAAATAATACTGTTTCATCAGGTTCCCATTACTTTTACTGAAACAGTTGATATGGAGGTAAATCTTAGTACAAATAAGGAAGAAAAATAGGGTTAGAAGTAAAAAAATAGCAAAAACCTTTTAATGTTTCAGGAAGGAGCAGAAATTGTAATGGGTAGGCATGCTATTTGGCATAGATATATATGCTGTAACATACAATATATGAACCTTGGCGTGCCATGTTAGAATTCAGTATTACAACCTAATTCAGCTCAATGCCAGGAGTTGGAGCCTCACTGGCTCAAGGTTGACTCAGCTTTCCATCTTTATGAGGTCAGTAAAATGAGGACCAAGATGGTTGGTAATAATATGCTGACTCTGTAAACTACTTAGAAAGGGCTGTAAAGCACTGCGAAGTGGTATATAACTCTAAGTGCTACTGTTATATGCAAACAATTGCTGATAAATTGTTTCAATAATTGTTTCATTTGTTCATTTGAACTATTTAAATTAATCAGAATTACCAGTATGATGACATATTTCTGCCCATGGTCATGAAGGTCTTGGACAAATTCAGGGAGGCCTGCAAAGTTTATCTTGTCATAAGTAAAATCTTTCTTATCTTCCATGTAGTCAATATCAGTATATTGAACATCCTGGGGAAAAAAATGTAGCCATTGGAAATGTTGAATTTTTACATTGTTACAACCCAGGCAGAACTGTGACGAATCATCCTTATCACCAACACCAAGATCATCATAGTCTATATGATGAATGCCAAGAAAAGCATAAAAGAAAGAAAATTGGTGCTGATGAGCTTTTTAATAAAAATTAAATAATTGGATGCATAATTCTATTTCATATCTAAGTCTCCATTGGACATCAGAGTATATGAAATATGGTTATTTTTCTACAAATAATATGGCTCATGCTGACTGGGCATGAAGGTTCATTTGGTTTCTTGGATCCTGTTAACAATGTAATATTCAGAAAATTATATTTTCTCTGAAACTGCACCTCTGGCTCATTATAAAAGCCAATAACCCCATCCCCAATTTTCATTACCATAATTACTAGCTATGTAGCCACCCTAATTTTTTTCTGTAATGTATATAAAAAGTAAAATACATTGATTTATCCTTTAATATTGCCTAGAAAATTGGTTTCTCCAAACACATAATTTTAGTGGTAGAAAGAAAATGTATATGTTGTTATCTGATGTTTTAGCTAAGGGAACTGTTCCTTGCATTAGCTAAATTAAATATTCACAGGTGTGACAAAATTCAGCTCCTGTTTCCATTTTAATTCTTCAGCCTCCAGGAAAGACTTTTTTAAACTAGATTCCTAGCAAGTATAAATTTTTGTAAAATGACATTCTTGATTTTGTCCTCTCTGTATACCTAAACATTGACTATTTTATTGAAATCCTATCTAACTGTGATCCTTTACGAAAACACCAGGATTCTAGGTGATATTCAAAGAAATATTTCATTTCCATTGATTGGATTCAGAATAGTTGATGTGAGAAAAAAAACACTATAATTTCCTTAGCGAGAGTGATTTCTACCAGTTATATCAAGAATAGGCAACCAACTACCAAAATTGTATGTTGTCCCAATATATTTTCCAATAAACAACATAGCCCATTTTAAAGGACAATTGAAACATTTCCCACTGTGTTAAAGTAGGAAGCACATAGATAGTGTACTATCCTAAAATATCCTAAATGTAAAAGGTAACCAGCCCAAGGGATCAAATGCATATCAGTTTTCAGTCCTTTCATACCCATCTTGAATTCCACTGACTCTTATCTACCACTTATCTACCACTTGCTTTGACTGTTAGTAGTCCAGATTCTTGTAGAGTGCTTTAGCATATAATAACCCTAGATGAACTGCCTGATTATTGATTTCCTACATTTAACATTATATATATATGTGTATGTGTATAAGTGTGTGTGTGTGTGTGTGTTCGTAGATTTTCATGGGTACAGGTATGTAGGTCTAGGGGTGTTCAGGTCTTTTCCCGTGTAAGATTAATTTTACATGGGAAAAGACCCGAACACCCCTAGACCTACATACATACATACATACATACATACATACATACACACACACACACACACACACACACACACACACACACACACACACACA
>NW_020769337.1:10528477-10540841 GCF_900518735.1 Pseudonaja textilis | reverse complement strand
TTATTATTATTATTATTATTATTATTATTATTATTATTATTATTATTTTAAGCCTATTAGGTTTATTTGCCACCCACTTGCATTCCTTGATCTTCTGTGTGAAAATATTTCATTAAAAAAAACCATTCTAACCTTAAAATGGAATCGGTGTGCAGTTTGATATTCTGCAGTGAGGTGAAGCTTTTCGATATCATTTCCAAACAGGGATGGAGAAGGTAGTCTTATTAGAGTAGCTTCAAATCCTAAGAAAGAAGGAAAGGAAGGAAGGGTGTTACTTCCAGTATTGACAATAATTATAAGAATACCAGGTATTCCTCAATTAGGACAAAGCAGAGTGAGAGAATAAGGCATGCAGTTTACTGATAAAGCATTCTGTCCATTCTGACCTTTAGATTAAATCTGTGTTCAACATATCTGAAGCATTTTTCAATCCAGCATCTATCCTTTTTTTACATAACAATTGAATAAAGGAGTTGATTAGGGTGAACCTCTAGACCAAAATCAGTCAGAATTATACAGCAAAACAGGCTTTGAATCTCTCTGTGTCTGTATTATGCAGTCCTTTTAGTTGATCCTTCATTCTGAAGCCTCTATACTGCTCTTTTCCACTGCATGGAAGCTGATGCGGCTGAAAAATGCTGTAAGAATTTTCTGCATTGAACTTAACCACTTATAAATTGCAGAATAATTGAAAAAACTGCACTGACTTCAATTTGTTACTGGACCAAGATTTTTCTTTAATCTGTAGGTTCTAAAAAATAAATAACTGAATCTGTACATGAAACAAAAGGAAGATCTGCTTAAGTCCTAGAAATATTCTCAAATACTTTCCTAGTTCTCTCACAACTTGTGGATTCTCAGATCCATATAAATCATTAATATCTCATCTTTCTGGCACTTAACTAACAATTATTTTTATTTATTTCTTTATGGTCCAAGACAAAGTCATAGTAAACAATGCATAATAAAATACTTGAGAAATAATTTATTTTATATGTATTAATTTTATGTTTAGAAGTGATAAAAATAGTAAAAAACAACTTCTCAATTTTAACCTTACCTCCTAACTAAAATAACCTGAAACCCCAAATAACTAGTAAATGGTTATGAACAAAACGCTAACTTAGCCTCCTAACTCACAAAGTTTAAGAATTTAGGAATGGCTGTTTCTCTTTCCCATATTAAGTGGTGCAGAAACAAAGAAGATACTTGATCTATCGGATTTTAAGTTTACTAGTAAGACAGAAATTAAACATTAAGTTATCCATATGCTGAAAATACTTTTTATTTTACATGTTATGTTCATTGCCTTATTTACATGCTAAGTATGTTGTATCTATAAATATCTAATAAGTCTGGAGTTTAGGCTTCTTCAGCTTACCTGGATTTGTATCTGACATTCTTCCTTGAACTTGGTACCCATGATTTTTTGAAAAGTAGCACCAAGGTACATGTGTTTCATTCTGAGGATCCCAGCAACAGCCACGGAATACACACAGATCCTGTATCATCAGCATTAAAAGGAAATCAGAACTGTGACCGCCAAAATAAACTCCAGATTAATTTTGGGACAATAGTCTATATCTAATCATTAATGTCAGGAAAGCTGCACAGTTTGAAATCAACTATCACTGACCTTTTGTGTAGATTTTTAGTTTTCATATATTTCTTTTGCAAACCAATTTTGTACTTACATGTGTTCCAAATTACCAGTAACTGTTGCTTTTCAGACCTATAAGCATTCAAGCAACTGTTACAGCAGCAATAGTAGTTAACATATCAGTTGTCAGTAAAAAGAACTTCCTTTCCTACTTAGGACTGTGGAAAATTGACTGAGAAAGTCTCTGTCTTAATATACATTTGAGATTTGAGATTTAACATTAATTCACTTGCTGGAAAATGTGTGCTGCTACTCTTTCAAACTTAATGTACTTTTTAAATGGAACTCTGAGAATTTGGGGCGAAATATGTTCAGTTCAGTCAGTTACCAATAGCCTGACAAGTCTTTAGTAAAGGAAAATATGGAAATTCACTTTCTTTAAATAACTGGATGAAAACTGGAATAGATCCTATTCCTTTAATACAATGAGGGTTTTGTTTTGTGGTGGAGGATGTGTACAACTACAAAACTACTTCAATGACGCAGATTAAGTAATATCTTCACCATACATTCTGGGAGTGGATATTGATCCGAGGAGCTACTCTAAACAGGGTCATGACTTGGAAATTCACCACCAAAGGAGAGTTGCCAAGATGTTTTCCTACTGCAACTCAGAAGGTGAAAGGTTGACAGGCCAGTTGAAGACTGGCAAAGCTGTTGGCTGTAAATTGTACTCCTGCAAAAATGATAAAGAATAATGCTGACTAGTGGATCTCAATTTTGGCTGCCCTCATCACATTTATTAACTCCTCTGGATAATTTTCGGAAGACTGATATGACTGTAATTGTTCTGGTTTATAAGAAAGGGCTCACTTTGATCTAATTAATTATTACTCCATTAGCTTCCTAAGCCTAATTGGGAAAGCTTTGCACAAGGCACCTCTGTGATAAATTCAGGGATTGGTTGGATAATGAGGAAATCATTGAAGATGAACAGACAGAGAAGACTTGATTTTATAACACCTGACTGAAAGATGTACGACATGGACAAAGAATCCTTCTGCAGAATTTAAATTGGCTTTTGATATTATAAATGGGGGAGAAATGGCAAAAACCTGAGATGTCTTCAATGGATTGTGGCTCTTTACTCTTATCAGAAACCTTTATGATAGGAACTGTTGTGAATAAGATATCTTTCTTGGAAACGTTTGATAAAAATATATTTGAGGAGTCCTTCGTGCACTCTGAGATTGCTTGTTTTCTTGCAAATTTTTCATTATACTCTAATTAGGTAACATATATATAAATATATGTTTTCTTAAGTTTTCATGGGTACTTATAGCAAAGTAAGGTATACAGCAAAGCTGAATACTATACATATATAGTATATGTATATGTATATATATATGGATCTTTGGTTATTTGGGTTTTCTCCCATGTAAGATTGGAAGTATCTAGGCAACGTTTCAATGAAGTCTCATTCATCATCTTCAGGCTTGTGTCTTCGGCTCTGTGCTTCTCAGAGTGATATGAGCTTGTAGCTGCTTCTTCCTTTTAACTGCTAGTGGGGGTGTGACTTGATTGGGTGGGGGCTTTGCTGTGTTCTGATGTGGGGGGGTGTTCTCATTGGTAGGGGGTTTGGCTGTATTCTAATTGGTTTGGGGGTTGAGACTTCATCGAAACGTTGCCTAGATACTTCCAATTTTACATGGGAGAAAGCCCGAATAACCAAAGATCCACATACAAATACCCGTGAGAACCTCAGAAAACACACACACACACACACACACACACACATATACATACATACATACATATATATATATATATAAATTTTTCTTAAGTTTTCGCAGGTACTTACATGTATGGTATTCAGCTTTGTTCGGGTATTTTCCCACATCATTGTAGTTGTGCTTTTAAAGTTGTAGCAACATTTCGGCAGAATCTCATCTGCCATCATCAGGCTCTTGTATTGTATTCGTCTCTGAGTCAGACTTTTACAGTTGTTTCAGTTCTAAATTTGGGGCTAGCCTACTGTTGTGCCAGAATGGTTTTTTCTTCATCCTGACTGGTTGGGAGTCTTGGTCTGTGTTTTTTGGTCTTGGAGTTTGCTGTGTTCTGCTTGATTGGTGTTTCTAATATTTTTTGTCTGTTTTGTGGCTTTTTTGTGTGTCTTGATTGGCTGGCAACATTGTGTTCCTGTATTGGAGGCTCTTAGTGCAGCTTGGCTCTGAGTAAATGGACGGCTATCATTTGTTAGGAAGCTAGATTTCATCTGGGTGCCTGGTTGGGGTGTGTTTGAGGTGGAGGTATCAGGGGGGATCTGTTTGTGCCCAGGTGTTGGTTTGGAGATTTTTTTGTTTGTGAGTACAGGCTTCCAAATAATTGACAGTCTGGTGGAATCATCTCTTCTATTCATGCTTTCAGGTCTTTTTTAAATCTCTATGACTTCTCTGATAATTCTGTAGCTGGGGTTTTCTATAGTGGCTAGGGTTTTGGTGCCATTGAAGTTGATGCTATGACCTGTGGATTTCATGTGTTGGACTAGTGAGGAAGAGCATTCCAGCTTCTTTTCTGCATTTTTGTGTTCCTCCAGGTGGGTACTTATTCTTCTATTGGTCTGTCCAATGTATGTGGCCGGGCATGATGCACAGGGGACTTCATATATGTCTTGGTTTTCCAGGTCAATTTTATCTTTGGGGTTTCTAAGGATGGCTGCTATTTTTCTGTCTGTTTTGAAAGCAGTCTTGATGTGATGCCTGTGTAGTATCTTACTGATTTTGTCTGTAGTAGCTCTTATGTAGGGCAGGACAGCTGTTCCATAGGTCTGTTCATCTTCTAGGTCTCCATTATGTCTCAGTGTGTTTTTGTGGATCAGGCCTGTCATTTTGCTTTTGTGGAAGCTGTTGGCTGTCAGTACCTTAGTCAGGGTGCATAGTTCAGTCTTAATGTGTATCTTGTCTGCCAGGCGTTTGGTTCTAGTAATTAGTGTTTTAGCCACGGAGTTTATCTGTGCTGGGTGGTGGTGGGATTGGGCGTTGAGGTAGTGGTTGGTGTGTGTTTTCTTCTGGTATACGTTGTGTCCTAGTGTGCCATCTGTTTTTTTTTGTAGATTAGTACATCTAGGAATAGTAGTTGTTTGTTTCTGTTTCATGGTGAACTTGATTTTGGGGTGTGTGCTGTTTAGGTGTGTTAGGAAATTGTTTAGGTTTTCTTTTCCATGGGGCCAAATCACAAATGTGTCATCAATGTATCTTAACCATAGTTTGGGTTTGTGAATGGCGTTGGCCAGGGCTCTGGATTCGAATTCTTCCATGAAAAGGTTTGCAATGACGGGTGGCAGTGGTGATCCCATAGGGGCTCCTTCAATTTGTTTGTATCTTTGTCCTTTGTATATGAAATATGTTTTGGTTAAGCAGTGTTCTGTTAGTTTCATGAGGTGTTTAGCTGGTTGGTATTTATTTTTGATGATTTCAAGGGTCTCTTTTATCGGGACTTGAGTGAATAGTGAAACCACGTCAAAACTTACAAGCAGATCTTCTTGCTCCACATGTAGATCTTTGATCATTTCCAAGAAGTGGTATGAGTTTTGTACATGTGAAGCTGCTGTTTCAGCATGGGGCTGTAGCTGTTTTGCTAAGTATTTGGCTAGGTTTTGTAGTGGTGCTCCTCTGGAGCTGACTATGGGTCTGAGAGGCATGCCTTCTTTGTGTATTTTTGGGAGGCTGTATAGTTTGGGGCATCTGGAAGATTTTTCTCTTGGGATGATTGTCTGTTGGATCTCTTTGCTCATGTGGCTGGTTATAATTTTCTTCTTGATTAATTTTTCCAGGTATGTGGTTGGGTCTGTGTTTATGGGTTTGTATGTGGAGTCTTGGAGTAGGTCGGTCAATTTTGTTTCATAGTCTTTTCTGTCCATTATTACTGTGGCATTCCCTTTGTCTGCTGGGAGTATGATTATGCTGTTATCTCTTTTCAGGGTTTGTAGCACTTTATATTATTCTTATATATATTCTTAAGTTTTCGCAGGTATTTATATGTATGGTATTCAGCTATGTTTGGGTATTTACCCACGTCATTATAATTGTGCTTTTAAAATTGTAGCAATGTTTTGGCAGAATCCATGATGGCAGATGAGATTCTGCCAAAACATTGTTACAACTTTAAAAGCACAACTATAATGACATGGGAAAATACCCAAACAAAGCTGAATAACATACATACATACATACATACATACATACATACATACATACATACATCAAAAATATATTTGTTTAATATGGAGTAAAGGATGACTCATTTCGACCCATTTTCATCAGTTGTTTAATTTCTGTCTTACATAAATCTGACTTCTCCAAAGATAGTTACAAATCCAAACCATCTCAGCTCTGGAATATATGGGTGATATCCTGATTTTTAATTTAAGAGCCTTATGGTACATAGTGCTCTTAGAAATATGCACTATTGTAGCATTCCCCAAATTTTCTGGGTTGGCTGCCCAGAATGGAGTGGGGATGGTTTTTGACAAATGGCAGACATGTGCACATGTATGTGTGAGAACAGCATTATTGCAAGTGATGGCTGCGCACACCTACCATTTATGTGAGTGGACCTGTGAGCACCGGTGCTCACTGTTCACATGAATTGGGCTTCAAACGCTGTCATCCATAACTCACACAAGTTGGGCTGTAAGCACTGGCACCCACTGCTCATGTGAGTTGGGCTGTGTGTGCAAGTGCACTAGCCTGCCACTCATGTGGCCCAGTTGTGAATAGTCTGGGGCTCAGTAATGGGCTGTGGCCCATAGGTTGGGAATCCCTGCATTAATCTGTCAAGGGAAAAATCTTGAAATGAATTATTTAAATTAATTAAAAATCAATATTCTAGTCTTCAAATAATTGGAAAAGTAATGGGCAACACATTGAGTGATCCACATTTTGAAAATATTTGAGCATTATCTTTCAATTTAATGGTTCCTGAAGATATCATTGCAACCACATATCACATGTGGCTGAGCAAATCTGCCTCCTTTTCTGCTTCTTTGCTGAGACAAAGCATAAAATAATACATTAGGTAACTAGACAATAAGATGTTTGGACTTAAATTTGTACTAATCATATTTGGGACAAGTTGTTCATGTTTTAATTTATATTTTGTACTGAACTGTTTTATGTTTAGTTCATCTTTGATCATCATAATAGGAAATTGAGGTGTTGACTTGCGGGCTATCCTGGACCTGCAATTCCCATTAAACAGCAGAAGGTTCCCCTAGCTTAGGTTACTGCACCATTTATGACTCTATCCAGACTACAATGTCCTGACCTCAGAAACCACCTGTCTGAAGTACTGCAAAGTAACCTGCCTTTGAAAAGATCTTACTTTTACTTTTATTTATTTTTATTTATTTGATTTGTCAATTGCTTACAAGGTATAAGTAGATACATAGTTTTGAATACATGAAATGGGTACATATAAGAAAAATAAAAGAAACAATAAGACAGGGACGGTAGGCACGTTGGTGCACTTATGCACGTCCCCTACAGATCTCTTAGGAAAGGGGTGAGGTCAATAGTAGACAGTCTAAGGTTAAAGTTTTTGGGTTTGGGGGAAGAAACCACAGAGTGAGGTAGAGTATTCCAGACAATGACCACTCTGTTGCTGAAGTCGTATTTCCTGCAAACAAGTTTGGTGCGGTTAACCTTGAGTTTGTATCTATTGTGTGCTCTTGTGTTGTTATGGTTGAAGCTGAAGTATTCATTGACAGGTAGGATATTGCAATATATGATTTTATATACCATACTTAGATCAGACCGAAGACAGCATAATTCAAGGTTTTCTAGGTGTAGAATTTCAAGTCTGGTGACATAAGGTATTCTACAATGAGTAGAGGAGTGGAGAACTCTTCTTGTGAAATATTTCTGGACTTTCTCAACTGTGTTAATATCAGATACACAATGTGGGTTACAGACCGATGAGCTGTATTTGAGTATTGGTCTAGCAAATGTTTTGTATGCTCTAGTTAGTAGTATGATATTACCAGAGAAAAAGCTATGTAGGATTAGGTTAACAACTCTTAATCCCTTTTATGGCTATGTAGTTACAGTGGGCTCTAGCACTTAGATCATTAGAGATGAATATTCCAAGGTCCTTTACAGAGCTTGGATCATCAACACAGTCTTGACTATTCAGCGTGTATTTTATTTTCTGATTTTTTTTTTTTTTGCCAATATGTAAGATAGAGCATTTATTTGTTGAGATTTGAAGTTGTTCGACCATGCTTATACATAGTCAAGAAGGGTAGCAGTATTGCTGTGGTATTGAACAGCTTTACATCATCAACAAAAAGAACGCAGTTGCTCTTAATATGATCACAGAAGTCATTTATGTAGAGTATGAAGAGAGTTGGTCCTAGAACGCTGCCTTGGGGGACACCACTATTGACAGGTACAGAATTTGATAGGACACTCCCAATTTTGACCATTTGTTGTCTGTTTGGGATAATGGATTGGTTAATAATTGATTCCATGACTTTACAGGTGACACAGCATAAGGAGATTGGTCTTTAATTTTCAGCTAGGCTGGGGTCTCCCTTTTTGAAGATGGGGGTGACTGTGGCTTGTGATCATAGGTTTGGCAAGGAGCTGATCCTGAAAGATTTTTCAAAAATTATGCTTAGAGGTTCAGCTATGACAGTGGGTAGCTTTTTAAAGAAGTAGGCACTTATTCCATCTGGTCCAATAGATGGAGATGGTTTTAGATTACGTAGTGCTTTTTCAACATTGTCTTCTGTAAAATCAATATGTATTAGATCATTGTAGTTGTCTGTGGTTCGGCTAGGAAATACTGGGCACGATCCATTGCTGTGTACAAATACTGAGCCGAAGAATGTGTTAAAGATGTTGGCTTTAATGGTGTCGTTGTTGCAGTCTTTACCATTAGGTCCTATTAGGGGTGGGATGGACCTTGAGTCTTTTAGTTTGTTGTTTACAAAGTTGTAAAAAGCACGGGTGGAATTGGTGCATAGAAGGTTTTCCTCTTAATGTGATAATTGGTGCATACAGTCTTTATCTGGTGGCATAAATTTTTGTATCAGCTTTTGAAATTGGCAATGTGACCAGATTTGTTTTTCCGCCAGAGTGATCTCTTTTTGGATTGAAGTTTCCTTATTGTTATGGGTAACCTGTTTTTGTTTGTTTGTTTGTTTTGGGAATTGTTGTTGGTACATATAGTTTGATGACTCTTTTGACTTCAAGTAAAAATATGTTGTAATGGCTTCAACAGTATTGTATCCAGTGAATAGAGATTGCCAATCAAGGGATGAGAGATTGTTGTCTATAAGATCATAGTTGCCTTTTTTGAAGTTATAATTGGGGATTACGTCATTGTGATGATTTTTGTGTGGGCATATGTTGAGACAAAAGTCAATCATATTGTGGTCACTGTTGGAAAAGGGTTCTTTAGTTTGTATTCCATAAATTAAATTCAAACTATTGTAGAAGATGAGATCGAGGCAGTTGTTTAGTCTAGTGTTGTTGGTTACTAGTTGTTCCAGTCCCAGATTTGTAACAGCATTGTAGAAGGTTGCGTGTATGGGTTCAGTTGTACATTCATTTAGGGTCCAGTCAATATGAGGTAGATTGAGGTCACCAAGAAAGATAAAAGCATTTGGGTAGGATGCTGCCCATGTTAGTAGTGTATTTAGCTTGTTTACATGTTCGATGTCATAATCAGGTGCTCTGTAACATAGTAAGAATCGAAATGTGATATTTAAGGATAGTTCACAGATGATAGTTCATAGATGACTTCTACTTCTTACTTTTGCTTACTTCTATTATTGGCAAGTGAGCTCCAGCAAACCCCCAAAACTTTAACCTTAGACTATCTACTGTTGACCTCACCCCATTCCTAAGAGGTCTGTAAGGGGCATGCATAAGCGCACCAATGTGCCTACTGTCCCGGTCCTAATGTTCCTTTTAATTCATATCCATTTCATGTATTCATAATCGTGTTTATACTTATACATGTTATCTAATACATGCTTGACAAAAATAAAATAAAACAAAGAATTACACCTATATTACAACTATATTACATATATAAAACTGTAATTTAACTGTAGTATAGATGTAAAAACTGCATTATAGCTATATTACAGTTATATTATTATTGCTTGAAAGCAGGTCTCCAATCTCAATTCCAAGTGCTATTCATCATCTTTAGGGCCATAAATGGTGTGGAACTAGAACACATCAGGCAACACCTTGCCACAAGCAAATCTACCAATCTGGCCACGTTTCCAGGAGAGTGCCTGCTGGAACTTTTCTTCCTTCATGAAGATTTCAGGAATGAATGAGACAGCTAGCCTTTCTTATAATAACTCCATCTTACAGAATACTCTCCCGACCACCATCAAGTACAGGCAGTTCTCACTTTACTGCAACTCCAAAAATAGGTTAAGACTGTTGCATTTCCATGAACTTGAAGTCCCAGCTGGCTGAGTGTGGGCAGATAACTTGGATTTTATCTGAGAGTTATTTTTGTTTTCTGTAATTATTTCTGTTTGTTCTGAATTTAGTTATTCATTTCCCCCTTTCTCTTTTCTTTTCTTTTCTATTTTTAATACTATGGGTTAGGGTTAGAATTTTATTTTTATTTATTAAATTTGTTTGCTGCCCATCTCACCTGAGGCTTATATTTACTCCAAATAAATACTTTAGCTTTCATATAGAACTGTGCAATGTTATTGATGACTTCTGGGTATTTACTGATCACCACGCATCTTCTAATATTTGCTGCAAGAAGTTGTATAAATAAATAAATGTCGTTATATGATGGGGAGTACAACTTTACATGTCCCAGAAGCTTGGTTTTACTGACTCCTAATCCAATGTCAGAATGTTGCAAATCTTATCTTTCAGGAGTGCCAAGACATTAAACTATGCCAAAGAAATCTTTGATTTATAGAAGGAAATTTGAACAAGCAGATAGCTGGTGTCTAACCTTTTCAAGAATTATTCGTTCAGATTTTTTTGGAAATAAGTATTAAATACCAGTTTCCTACTTTAGCTCTCTCAAACCCAAAAGACTGTCAAATTAAGAAGAAAGGCCACCATTGCATATATACTCTCCTCAATAAAGCTTTTTCCCCCTAGCATTTTTTGAATCTATCCTGAAATGTTAAATTTTTTCTGGGAATATAAAGTAGAAATATTAATTTAAACTTGTACTTGAAATGATTAATTTAATAAGCAGTGTATAGACTTTTGGGGGGAAATAAAAAGTGTCTTGTAAGTAATTAGTAACACATTAGTTATTAAGTATTTTAGAAGAGAAAGAAGCTCAGAATGCTATATTGTTTTCCCATTAAATCAGAACATGTTCTTTCGTGCTTAGTATTCTTCATACATTTAAGAAACTACTTTGCGTCTGGATTAATTTTGAAGCAAATTTAGCTTCCATTTATCACCAAACAGAAATAGAAAGACATTGATGGTATTTTACAAATAATATTTCTGTTCATCATCTAAGTTACAGGAACCAATTCTTATTCCTCTACCATTCATATTAATATACATTTATATAATCAATCCTCCCACACAAGAATGATACACGCACACATACAAATTATTGACTGCAAAAGTTTTTGCTAAAATGAATTTGGCAATAACATGAAGTCTTCACTCATTCCTTTCTATTGCCTTGATTCAGTTATCTCTTTTCTCATAACTGATCTTTAAAGAGGGTTGTGTATTAATCAAGAATCAAGTATCAACCATCATTTGGATGTTATCCCAGAATCTACATGATTCATCTTATATGACATTACAAAACAATGAATTTAAATAAAAGTTCTTAATCATTAATGTAAATGTTTCTTCACTGAAAGGTTGATTTCTTATCACAAAAGAATTATAGATTAGAAAGAAAAAATATTTTGGAGCTAAATTCCTGTGTACATTTATTAAATACATATTATCTTTTCCATGACTAACTTCAAAACTATTCTCTCGGTTGCAGATAACTGTAAAAAAATAACCTGTTTGTTGTTAGTGCTCCCAATAATTTGCTCTTAAGAGAAAAGGAAAAAAGAACCTGCATTTTAAAGTTGAATTCAACTGCTTGAATACATTTTCTGTTCAATTTTCTGGGTAACAGGCCTTTACCTTTTACTTTTTTCAGGATCTTATTGTTTTATTTCCCTGACTGTCATACTGTATATATTGGTCCTGTTGGTCTCCCATCCAGGACCTAACAAGGCCTACTTTAGCTTTTTTAGGCTTACTATAATTGTCTGGTTGAGGAATTCTAGGAGTTGAAGGTCACAAGCCTTAAAATTGCCAAGTCTGGAGGCCCCTGCTCCAGATAGACTTTAACTTTGTGGTTGTTTATTTTTGATTTGCTTTTAAAGAAAGAATATTTTACCTTCAACAATCCCAAACCTTCATTTGATTCCCATAGTTAAGACAATAACAGTGCATGACCATAATTCTGAATTAGTACTGTGAACCTCTGATTGCAAGAAAATTTTTCCCATGTTTTCTTTTGAGAAGCATAATAAAGAGTTATAAGGATTTACTATTTTAGTATTCTCTACTTGGAGTTTCAGTGTCAAATATAGTCCAAGAGCAACTGAATACACTTTCCCATTCCCTTTTGACACATTTGACTGATTTGGAGTCAGTTGCCTAAGCATCAAATGATTCCTTCTGCCCTGTGTGTGTGTGTGTGTGTGTGTGTGTCTATATATATTTAAATAAACAA
>NW_020769337.1:10514321-10526821 GCF_900518735.1 Pseudonaja textilis | reverse complement strand
TAAAGTAAACTCCAAATCATTTCTTTTAGAGCTTCATAGAGGAAGATTCTCTTCTGCCTATTTAATAAGTAGCACATAATAATAGGTAGAAAATTGTTTTCAAGGTCTGAGCAGGCATACAAAAAACCAAAACTGATTCGTAGCCTCAAACTGCAATGAACAAGGTCATACATGCAATTTCACAGCTACTAAGAGTGTTGGCCATGTAGGTACAAAGATAGGGAAATGATTGAAGCATAAGAAACAGGCCCTTTGTTGGTCAACAGGAGTGCTGTTTTACCACCAGCTTATCAAGTTATGTGTCAAGGATTTGTAAGTACAGGAAACAACAGCACAAGGAAACAACAGTCAATTGCTGGCCATCAACACACTAATCAACCACATAAGGAAAGCAGTGGTGGGATTCAAAACTTTTTACTCCCGGTTCTGTGGGCATGCTTGGTGGCCGTGGCAGGAGAAGGATACTGCAAAATCATCATTCCCTCCCAACTCCTGGGAGAAGGTTACTGCAAAATCCCCATTCCCTCCCCACCACTGCTTTCCTTCCCATCCCATTACCCTGCTTTCCAGCTCCATTCTCCTGTGCAAGGCAACAAAAGAAGACCCAGTCAATCAGCTGGGACTCAGGAGGCAGAGAATAGATGGGAGCGGGGCCAGTCAGAGGTGGTATTTGCCAGTTCTCTGAGCTACTTGAAATTTCCACTACCCGTTCTCCAGAACTGGTCAGTACCTGCTGAATACCACCTCTGAAGGAAAGCATCACATAAATACAAAGCATAGAATAACCCAAAGCACATATTCTGATAGAGAAGTTCCCTGAGGATGGGGTCCAGCATAAGTCTGAAAGCTCAGAAGACTAAACCTCTGGTCCTGGTGACTGACTCAGATTGGATCTTGCAATCCTGGGATTATTTTGGGACACATGTATTTGCCTTCATTTATGTTAAGTCTTTAAACTGCATCAGGATTTTCACTCACACATTCATGGAAAAAAAGTATATTAATTGGATTTCCCTTCTCTGATAATTGTTGGGGTTTACCTAAACACCCCTCTACACCATGCAATCCTAAAGCACTTTTTGTGGTAGCCCATATGATAGCAGTTTCAACTTTTCCCAACTATCTGATGTGATGGCATTAATGATGACGACAATGAATTTTTCTTTTCCTTCTATTTCCAGCTGACTCTTTCCCTCTATTGCCACACTTTTTTTGTTTTCTTTATATATTTTTTTCCAAAATTCTCTTACTGAATTTCAAACTGTTCTGTATAAGCTTATTAACTTGGGGAAAAATGGGAAGGCATATTGGTGAAGGCACAAAAAGCTGCATGAATGCTCTTCTTGACTGCCAACAAATAACTCAGTCAGTTAGCTTACTAAATCATGACGCATGATATGGTTTAAACAACATGACATTTGTAAACCTTCCTGAGTCTTTAGAAGTGATTGCATACATGCATAAAGAAATAGGAAGGGCTGCCAAGCTTTTTTCAATTAGCATGATCAATTCCATTGGCTAGTCCAACCCTTTGCAAACATTCCCTTTAAAAATGTGGACGTGTAATCTTCAGCAGTGCAGGAAATAAAAATTTTTCATTAACCTGAACGATACCAATGAACAACATACTCATAAAACTTTGACTTTGCCTTGATCAATGGCATGCATTTTGTTTTCCTTTCTTATCTACTTTGTACCCTTGCAAAGTACAGTATTTTCTTAGGATTGCTTTACATAAGAGGAAAGAAAGAAAAGGGAAGAAGGAGCAGCAAATTTTCCTTTATAAAAAAAAAATCACACAATACTTCTTAACTTTATATTTTCAGCTACTCTTGACCAAAAAGAACTTCTGATTAGCTAGATGTTTAGACTGGATTTGGCATTTTTATATATCTATTGAGTTCTTCCCAAGGACATGGGACAGGCAGATATTGTTCTTGGATGGTGTTAAAATATCGCTACAGCTCCGAATAAAATTAATGGGTGAACTTTTCATCACTGATGATGTTGTTCAAATGGTACTTCAAACATTTTGGGATTTCACCCAAAGCACCTACTACAAGTGATACTACCTTTGCCTTCTTTTAACACAGTTATTCAACTTCTATTTTCAGGTCTTCTTGTTTACTGTTTTTCTCCATTTCTTTCTCTTCTCTTCTGCTACCCAAATATTATTTATAGGTAATCTGCAGTTACACAGGTAGTCCTCCATGTATAACCATAATTGAACCATTTTTGGGGTTTGTTGTTAAATTAGTTTTGCAAACTTTCTTGCCACAGTTGTTAAGGGAATGTGGCTTCCCCACTGACATTGCTTGTCAGAGGTTTGTAAAAGGTGATCACATGCCCTAGGATGTTGCAATCATTACAAATGTGAGTCAGTTGCCAAACATCTTAATTTTGATCACATGACCATAGGGATGCTACAGCAGTTGTAAGGGTGAAAAATAGCCATAAGTGACTTTTTTCAGTACGGTTATAACTTCAAATGGTCATTAAATGAATTGTTGTAAGTTGAGGAGTACCCATACTTACAGTTTAAGATTGGTGGAAATTTAATCATTTAATAATTCTTAATCATTAAGTTGTTATTATTATTTCACTTGTATACACTGCTTACCTTTGTTGCCACTTGGTCTGGGATGCAATCTATTCTTTCAGGAAGAGGAATAACTGGACAAGTAGGTGAGAAGGCTAGAAATACATCAATTTATTATATCAGTCAGAGAATAATAATAACAACAACAACAATAGAAATAAATAGGCAATACAAATATAACAATCAAGTATTTTGTTAGTTAACAAATCTGAGCAATCCTCACTAGATGATATGGCAAAAATAGTGTTTATTTCATTTTAACAAGAATCAGCAACTGTCTAAAACAAACATTACTTTGAATGTGATATTCAGATGCTTACTAGAATTGTGGTTATACATTCAGAGATTGTGCATGTATCAGTATATACATATCAGACAGAACATGCATTTAATTTTTAGAAGAGAATGTAAGAGAATGTTGATGTAACCTTCTTTTCTATCTATGAATGGCCATGCTTTATTAGCGTCCTTATTCTGCAGAACGTACTAAGTCTGAATTAAATCCAGTACATTGAGTGACTTATACCTTAGTTAGTTCTGGATTGCAGACTAAATGCTGCTCAAGCTTGCTTGCTGATTTATTTCCATTTAGGTAGTAATCCAACTCTCAAATTTCAACTCTGAGCAGTTTACATACATTTAATACAAAATCAGCCTCTCCCAAAGACCCAGCCCAGAATCATTCAGAATTAAAGCCATTCCATTCACCACCCTGAGTTGATGCCAAGGAGAAAAGTCAGGTCTTAATGGTCTACAAAAGACCAACAGGATTTGAGCCACTTACAACCACAAGCCCTCCAACATACCAAAGGCAAAGCTGCAACAGGCCACTTTTAAAAAAATGAATCCGAACAGATATAAAACACCATGTCAATCCAGACAAGAATCATATTTAATTCTATTCGTGAAAGCATCCTACTGCAAGAGTCTTTAACAGTCCACCATCTGCAGTCCAATACCACATGCAACTGTATTCCTGTTTCACCACTGTTTTACCACATAGTCCAGAATGGCATTCTTTGCATTCCATCCAATGTTCAACTCTGAGTCCAATTTCTGCCACATAAACTTGCACCTCTAACATTTTTGCTGGTCTCAAAAATCTCCAACATTGACTCTGGCCTCAGTAACTCCTGAGCTCACATTGACATACAAATACAATCTACCTTTTAATTTGGCCTTCTGGTCAGTATTGACTCCCAGTGACTAGCTGGATTAGTGCCTGAAGTTTCCTTGGCAAGATGTCAGAAATGGATGGCCATTGCTTCCTTTCTAGGTCTGAAAGTTACAGGCTCAAAGCCACCTAGTTGCCTTTGTGCCTAAGCAATGATAAGAATTCACAATCTTGTTTCTAGTCTGGTGCCTTTAACTACTACACCAAACAAGTTTTCAACTATTCCTACAGCCTGTCATTAACTCAGCCTTTGATCTCGGTACCATCACAAATAAATAACATCACCCTGTATTGTGCCTAGTTTTTTTAAACAAATTCTACTTCTTACCCTTAAAGGCTATTTTCAAATACATAATACACATTGCACAGAAAGTGTGGGTTAATATATTGTTTTATTGATTACATTTTTGGAAATAAATAGTTGAAATAAATGTTATAAACACATGATATAAATGAATGTTGCTATTGTCTAATAATCTTTCTTTTTTCTGCTTAATAAAATGCAATCATGTTATCCTGAAGTTTACATATTCTAATGTTAGCATAAGCACATGTCCTCATAATTTGATTACCCATTTTAAAGCAATTATACAAATAAATAACTTGGTTCTGTCCCAGAGTATTTTGTACATACTTTCATCTAGGGAACATTTTATCATAATCTGTTTATTCTACCATGATACATTACTTTTGCAGAGACTAGCAACTGTTTCACTGCATAGTTGAAACAAATGACTTGCATTTAAGCAATTTGTCTGAAAATATGCAATGAACCAGATTATTAGTTTCTGCAAAATAATTAATCATAAGTATTTATAAAATTTTTGAGTATGTCATCACACATACACACACATACACACACATTATAGTGTGTGCATATATTTTGTGTGTGTGGGTATCAGTGGTGGGATTCAAAAAATTTTACTACCAGTTCTGTGGGCGTGGCTTGGTGGGCGTGGCTTGGTGGGCATGGCAGGGGAAGGATACTGAAAAATCTCCATTCCCTCCCCACCCCACTAACCTGCTTTCCAGCTCTGTTGGAAGAAGACCCAGCCAATAAACTGGGACTCCAGAGGCAGAGAATAGATGGCGGGTAGGGCCAGTCAGAATTGGTATTTGCCGGTTTTCTGAACTATTCAAAATTTCCACTACTGGTTCTCCAGAACTGGTCAAAACCTGCTAAACACCACCTCAGAGAGGGAGAGAGAGGGAGGGAGGGAGAGAGAGAGATGTGTGTGTGTGTGTGTGTGTGTGTGTGTGTGTGTGTGTGTGTGTTAAATGGTGGGGCTGGGAAAGAATGATATAATAGCTGAATGAGATGCAAGCATTTTAAATGTTATCATAGCAAAATTACAAATATAGATCTGATATTTAACTCATACTAAAAATTGCCACAATGACAGTATGTAGCTTATTCTTCTCTATGCCCAATGGGTCAAAAACGTTGATTTATCCTTTTTTATCTATAACTGACACTCTTTCTGTAGGCCTATGCTCAAGCAATAATTTAGTTGTTTACTTCAGCTTCCAGAAAGCTTCAGGTATATTGTTTAGCCCTCAAAGGTTCCCTTGGTTAATTACAGGAATACAACTTTGTGTATTCTATATTATTATGAAACTTATAACAATAAGCATGTAAATAGTAAGTAAGCATTACATTCCTTTCAGCAAATGCCCTCCCCCACTTTATTTATTTGTTTATTTATTTTGAAGTTGTTTTATAACAAGGGCATTACCAACTAAACTGCACCTAAGGGCTCATCTCCAAAGCTCAGTGACTGTGGTGTCTGTTCTAGATAGCTGTCAAAGATGTCCTTATTTCCTATGCAGGGAAGATGGCTTCCCCCACCCTTCCATTGTCACTGTCATCAGTTGTTGGGAAACAGATCCATCAATACAGCATTGTTGTAATGTCAATGGTTTGATGGATGAGTGAACTCACAAGCTTATAAAACTCTCTCCACCCATTCACCCACCTATTCACCTCTGCACTCAGTCTAGAAACAAAGTTCTGAAAAGCAACAGGTGAAGAGGAAAGACTTTACCCATCAGATCTGTGCACCTGAGTAGGATCAGACCAAATAGCTATTAAAGCAAATATACCTGATGATAAATATGGTTGTAGTGGGCAATTTTTGATTTGTCAGCCTCTGTTTGAGGAACTTTTGAACACGTGTTTATTGTTTTTCCAGAGGACTGCTAATCCCATAGTTTTTGAAATACTGGGTTCATGATCTTCTGCTAGAAGGCTAACTTCACATTCAAAAGCACTTTGGCAACCAAGCTGTGGGATGGTTGTATGAACTAGTTCTGTCTCTCTTGCTTTACTATGTAGTTCCTCGGCCATTAACTATAGTTTGGGCTGTTTTTCTATCAAGCTAGTAAGCCTATGTTAAAAACAAGAAACATAACTCTGAATAGTAGCTGATGAATACCATAACCATATGTGGGTGGAGATGCATCATGAGGAGCAGGGGCAAAGAAAATCACTCTTTTTCCTGCAGAATCCCTGTCAACCTTTCTGATCAGCTACCATTCATATCCATGAGCTGAGAATTAACCAGTGACTTGACTGATATTTACTGATAGATAACCTACTTTATTCCTGAATTCTTCCATTGCTCAGAATATAATGAGCAGAGGCAGTACCCAAGAACTAGAAAGTTAAAGGATACCTAAAATCAGCCTAAATTGGTTAATAGCTGCCAAGCTGATCCAACCCTCTAGGTAATTCCATTGCAAAAGAGTCAGAAAGTGTGTCAGATTGTATTTGTGGTAAAATTGCTATAGCTTATTATTTACTTAACAAGGAAAACAGTATTTTAGGCTGTCTCAGATACATATTGAAGACCAGGTAAGGCAACCAATAGCTAAGGAATATATATATATGTATCTTGTTAGGTACAAATAGGGAAATGTTATTGTCTGTTCTATGACTTAGAATGGACAAGACCACCTTTTGATGGACTCCATTTAGCTATTGGAGGGAGTTCATGAAATGGGTAGAATTGCATCATACCTAAATGAGACTGGGGCTTGGAAAGAATTTTGGTGGGTTCTGTTTTGAATTTTTAACCCCAGTATACCTATCCTACTCTAATTCCCATGGGTTTCATATTTCAAGATGGCAAATGAAGAAAGAATGACAGAAAAAACACAAAGGCTCACTTGAAGGCATGATTAGATGTCCAAGCTATCTAAAAATCATGTAGGAGATATTTAAGTATTCTTTTAAAAGATCTTGGGTAGCCAATGAAGCCGTTGAAGCATTCTTCTGGCTATAAATCAAGGAACAGTGGATTATTACCTTTAAGACCAGAATAACCTGTTGCTAGAAGTACAATCAAAGCAATGGTTATGATAAGAAGCAAAAGGAAGAAAGTAATCAGGGAGATTTCTAATCCAGTGAATTTCTTCTTTCCCATCTAGAGAGAAAAAGAGATAAATAGATATTTATCTATATCTATATATGGAACATGCATCATAAATTCAATTCAAGCAGTTGCTTTCAAATTATGTATCCTTTCATCCAAATAATCAAAATATAGCCAACAATGCTAAACCTGTGTCCTTCTTCACCACAGAACTTGCAAGAAAACATTAAATGTTTATGATGAATTACAACAACTTTTTTCAAACTAGCATTTTAAAACGTTTATTTTTAATCACTAAACTTCTCTCAAGTGAAAGCAAAACCATATTTACATGTGTAGGTTTTTTTCCTGTTGTTTTCCTGTTTCTTCCCAGTTGATAATCATTGAAGAAAAACTTACCGAATGCCCATGCACACATTACACATACACAGAAACACAGACCAACTAGAATTAGAATAAAACCTACGGGGGGGGGGTACCTTTAGCAAAAGCAAAAGCAATATAGAAGCACTTAGACTTGTATACTGCTTCACAGTGCTTTACAGCTCTCTCTAAGCAGTTGATGCCCTAGAACAGTCTATGCCCTCATTTTACCGACCTTAGAAAGATGGAAGGCTGAGTCAGCCTTGAGCCTGGTGAAATTTGAAATGCCAAACTGCTGGCAATCAGCAGTCAGCAGAATTAGCCTGCAATACTGCATTCTAACCACTGCACCACTGTGGCCCTTTAGCTTGAGATTTATAAGAAATAAATGTTAGCAAGTGCTCATTTTGGCTGAAATACAGTTCTTGAGGATAAGGATTGATTAGTAATCTTAGGAATTATGCCCATATCTGACAAACTGTCTTTCCAAGAGATAGGCTCCACAGCCATCTGCTCAACCTTATTTAAAAAAAAAAAAAAAAAAACGGTATAAACAGTGTTTAATTCAAAGTAGTATTACAACCCACTCATACTTATATCAAGCATTTTTAGATCAATAAGGAATCAATTAAATTACCATTTGCCTTGTTTGGTTTTTCATACTAAAGTAAGAGGAGCTACATTTTTTTCTTTCCTTGTTATTGACAAATTATCTAACTTTGTTTAAATTGTTTTTTTAAAAACATTCAAAATGCTCAACTATTTCAGCAATTAAATAAATATATTGACTTTGTGGTTCCCTCCCTCCCCCCTCCCAACTTGCAAACTGTTATGAATTGTATGTTATCATTACCAACTGTAAAGAGTGGTTTAAGTACTGACCAAGGTGTAAATATTTTTCTGAACTGAGTCAACAGCATACATTTCCATGCATATATTATTATTTCTTACTTTAAGAAATGTGAGCTTTAAGAACAAGAAAAGAATGCAGCAAAATTTTAGCATGAATTAAATTTTATCATGCAATTCAACACAGCAAGGAAATCTAGTTTTATACATTATGATTATACTCTTTCATTTGTGCAAAGCAGGATATTTCACCCTCAGTTTTATTTCTTCATTTTTTTCCCCAATACTTCCATTTATCTTGACCCCTGGGCTACATGCCTGAAAGTTTCAGTTTTGTTTCCTGCAATTTATTTTATCTTCAATTTCTGAATAAGCTTTTTTTTTTTATCTCCATGAACTCATCTCAGTATCCAGTTAGGATATTATTAAAGATTGCAAAACCGTGATTGACCACCAGCTGGAAGCAAAGTGGTAGAATTTTCTGTCTGTCTCTGGTGCTGTACAGATTTTTGCAACTTAGAGTCAGTAGCCCTAGGACAACTAAGAGAAAAGTTACACAATACTTTTGGACATGGAGAAATTTCCTGCTCTTGTTATTACAACATATATTTCTTCACTAAATAATTGCAAAAGAGAGTTTTGATTGATTTAGTACACTCCTCCCTTGAATTTCATTTTCTAAGCATATAAATATAAGAATTTTAAAAATTCTATGGTCGATAAACAAGCCGATTTTCTATAGGTTAGGTTATTCATAAGGATAGACTGAAAGCATGACATTTTAAAAATGTTTTTGAAGAAAAGATAATGTGGCGTCAAGTTACATCTATATTATTTCCTGTAGAGAATGGTTATTGGTGATAAACAATGTTCTCAATGTTTCAAGAGGAACACATTAATATTCTCTGTTTTATAACAGGTGTACAGTGGTTACAACATTAAAGAAAGTGAACAATATGATTTTTAATACATACCTTTAAAGGCTCTTGGTTTTCTTCACATAAGACTGCTAGATGGTTCTGTGAAAGGGATCATTTACTTTGTGGCCTCTTGTTATACACTGACTTGCTGTCAATGTACTATATTATATTTTAACCAGGCTATCATTTGAAGTTAGGCATATAAAGGCAGATTGCTTGGTTCTTTTTAACTGCTACAGATAGGGAATAGCTAGTTAATTAATAATTTTTTTTATCCTAAGTATCTGTCATGCAGCATTTAACACAGGTACAGAGTACGTGTGGATACTTTTGCTTTTTGCTATGCTATAAGCTGCCCCATGAATCCATTTATTTATTCTCCCTGAACTTTTGCTTTTGTTATCAGCATTTCTGCCATGAACCTCAGTATAAAATCATTAAAATTTTATAAAGGTTCAGAAAGCAGAGTTTAAAGTAGTTTGCAACAGTATTAATCAGGTTTTTTATCACTGCTTTTCTTTCATTGCTATTGTCATCTGCTGATTAGTGGGAGTATAAACTCTAATAGGTACCTGCTTGAGTGAGGAAATGTAAATAAGACTTGTCAGCTAGGACTTTTCAAATCCCTCTAATTATTTGTTTTATTTATTTTTATCCTACCTTTATTATTATTTTTTAAAAAAATGATTCAAGCTGTTAACAAACAGTACCTAATGGTCCTTCTTCCTCCTCCCATTTTCTCCACAACAACAACCCTGTGAGGTGGGTTAGGCTGAGAGAGGGTGTCTGGCCTAAAGTCACCCAGCTGATTTTCATGCCTAAGGAATGACTAGAACTCCCAGTCTCCCTTTTTATCACCTGGTGCTCTGGCCAAACTGAGTCACAAGATGCACTGAAACTAATATACTAGAGAGGCTTACTGAGCACCGGTGAGACCAAAATGGCTTATAAAAAAAGAACAAATGAAAAACAGAAAGTAGACATGGCAAGAACTATTACATGGCCAGTACAATAAAAAATAAAATAGTAGGCAAAGCAGATAATAATCTGGCAATGGCTAAGATTAGGAAGGTTGAAGAAAGATACAGAGGGGCTAATTCTATCTGCATCGGACCAAGCCATAAGAACTAGTTCATAGAAAGCTAGAATTTACAAGACAACAACAGATAGAAAGTGCCACCTCTGCAAAGAAGCTGAAGAAATAGTGGACCAGCTGATGTCAGAAGGTTACACAGAGTGACTTGAAACAATGGCATGACAAAGTAGCAACAATGGTGTATGGAAGATCTGCAAGAAACACCTTTTGCCTGCAAGCAAAAAACTAGTGGGACCATAAAATATAGAAAATCATAGAAAACAAAGAAGCTAAAGTGCTCAGGGACTTCAGAATTTTGACAGACAGGCACCTGCCACATCACATGACAGATTTAACAATTATGAACAAGAAAGACGGAAACCTCTGGATAGTGGACAGGACAATAGTCGGAGACAGCTTTGTATTTTGTTATCAAGAAGATAACAAAATACAAATTGCAAATACAAATAGAATGACTATGGCTAAAGAAAGCAAAGGTAGTACCAATAGTAATGTGTATCTTGGATGCAACCCCAAAACAACTGGAACACCTCTTGAACACAATCAGCATGGAAAAATCCATCTAAATCCAATGTTACTCTACAAATTGCATTGTTATTTTCCAGGACAGATTTATTTATTTCCTCTGTTACTGTATGTTGGGCATTCAGCCTATTCTCTATGTGCCTAATTGTGCTTTAAAGAACAAAAGATTACTTTTTCATTATCTGCTGTTTTATTCTGGCTTTTAAATTTTCATTCCCCTTTCTTTATACATTTTTTTGTGCTTTTGTACCTTTACAGGTTATCTTTACCCCTTTAAACACAAAAAGGAAGTGGGGGAGGCAGGGAACAAATGTTCTTTACTGAAAAAAGTAAATATGAATTAGAATTTTTTTGGTTACAGATGATGCCCACAACAAATTAAAACATTACCAACATACTACTATAGAGAAAAGCCACTGCCATCAAAATATTAAGGATACTTGGATATTTTCCAGCAATTTTAAGATTGGTTTGTTAGTCTTATAGGACTTTGTAGAATTTTATGCAGCTTTCCTATGATCCAAGAGTGCATCCAATCTAGAACTCAGAGTTTGAGATTAGATGTATGCATTTACAAATCTATTATACCTATCAAATGTCAGTAAGGCAAACTGCCAAGAACCTTACATTCCACTAGCTCTGAATATTGTCCAAGTTACTATAATTTGGGTTATACTTAATTGAAAGATAAAAGTTCAGGCACAGAACCTTGGATTAAGTATAAATATTTCTGTTATGTCCTGAGGACTCAAGGAGTTCTCACTCAGGTCCACTCACTTTACGTGGGCGTTATTCCCCCATTCCCATTGGTTGGCTCTCCCCAGCAGCCAGCTATAAAAGCAGGCTGCGGGGTCCAACCGGTTGCTGATTGCTGCGAGCCAGTTCCAGGCTTGGCAAGCACGGTCAGCCCTTTATTGTAAAATAAAGTATTGTTGCACTCATGCTCTGGTTCAGCCTCTCATTGCTCAAACTTAACAATTTCCTTTTGTTATTCCTAATGAGACTGAATACTATTGGACAACTTGTCTGAAAACTGTTACGAAGAGTCCTTGGTGCTCTCTGAGCTTTAAAATTTTCCTACAGACATTTCATTATCCAAACTAGGTAATATCATTAGTACTGGTAGGGAGTGGATTTGCTCTCATTTTATAGTCTAGAGCAGTGGTCCCCAACGTTTTCCGGCAGCCCAGTGGCCTGGCAGGAGGAGAAGGGGACTAGGCGATGTGAGGAGCAGTCCAGTATGCATGCACAAGCATGTGCAGCTCAACTTATACAAGTTGAACTGTGCACACATGTGCAATGCACGTATGCCAGCCCATTGCTTGTACAACTTGAGCTGCATGTGCAAATGTGTGCACCAGCTCACTACTCTGGGGCCCAGGTGTAAATAGGCCACAGCCCAGTAGTGGGCCATGGCCCAAGGGTTAAGGACCTGTTGGACCTAGTTCCCAAACATGAAAGCCTTTTGTATTTAACGAAACATTCCCTTTATTAGGAGCACCAGCAGCTGCTCTCTCACAGCTGGCTACAAAGTCTCTAAGACCTATGGAAAGAGACGATCGTTCCCTTTTACCCTCTCTCTCTCTCTCTCTCTCTCTCT
>NW_020769337.1:10370782-10504629 GCF_900518735.1 Pseudonaja textilis | reverse complement strand
GGAGAAAGTGAATGAGATATATGAATGGATAGATAAATACATGGAAAAAGGAAGAGGGAGAGAGAGAGAAAAGGAGAGGAAGGAAGGACACAAACTCTGGCTTCAGAAGACTCTTTGGAGCAGCACAGCAATCTAGGACTGGCCTACAAGGGATCTCAAAGGTCATCTAGTCCAGCAGTCACCAACCAGTGGCCATGGCCCACTGGTGGTCCACAAGAAAATTTTTGGGGTCCACAGAGAAATGTCACCCTCAGAGCACACACACACCCCAAAGCAATTAATCCAGGCTGCACAGAAACACAAGGCTGCACTGCCCACATGGCCCATGGGAACCCTCCCCACCCACTCACTCCTTATCCAGCAAACTTGCCTGCTAAATTGCTATTTTTCCTTTTTTTTCCTGACCATCAGCTGTTCTGCTGTGCCAGGAGATCTAGATTAGCTAGAAAGCAGGAAATGTTTGCATTTCTTGGTTTCTAGCTAGTCTTTAGATCTTCAGCTCTATTTTTAAGCACAGACGAACCTCCCTTAGGACTAAAGGCTCTATTATTTGGGTAAAAGTTGCTCTCTTTTTTATAAAAAATTCAATGTTTACATATATGGTGTATTGTGAGTTAATTTTGTGAATTTGCTTGCTAGCAAATTTTATGAGTTTGCTTGCAAACAAATTTTATGTGACAGACTGAGCTAGCCGATGGCAGATAGATAGATCTCTGAATTAATCTGTGATTCTGTGAGCAACTCAATTTGCCGCCCTGCTTTGCCTGATTTTGAATAAATGTTTCTATTTTTTAATAAAAAAATTCAATATTTATATAAAAATTTATAATATTTACATACAAACCATGCCCAGCCTGTCAAATGTCACCAAGCCACACCCACAAATTAGGCCATCCCCACAGAACCAGTTAGTAGGGTGTGTGTGTGTATGTGTGCCCATGCCCACAGAACCAGTTAGTAGTCCCTGGGATTTAAAATTATGAGTTTGGTGGTCCCTAAGGTCCAAAAGGTTGGCAACCCCTGATCTAGTCCAACCCGCTCCTCCAGCAGGCCATCCTTACAGAATGATGGAATAGTAGGGTTAGAAATTTGTGTATGTGTGTGTCTGTGTCTGTCTGTCTGTCTGTCAAAACTCCAAAAACAGGTCAAGTAGTTCTGGGGAGATCAATCATAAATTAGAACACTTGCTAAGCAACTGGTCATTAAGCAAGGACCACTTGTGTTTGGTTTGCCAGTCATATGGCCACCTGGCCATGTCCACCCAGTCACATCACCACCAAGCCATGCCCAATCAGTCATGTGACCACCAAGCCACGTCCACCCCAGTCACATGACCAAGCCATGCCCAACCAGTCACATGACCACCAAGCCACACCCACAAATTAAACTATGCCCACAGAACCAGTAGTAAAATAATTTGAATCCCATCACTGGTAAAATCAATTAGTATATCAGTCAGAGCTGGGAAAAGGCGCGACTGGTGTTGATCTTCACCTGTCCAACCCAAAGAAGCTAGAGCAGGAGGATCCTGAAATCACAGACCCACTCTTTCAGTGACACCTTTCAAGAGACAACATTGAAGCTTTGTGTTACACTGTTCAGTCCTATTTCTTTTCATTGAGACCCAACAGCCTCCAGACTGGAATAAAACATTGTCTGCATCACCAGTGTATAATTAAGTACTATCAACATATTGATGATACCATATCAATATCTTCATGGAGAACTAGAAAAACACAAACCAGCCTTTCTTCTTGTAGAGTCCCTTTCTACTTGTACAGAATCACTCACTAAGGAAGAAGTGGAAACTCCAATGTACAGTGTTTGTGATAACATGAAGATTACTAAGACGTCTAGAAAGTCACATCCCCTGCAACTAGATTGCAACAAAGGTCATTCCTAGTGCAACTAGTTTCACTTCTATTTCACTTCCATAGAAGTGAAATTAGTTGCACTAGGAATGACCTTTGAAGGAAGAAGGACTGAATCATTATTAAGGAATCAGATAATGTATCTCTTCTTAGATATTCGTAGCCTTCCCACATTGCTACAACATCCTTCCCAAAAAATGAATGTTGTAGATAAGCAACAGGATATAAGGAAAGGACTTTAAAAAGAAGTGCATTGCAGCCTTTTTTCATAGCAGTAGAAAATATCCCCTTTCACAATGAGCTATTGACTACTTCCAAACCCATAAATTCCCTCTCCAAGAGACAAAAGGGACATGGATTCATTTAAGAAGAGATAGGAGAGCACCCTATTCACTTCATCAGAATCCACAAACCAGGTGAAACCAATATAACATGGCAAGACATTGCCCAAGCTTACATTATATACACTGCCAAGTAAGAGTTAGAACTTGGCAAATATTAGTCACTTGGTCATCAATGTTATGCAAAACACTGTAATTTCTTCCCACATAAGCTGATGCGGTTCCCATCTTCAAAAAAGGGGAAAAAAACAGATCCAGGAAACCACAGACCTATCCACCTGACCTCAATGCCTGGGAAGATTCTGGAAAAGATAATCAAGCAATGAATCAGTGAACACTTAGAAGCAAATAAAGCCAACATGGGTTTATCAAAAACAGATTATGCCAGACAAATCTTACTGCATTATTTGACAAAGTGACAAAATTAGTGGAGCAGTGGAGCAGAGGAATTCTGGTATAATTTACTTGGACTTCAGTAAGGCATTTGATAAAGTAGACCACAACCTACTATTTGATAAGGTAGAAAAATGTGGGTCAGACAGCATCAAGACCAGATGGATTTATAAATGGCTGACCAACCACACTCAACGTGTAGTCCTCAATGGAACTGCATCTATGGAGGGAAGTGTGCAGTGGGGTACTCAAAGGCTCTCATGTATTCTTCAGTATCTTCATCAGTGACTTGGATGGAGGGAAAGATGGGGAACTCATCAAATTTGCTGATGACACCAAGCTGACAGGAATAGCCAACCCTCCAAAAGATAAGTTAAAGATATAGAAGGATCTTGACAGACTTGAACAGAATTGGATATTATCAAACAATCTGAAATTCAATGGTTAAAAGAAGAAAAAGAAAAGACAAGACAAGAAAAACCAAATGCATCGTTATAGATAATCTTTAGATCTGTTAACAAGATGACTGCAAAATTCCCAGAGCAAATATCAAAATCCTACTGGATCTATTAAGTGCCTAGATTGATACATTCTTATCACCCTGTTTGTTCTCTAGTAGTCATAAGTATTATGAAACAGTCATAAGTATAATGAAGGTTAGGCTGATCAACAATGACTATCTCATTCACTGAATAATTGTGCATTGTTCAAAATGCAGAGGATAAGTAACAAGAATCTCTATATAAACATCCCAGCAGATCAAGAGTTCTTTCCACATAACCAGGACTCCTGGTTTTGGGTATTCAGAAACAGTAGCCTGGATCTTCAAATGAACTTAAGTTCATGGAAGAGAAGTTTTCTATCCAAACTAGGAACCTGAATAGGGCACAAAGGGGGTATTCAGCAGGTTCTGACCAGTTCTAGAGAACCAGTAGTGAAAATTTTGAGTGGTCCAGAGAACCGGCAAATGCCACTTCTGACTGGCCCCGCCCCCCATCTATTCTCTGCCTCCGGAGTCCCGGTTGATTGGCTGGGTCTTCTTTGGTTGCCCTGCACAAGAGTACGGAGCTGGGAAGCAGGTTAGTGGGGTGGGGAGGGAATGGGGATTTTGTAACCTTCCCCTGCCATGACCACCAAGCCACACCCACCAAGCCATGCCATGCCCACAGAACCGGTAGTAAAAAAAAAATGGAACCCCACCACTGATAAGGCAGCAACTTACAAATCTTCAAAACAGATCTAGAGATTGAAATTGTTATTCTGAACAATCTGTTGTGGGTGGGACAGAGAAGAGACATCAAACATTATTTATATTAATTTAATATCCTTAATATCCTTTCCCATCCCATCATATTGCTCACTTACATATGTGTGTGGTTCAATTTACTGTCACATAGTCATATGCTATTTAAACAGTTGACAGGACTGTCAATAGTTTCAGGCATAAAACAATTACTGAAGATTGAGTTAATTAATTCTTGGATGGATTGCAAGCCTTTATAACTTACTTTGTATAGAGAAACACCATTATGTTTTCTATCAATTTTTCTGAGAAGAAATTCTGTGCAGCTCTTTTGCACCTTTCTTGAAAGTTCCCAGTTGAATATTAAATATTTCTAAGTTAATATGGTCACAATGATAAGCCATATGAATTTTTCATTACAAAATTTCAGTGTAATATGTACATTAAAATATGTCCTGAACTTCTGGGCCCATTCTCAAGAAAGGAACAGTGGTAGAGTTTTTGATGCATTCAAATGTAGCCATACTCTAGAAGAAAATGAAATTGGAACAAATGTCAAATTATGTTTCCCTAAAATTAAGTGATCAAAATATGATTTTGCTTTTCCCCAGTGCATATATTTTTATGGCTTTTTTTCCAAGGCATATAAATCGATGTAGGAGAATCTACATCCCTTCTTCATTTTATCACCATCACAAACTTATAATGAAGGTTAGACTGAGCAATATTGATTGTCTTAAAATCATGAAAAGAAATGGATGGGGATATCTATTTTTTATTTCTTAAATTTGTTTGCTGCTCATCTCACCACAAGGCGATGGTAAGCTGTTGAATCTACTTTCTTCAATTCTAATAAGGAAAATATAATGCAATCTACAGTTGTTCACTAATACATTTTAGTTATCAATTCATGAGAAGAGGCTTCATTCTTCAGTCATGTACTTTGAGTAGTCCAAGCAAGCATGAGAACTTATTTTGTTTAGAAGGTAGTATTGAAGGAAAGCAACTAATGTGCTATTTATCCATCCAAAGAAGTATAGATATCATCTGGTGCTCATCTTCAAGTTGAACATAAAATAATTCACACTTACAAAAATTTGATGGAAAAAAGACTGCCTGTCATCTGTTACATTAACATTAAACAGCACCATCTATAGGATAAACTTTTTAGTTAAGTTTGGATGACATCTAAGTTAGAGTGTACTTTTTGGCATCACTCTTTGGCATAACAACATTTATCATGATGGACTGCTGCTGCTGGAACAGGTGCTTCTCCCTTCCTTTTTTGTAGTCTTATCTATTTCTCATGGACTTTTTTTCATATTTCCTGAAAATACTCTTTCCTAAGCTACAAGTCACTCTCAAATCTCATCATCTTCCTATTGGTTGTTGAAGGACCAGGAAAATACTTAAATATGTATTCAGTTTTGAAATTGAACTATTTTAAATTATTATATTTAATATATTTATTGCTAGTTTATTATAATAAACATACAATAATTATGTTCCCCCCTTAAAAATAAATTATCTATGTTTTGCTTTTGTCCACATGTGAATGGCTGGTTTATCAATTCTCAAGTAGACTTTGGAATTAAACATTGTGAGTTCCTCTAATCCAAAAGGGTCTACTGAAACAGGTATCAGACCTTTCTATTTACCTTCATTTGCTTAAAGGAAAAGGATAGTCCTTTACAATTTGATATTACCTTTAACCCTAATCAGTGTGAATATTTGTTTTTGTTATTAGTGCAAAGACAATGAAGATTATCAAGTGTGGATGACACGATATGGGTATTTGGCAAATGTCTGGTATCCTCACAGGTAAAACATTGTGTCATGGTCTGAAGATTTTAGGGGCCATGAAGCATGTCAACAATGTTGCAAGAATTGTTATGGTCACTTTCACAAAATGGGAACTGGGAGTTTATTTATTAGACTTGTATGCCATTCATCTTACCTATAATTTCCTACAAAATAGTTTCTACAAGAAATGTAACTCATTGAATGGAAATCAAACTGATATGGTTGCTGTCTGCCACCTCTAATCTATACCAAATAGAGGGTATATAATAACAGCTTATCATTAAGATTCATGCCAGCATTCTATTGTTCAAAACATTGGGCTATGGTCACCTTCTATTCTTCTTTTCCAAAACAAGCAAGCAAAGAAACAAATGGAGATGAAGGATAAGCTGAAAATTATCATAAAATAACTTTAATGTTTAGATACTTTTTGTTGGCATAACTATAGAAAATAAGAATACCAGTATTTCTCTTCTAATGAACACAGAATGGCATATTACTCATGTTGATCTCATTTAGATCATCCAGTTTCAGGTAGAACTAAATAGTCATACATTCTTACTAATAAACAGTGTCATAAATTGAAGTACAAAGTTCAGCAAGATCTAAATTTGTAGATCATTTACCTTCTGTCCTAGCTGGGACTCTACCTAAGTGATCTAATGAATTAATTATGAAAGAAATAAAATATGCAGCTAAACTTCATTTGCCATATTTGTATGTTTCAGAATTTGCTTCTCCTGCAAGAAGAAGAAGAGGAAGAAGAAGAAGAAGAAGAAGAAGAAGAAGAAGAAGAAGAAGAAGATCAACAACAACTTTATTGTCATTGTACAAGTACAACAAAACTATAAATGGACCCCAGCAACTGTTCGCAATACAATAAAACCAGAGCACTTAAAAATGGAGATAAGAAAAATAGAGTACCCACATCTCCATTTGCAATTAGAGAGTACAGTATCTACAAATATACATAAAATATACATCTAACACTGACTGTGATGCTTTGCCGAGTATAATACACAAGAGATGGATTGTACTGTCATATGTTATTATACATCTGAATGGGGTATTGAGATTTCACATCTTTTCACATCTTAATAAGGTAGTGACTTTGTGTTTATTTGCAGTTTGGATGGCCCAGGGAAAGAAACTGTTTGTTAGTCTAGTGGTGTGAGATTTTATTGACCTAAAGTGCCGTCCAGACTGCAACAGGTCAAAAAGATAATTGCCAGGGTGTGAGGGGTCTTCTATGATGACCTTGATTCTGCTTTGGCAGCGGGACCTGGCTAAGTCTTCCAGGGAGGGCAGAGGACAACAATGATCTTTTGAGCTGTGTTTATCATCCTCTGTACAGTTTTCCTGTACTCAGCTGTGGATCCTGCATACCACACACCCAAACAGTATGTCAGAGTGCCTCCACAGAGGCTTTATAGAAAGCCAGCAACAGCTTCTTATCCAGATTGTTTTTCCTGAAAACCCGCAGGAAGTGCAGCCGCTGCTGAGCCTTCTTAACTATCGCCTTGATGTTAGGGGACCAGGAGATATCAGCTGAAATATGGATGCCAAGCAATCTGATCATAAGGACAGTTTCCACTCATTCTCCATTGATTATGAGTGGGGCGTGGTCCTGTCCATGTTTCCTGAAGTCCATAATCAGTTCTTTGGTTTTATGGACATTCAGTGACAGATTGTTCTGTAAACACCAGACAGACAGTTTCTCTACTTCTACCCTATATGCCTTCTCATCCTCTCCGGAGATGAGACCAATTACGGTCATGTCGTCCGCAAACTTTATGATGGTGTTTGTTGCGTAGCTTGGTGAGCAGTCAAAGGTGTACAAGGCATATAGCAGGGGGCTCAAGACACAACCCTGGGGGGAACCAATACTGAGTGTAATAGTGGAAGAAAGGTGGGGGCCAAGTCTAACAGACTGTGGTCTGCCTGTCAAAAAGTTCTTAATCCAGGAGCACATGGGGGTGGGGACCTGAAGATCATATAGTTTGGTTACTAGTATATCTGGGATGATAGTGTTAAATGCAGAGCTGTAGTTCACAAAGAGCATCCTCACATAGCTCTGTTTGTTCTCCAGATGACTCAGCGCTCTATGAAGTGTGATGGCCACAGCATCCTCTGTAGATCAGTTTGCTCTATAAGCAAACTGATGTTGAACAAAGGAGTGCAGAAGGCAAGTTTCTGATGTGCTGTGAAACTAGTCACTCAAAAACCTTCATAATGGAGCTTGTTAACACTATTGGCTATTGAGAGTGTTTATATTTGTTCTTTGGGGAACGGGGATGATGGTTGCAGCCTTCAGGCATTGTGGAATGATGGCATGTGTTAAAGATAGATTGAACAGCTCTGTAAGTATTTCTGCCAACTGGTCAGCACATGCTTTAACTACTGCACCGGGAATGCCATCAGGCCCTGCAGCTTTCCTGGGATTTACTGCTCTCAGTGATTTTCTCACCTCATGCACCTGAAGAGAGAGAGGTGCAGCATCATGGTCCTCGTGAGGAAGTATGTTCAGGTTCTTGGTGGTCTCAAAGCATACGAAAAAGCTGTTTAGCTCCTCTGCCAGAGTGCTACTGCTCTCGCTGTTTGTTGGGCCCTGGCCTTTATAGTTGGTCAGGGCCTGCATCCCCCTCCACTTCCCCATGGGTCACTGTCAGTAAAGTGTCCCTCGACCTTCCTCCTATACATCTCCTTAGCATGTTTGATGCCCCTTCTAGCTCAGCTCTGGCAGTGCTGTACTGTGAGGTGTCACCTGCTCTAAAACCAGGTCATGGACCCTGATCGGAGTCTGAACTTTGCTGGTCATCCAGGGTTTCCTGTTTGGGAAGGTCTGTATATGTTTAGCCACAGTAACATTTTCTATACAGGTCTTCATGTAGAAAAGGACAGTCTCTGTATATAACTCAAAGTCCTGTTGTTTGAAGATGCTCCAATCTGTGCAGGCAAAACAATCCTGAAGCTAGGAGAGGGAGTTTTCAGGCAAGCATCTAATAGTTTGACTTCTAGGTTTTGTTCTCTTCTTAAGGGTGTGTTAGAAATATAAGTTACCTAACAGTGATTTGGGTTGGAAATATATAAACCAGGATAGACATTTTAATACTGTCTCTTTAAGAAAATGTAAAAGTGTAATTGGGTGTGGTTTCTCAATCGGCCATAAGATGGAGCCAGAAATCTGGGTTGTTTTAGTCTTAGTCTCAGAAGAGAGTGTGAGTCAGACTCTTTTTCCTTCTGTTGGAGAGTTTTGTCGTTCCTTCTGATTGACTATTATTCATGGATTTAATGTAAGTCTATTACTGAACTGTTTTTTGACACTGGACTTTGTTATTGGATTATCCCTGATTGAAAACTAACTGATTTTACCTGTGAATGATTTTGGACTGCTTGTTTTGAACTTTGCTTAATCCTTTTTGGAAGTAAAAACCTACATTTACTGTACAGTGTATCTGTGTGCTGTGTGTGTATTATTCAAACACTTCTCTCAATATGTCTCCCTGTATGCACTCATTCTCCTAACGGAGAATTACCTCAACAGAGTGTATGCTGGTAGTAAAGGCAGGGTGAAGTGGTCTGATTGTCCTAAGTAGGGAAGAGGTTTTGCTTTATAAGCATGCTTAATATTTGAGTACACGTGATCAAGTATGTTTTTTCCCTTGGTTGGACACCTAACATGTTGGTAAAGTTTGGGGGGGCACAGTTTTTAAATATGCTCTGTTGAAATCCCTAACAATGATGTGAATGCCCTCAGGATGAACTCTCTGTTGTGTGGTAATTATGTCTTGAAAGTGACTGAGCGCCATGCTAATATTAGCATCTTGGGGTAAATATACAGCAGTGATGGTAACTACTGTTAGCTCCCGTGGCAGATAAAACGGTCTATACTGAACAGTCATGGCCTCTAAATCTGGTGAGCAATGTCTGTTTGTTATTTTGCTGTTTGTGTACCGGTCTTTATGTACTTAAATAATTAGGCCCCCTCCCCTTCTCTTACTGGAGGCTATATTGCGATCTTAATGGAGCAAGGTCCGGTCTGCTAGCTCCATTGCAGGTGCAGCCAGGATTCTGTGATGATTAGCATCTACACTTTTCAGAATATATTTGTATATACATATATGCCAGATGCTCCAAAGTCTCTATCCCTTCATTTGTATTTATGCTAAAGTTGGGGTGGGTGGGTTTAGCACTAAAAGAGTTTGGCAAGTTTGTTAACTATTCTTCCTAAATTTCACATTATAGAAGTACGAATCACAGAACAGCAGCCTTTTTATGGCTATACGTTAAAGGCTTCAGGCTAGAAACTGGAAGATAATGAGTTGTTGGTTGGTGACTTTGGGTCAATCACCAGTCCCTTTTAGGCATGAAAATTGACTGGTGATCTTAGGCTAATCACTCTCTCTCAGCCCATTTCGCCTAAAATGTTTTCTTATGGGGAAAATGGGAGTAGAGAAAAATATTAGATATCTTTACCATTTTGAATTATTTAAAAATAATAATAAAGGTTGCATACATACATACATACAAACAAACAAACAAACATCTAATTTTGAGTCAAATTACTACTCTAGAAATGCTGATGTTATTTTGGCATTTGAAACTTCATGAGGCTGCCCTTTGGTTATTATGGGAATATACTGTGTTGCATGTTTTATAAGTTCTTTTATGCCATTGTGTTAATCCTCCACTACCAAACAACAACAAAAGAATATCTCTACAATAACCTCCCAGACTCCTGCACATGCTTCAAATGTCTTGAAACCATCAATGAAAGTGAAAATAACATTAAATGCCACCTATGTGACAATCAAGCTTACCTCACTGCTTAAACTTAAACAAAAACCTAGCTGATCTCCTAAAAACATCAGATACATTCCCTTGTCTATGTCCATCATGTTTACCTAAGCTAAACAAATTAAGTACTCTGACAGTTGAAAGCATAGAATCATTCATTCACTCAATAGAAGAATGCTTAGCAACATGTTTTGAAACAACTATAGAAGCAAGCCTAATCTTTCTTGAAAAAAAATACAGCACATATAAGCGAATACCTATCAGCTCAAAATCAAATCCCAACTGAACAACCAGTACCACAACTACTACCTCAACTACAATCACAGCCAGAACCAAAAATAACCACCAAACCACAGCCACAAATAATCACTATCCCATCAAATAATTCCACAAATGATATCCCCTTACTCATCAGAGACATTATGGAACGTGACCAGAAATGTCCAAATGCCATCTTATTTGGTCCCGAAGACACCAACAAATCAGATGACATCACCAAAGTTCGCAATATCATAATACAATAAACATCTCTCCTGAAGATATCATTGAAATAACCAGAAATGGCCCTGAGTTCAAATACAATGACATCTTGGTGGCCCCAAGATTTTGTAGAATTGTTTGCAAAAATGAGTCCAGCAACAGATATTCATTCATGCAATAAACACCATTGCAAAAACCAATCCCACCCATAACAAATTTCTCTCAAGACCAGACTTATCCATACTGCAAAGAATCCGATCCAGTGAACTCTGCACAGAACTCAAAAGACATCTAGACAATGGAGACAAGGACCTATACATTGACTACCATGCTGATTGTATTAAAAGTAACCCACAACTCAGCATCCAACCTCACCCCATCCAATCCAGCATCATCCAAAACTAGGCACGCATGCTCCTAACTACTTCAATTCCAACTATAACTGGCCGTACGTACAAGCTACTCAATGCAAGAAGCCTCGTAAATAAAATACCTGAATTTCTCCTCTTACTAAATACAACTAAATTCGACATCATATTTATCTGTGAAACATGGCTCAACACATCTCTTCCTGATTCCATTAGCACAGTAAGAGACTATCATGTATACAGATCAGATCATGAAATACGTAGAGGAGGTGGTATTGCTATCTTCTATAAAAAGTCCCTACATCTAAAAAACATCCAAGTTACCTAGGAGCCTGGTTTTCCTGAGACCATTGTCTGTGAACTGTCCTTAAATATCACATTTCGATTCTTACTATGTGACAGAGCACCTGATTATGACATCGAACATGTAAACAAGCTAAATTCACTACTAACATGGGCAACCTCCTGCCCACACACTTTTATCCTTCTTGGTGACTTCAATCTACCTCTTATTAACTGGACCCTAAACAAATGTACAACTGAACCCATACATGCAACCTTCTTCAATGCTGTTACAAATCTGGGACTGGAACAACTAGTAACCAACAACACTAGACTAAACAACTGCCTTGATCTCATCTTCTGCAACACTTTGAATTCAATTTATGGAATATAAATTAAACAACACTTTTCCCACAGTGACCACAGCATGATTGACTTTTGTCTAAACATACATCCTCACAAAAATCATCGTAACGACGGGATACCCAATTATAACTTCAAAAAAGACAACTATGATCTTATAAACAACAATCTTTCATCTCTTGATTGGCAAATTCTATTCACTGGATGCAATACTGTCAAAGACCATTACAACATATTTTTACTTGAAGTCAAAAGAGTCATCAAACTATATGTGCCAATAACAACTCCCAAAACAAAATAAAAAAATTACCCATAACAATAAGGAAGCTCCAATCCAAAAAGAAATCCCTTTGGCGGAAAAACAAATCTGGTCACATTGCCAACATTAAAAGCTCATACAAAAATGTATGCCACCAGATAAAGACTGAACACATCAATTATCACATTAAGCAAGAGAAAAACCTTCTATGCACCAATTCCACTTGTGCTTTCTACAATTTTGTAAACAAAAAACTAAAAGACTCAAGGTCCATCCCACCCCTGAAAGGACCTAACGGTAAAGACTGTAACAATGACACCATTAAAGTCAATCTCTTTAACACATTCTTTGGCTCAGTATTCGTAAACAGCAATCGATCATGCCCAATATTTCTAGTCGAACCACAGACAACTACAATGATCTAATACATATCGATTTTATAAAATATAATGTTGAAAAAGCACTACACAATCTAAAACCATCTCTATCTATTGGACTGGACAGAATATGTGCCTATTTCTTAAAAAAGCTATCCACTGCCATAGCCGAACCTCTAAAGATAATCTTTAAAAAATCTTTCAGGACTAGCTCCTTGCCAGACCTAGTGTCATGCCCCTGGTGGAGACTGACTTTGAGGAAGAAGAGGAACAGCCAACAGGGAGTGGAAGTGTGGCTCCAGAGGTGGTGGAGGAGGCTGGGGAAGGGCAAAAGCCAGCTGAGCAGTCAGAGGAGGACCCATCCATCCTAGGACACACAGGGAGGAGAGGATCAGGATAAAATATGGTCTACTCAGGAGGAGAGGGCCATGATCCTCTTCATAGGTTGCAGGTATGAGATTTGCATAAGAGTTTGGATCTGCGTGCTAACAGATGCTGAAAACAAATTAGTGTTTTATACCTAAATAAGGTTTATCTTGGTTGGCGTTCTTCCAACGGACTGTACCTGATTATCTTCCTGAAGTTGGCAATTATCTATCCTGGTCTGTCGTAAAACTTTATACAGTGTAGTTTGTTTTGGGTTTTTGCTTTGTTATTGGCTCTTTGACTTTGAACTGTGTTTCTTTCCTTTGAAATGTTATTTTGAAAATAGTTTACTCCTCTGCTGTGAACAATTGAACAGTGAAGCCAAGCTGAAGGCATTAAAGGACTTTTAGTTACATTTTGGGTTTTGTTCTGATATACTCTGGGTCATCACACCTACGGTCACTAGCCATGGTCATTCCCATCTTCAAAAAGGGAGACCTCAGCCTAGTTGAAAATTACAGACCAATATCTTTATATTACGTCACCTGTAAAATCATGGAATCAATTATTAACCAATCTATTATCCTCCACTTAGAGACAAACAACCTACTCTCTAACAAACAATTTAGTTTCAGAAAAAAGTTATCTTGTAATCTGCAACTCCTACACTACAAAAACATATGGACGTGTTATGTCTCACCTTTCCAAGGAAAATGAAGAGTCCAAAATCTGACAAATACAAGCAGGCAAGAAGATTCAGTATTTACAGAGTTAATTCCTTTATACAGACAGTGTTCTTGGCACTATAACCAACGCTGCCTGCCAAGTCCGACAAGATAACCAGGAGAATTAATCACTAAAGCTTCCAACACAGACCACAAGAAACAAAACACACCGAAGCCTGACAGAAAAGTAACACTTTGTCCCGTACGGAGTTTCCAGAGAAAACACATCCACTTTTATCCCCTGTGGGGTGTGTCCCAATGACTCAGCTCATTCTCTGATTCACCCACGCCTCCTACGTTGCAGCTCACACTTTTTCCTGCGACGCTGCCTAGGATCAAGCCAACATTCGTCTACTTGATTCCCTGTCAGAGGCTGCTCCGATATGCCCTCCTCCTCCTGATTAGTCTCAGGCTGTCCCTCTCAGTTATCTGCTGAAACCTGAGGTATTATCAGGGAGGAAGGCATTGCCGAAGAGGAAGGTCCTGGGAAGGAAGGCATTCCCAATTCCTCATCATCATCTTCCGAGACCTCTTCCTCTAACAACGCAGGCTCAGGAATCGGAGCCACAACATGGACTACACAACTTGATCAGGGCAATGCAATAGATGCAATCTACATAGACTTCTGTAAAGCATTTGACTCAGTAGTACACAACAAACTACTCCGAAAACTAAAATCTTATGGCATCTTTGGATACTTGCATAACTGGATAGATGCATTTCTGTCAAACAGGCAACAAATGGTCAAAATAGGGAACACCCTATCAACTCCTGAACCTGTCAAGAGCAACTGCGTTCTTTTCGCTGATGATGTAAAGCTATTCAACACCACTGACAATACTGCTATCCTTCAAAATGATCTCAACTATGTGTTAGAATGGTCAAACAAATGGCAACTTCAAATCTTAACAAACAATGTTCTGCTTTACATATCGGAAAAAAAAAATCAGAAAATAAAATACTAGCTGAATAATCAAGACCTTGTTGATGACCCCAACTATGTCAAGGACCTTGGAGTACTCATCTCTAATGATCTAAGTGCTAAAGCCCACTGTAACTACATAGCTAAAAAGGCATTAAGAGTTGTTAACCTAATCCTGCGTAACTTTTTCTCTGGTAATATCACACTACTAACTAGAGCAACCAAAACATTTGCTAGACCAATTCTTGAATACAGCTCATCAGTCTGGAACCCACATTATGTATCTGATATTAACACAGTTGAGAAAGTTCAGAAATATTTCACAAGAAGAGTTCTCCACTCCTCGACTCGTTGCAGAATACCTTATGCCACCAGACTTGAAATTTTAGACCTAAACAACCTAGAACTATACCGCCTTCAGTCTAATCTAAGTATAGTACAGGAAATTATCTACTGCAATGTCCTACCTGTCAATGAATACTTCGGCTTCACCCACAACAATACAAGAGCACACAATAGATACAAATTCAAGGTAAACCACACCAAACTTGATTGCAGGAAATACTTTAGCAACAGAGTGGTCAATGTCTGGAATACTCTACCTGACTCTGTGGTCTCTTCCCCAAACTCCAAAACCTTTAACCTTAGACTGTCTACTACTGACCTCACCCCTTTCCTAAGAGGTCTGTAGGGAGCGTGCATAAGTGCACCAATGTGTCTACCTTCCCTGTCCTTTTGTTTCTTTTTTATTCGTATCCATTTCATGTATTCATAACCGTGCTTATACTTATACTTGTTATCTAATACTTTCTTGACAAATAAATAAAATAAAAAATAACAGTATTTTTAATTGCTTGAATATGCTAAGCCATAAATACAAATCCATGAACTTTTTTTTTTTAGTAGAACTTTAATGGAGGATAGTTGGAAACACTGAAACACACTGCTTGGAACTAATTAAAAAAAATACTTTAAACTCTCATAGAGGGGGAATGAGATCATGAGTATTGAAAAAAAAAAGAAAGATTAGAACATTGTCCTTTTTGGAGGAATTCTGCAGTAATTAAAAATTCAGCTGACCTGCAGTGAAATACAACTCATTAATTTTATTGAATAGTAACTGCACAGTTTCTGATACCACCTGCTATAATTGTGGTCTTGTCCAGCTCTACCAGCCTGATTTTAAGGCACAGTAAGATAAATATTGTGAGGACAGCAGGTTTCAAAAGAATATAATTTCTTGCTGTCTTGATTATTGGAGGAAGCTACTGTGTAGATGAATCCAATTGGTGTGTCTAACACAGATGAAATTTAAGTATTTGGTGAAAAAAAAAGGGTGACAATTGAGAGCCAGGTTGGTGTAGCAGTTAAGATACCAGGCTAGAAATTGGGAGACTAGGAATTCTAGTCTTGCCTTAGGTACAAAGCCAACTGGTTGACTTTGATGTGATCTTTCTCTCAGCTCTAGGAAGGAGGAAATGACAAATCACTTCTCAAAAACCTTGCCAAGAAAACTGCAGGAACTAGTCCAGACAGTTCCCAGGAATCAAAAGTAACTCAAATATGTATATATACACATAAGAAAATATATTTAGAGGCTGAATAAAACTTGCTCAGTAGTTCTGGTAGAGAAAGAATATTATGACTTTATATTCCTGTAGAGCTGGTTTCAGCTCTACAGGGATATCAATGGTATTTAATTTTATTGTTTTACTGCTCTTTTAGAATACACAGATCATCCATTGTAAACAATAGACTGCAATGAATCATGTCAGGCCCTAGGATATGGAATCCTACCATAAAGAACATCACAAGATAGAAGATTTACATGCATTGTAATCCCAATGAATGCTACACCTTAGGTGTGCTTCTTTTCTCACAGTATGTCCTTCTCTATCCATATAATCCCATTGCTTCAGTGTTCAGCCATCTTGCTTTATAAAAATCAGTGAGTCCATGCCATGCAAGGCAAAAGTTTCAGAAGACTACTGTGCTTTTTCATTCAGAAAAATAGAAAGGTTTCTATTCTCCCTGAACTTAATTTCCCTGCAAAAAAAATTAAAAAGAGGTCAACAAAGTTTCCAGCTGCTACTCCTTGGCTCCCAAATCAACTTTAGCAGAATATTGGTTTGCAGTTTGGTTGGCTTTTGTCAAAACCAAACACAAAAACAAGCAGCTACACTTTGGGGGGTTTGCCTCATCTACTCACTCATGGACCTAGAGAAATTCAATCAATTACTGTTCCTTTGTGTTAGAAGGTAAGCAGAATAATGAGTCTCTGTAGAGAGTAAAATATGGGATAATAGCATAAAAGAAAAAGAAGAAGAAAGCAAACAATTTTATCATCCGCATAAGCATAAACTGTGATTCAGAAGCTGCATAAAGTGGCTATATTTTGTTTTTACAGAAGCTTGATGGTATATTGATTTCTATTTGTGCTAGATATTCTATTTGTGCTTAATGGTATGTTGAACTGAGCTGTGGGCAGTGCTCCCTGCTTGCATTTTGTGTTATTTTCTTCTTTTTAACCCTTTATTCTGTAATGTTTCTAAATGTATTTAAATAATCCAGAATAGTTTTTTCCAGTACTATGAGTTTGACATGAATAGTCAATGTTCAGATCTCCAAGTAGTCGTATTTAGGTATTCATATATAATTACCATATTTACATCTAAATCAGTTAACCTAAATTTAGAATAGAGGAAATAGAAAATTAAGCCCACAATTAGATCAAATTTCCAAATAGTCCTTTAGCAGGCAATAAAAATTATTCAAATATATGAAAAAATAAGAATTATAGAAAAGATAATATTATTTCACAGTAATTCAAACTGAAACAGATTTTGAATGATATTACAGTTGCAAAAAGTTGATATTTCAGGATGAAAAGATATCCATTTCCTATCAATTATAGTAAAGTTTACATTTAGTAAGGTTACATTTGGACATTTGGACAAATATATTTTACAGAACATCAGCAAGATAGTTTATAGACTTGTGTTGACTTGTGGATTTTGACTGAATTTCTACTGTATATACATATGATACTAGTTTCTAAGATATGTTTTTGTTTTGATGATTTGCTGTCAAATATTAAAGTGATAGGATTTTTGGACAGAATATTTACATTATCTAATGCAGGGGTGTCAAATTCATGTTATCATGATTTACCAAAAAAATTTTCCCCTTTGCTAAACTGGATGTAAGCGTAACCAGCACATGATGCATCTGGCCTGCAGGCCGGGAATTTGACAGCCCTGATCTAATGCTTTGAAATTTGATGTAGTTGTTAAGGCACAAAGCTAAACATTGAGAGATCATAAGCTCCTGTTCCACATTAGAAGCAAAGTCAATTATATGAGCTTGAACTGGTTACTTTCTCTCAGGTCATTGTCACTCAGGAAAAAACTAGCAGATTTGATGATTCTGATTAATCGTTCTTCTCATTTTTGTCTAAGATATGAAATCAGTAAAGGTAAGTCTGCAGAATTATACCAACATCATTTATATTCTTTAATTATATTCATTAAATCAATGAATAAATGTGTATTGTCGCCGAGAGGCCCTGGTGGGGGGTGTTTATTTCATTTTTTATTTATTTTTAAATTTTTATTTCTTCTACATAGTGTTTTTATTTTCTGTAAGCCACCTAGAGTAAGCAAGTAGGTGGCTATATATATATTCTATTGTCTACAGCAAAGAATGCAGATTCCAAAAGGATGCCCCCAAATATGTTTCAATATATGATAATTATTTTTTTTAAGTCAACAAATCAAATGCCTAAAGGAACTTTGGTCTATGTTTTGAGGTTGGGAAAGTTTTGTAGCATAATTTGGGATCAATTGAATTCTTTTGGATATTAATGACTGTCGCCTCAGTCTGTATTTATTTTGCTGTATTTATTTTTCTTCTTTCTCTTCAAATATGGAATGAGAGCTCTTCCTTAAGAAATATGGGTGATCTAGAAACACAATAAAAACATACATACATACATACATACATACATACATACACACACAAACAAACAAGCAAGCAAACAAGCAAACAAACAAAGACATAATGCCCAATTTGGGCATAAATTCAGCTCTATCTTTCTATATTTTATTGTATGGTCTAATTTGAAATAATGTGTTTAGTAGTTAAACCATGTTTAGTTCATTATAGTAGAAGATGTGATTTCATGCTGTCATGACAACTAATGAAGGATGAGTACGAATGAATGAACATACAGATATAAAATACTAAATTTATATTAATGTTTTAAACAGCAACAAAGCCAGTACACCTAGATACTGTACTTTTTGAAGAGAATTTTAAAAAGAGAATAATCCTCAAATTCAGTTCACAAGTTGAACATCCAGTTCTATAACCAAGGAATTGTATATCATTCTCTTATTTCATTTATTGAAGATTTATTCTGTAGTTTAAATTGGTTTTTAAAACTACTGGCAAATTATGTATGTATTTGTGGAGTTAAGATATGTAGAATAACAAAATCACTGGACTGTTTTATCATGAAGATGTACATCTAAATACTGATGACTTAGTAGGATCAAAAAATGTACTTATTTATTAGCTTTTTTTACTTCTTTTCTTCAGCCATAAATTCACTTTAAGAACTTTTACTTGTAGGGGACAAAAAAGAAAACTATTTTATACTATCACTTTTCTCAACAACTCAGCTTCTTACACAATCTAATGGGAATTATTAATAGCTTCTTTCTGCTAAGTGAAACTCAGTCCAATTTTTCTTAGTTTCCTTTCCTCCAGTCCTTCCAATTGCTTTTTAGTAGAATTATTGGCACAAGTAAGATAAACTGGATTTGCCCTAGTGAATGTTTATTCAGCCGTATCTAGCAATACTCCTTTATTACAAGTGATTCACCAAATCAGTGGGAACAAACTAATAAACCACTACTCTTTTTTTTTTAACAACACACAAAAAAGTAAGAGGCACGTTACGAGTTGAACAACAGAGGAATGAAAAATCTTTATCTTAATATCTCTTTGAATGAAATTTCTGCAATAGCAATTTAATTTTGTTTTTCTATAAGTCCTCTTGTAGTCTTAAATGCATCACTCAGGTCAGGCAACTCATTTACTCCTCTTTATCTAAACACTTTACCAGAAAAGAGCAACAAAGATATTTAGGGATCTGGAAGCTAAAACTTATGAAGTACGGTTGCAGGAATTGAGTATGTCTAGCCTAGTGAACCAAAGGACTAGGGAAGATATAATAGTAGTATTCTAATATTTGGGAGGCTGCCACAAAGGTGAAGACTATTTTTCAAAGCACCAGAAGGTAAGATAAGAAGCTATGGGTGAAAATTAATCAAGGAGAGAAGTACTATAATCTGGAACTAAGGAGAAATTTCCTAATAACAGTGGGAACAATCAACCAATGGAATGGCTTGCCTTCAGAAGTTGTGGTTGCCCATCCCTGGAGACTTTCAAAAAAAGACTTTAAAGCTATTTGTCTGAAATAGGTACATAAAACAGAGCCATTGATTGTGGTAGTGAAGGGATCAGGTCAGAAACCAGGAAACCAGGAATTCTAGTTCTGCTTTAAGCATGAAAATCAGCTGCAAGGAGAAGAAGGGGGAGCCTCCTCACTTACAGACCATAGATAGCAACTCTCGAGGCTATAGTCCGTGCTCTTTCATTGGAGAGCCCCGATCATTACGATTAGGGGCTTAAGCTGCCTTGGAGGGGTGGCGGAGTAAGGGGAAGCTGCAAGCCAGGTTGAGGGGAGCTGCATCTCCCCCCATGGGCCTGGTCTTTTTCCCGCCAAAGACAACTGCAGCGGTGGTTTAAAATGACCATCCTGAAGAAGAGGACTGAGCTGGATTAAGATTTGGTAGGAGGGAAGAAAGAGGGGGATAACATCTGAACCGGGACAACTGGGCAATACAACTAAACAAAAGTACTCTGGGATTAAGGTAACAAGGAATTTTTAAGAAAAGAAAAGTGATCAGCGAAATTACAAAGGGACAGGAAAAAAAAATAAGAAAATATTTTTGACAGCTAAGTGAGGCTTCGAACCGGGAAAGGAAGAAGCTGGAACTAATGATTCAACTAAATTGTACTAAAATATTTTGGGAATAAACAGGCATAAAATAAAGCTGGACTTAAGATTGTCAAAAAATAAAAAAAATAATAAAGTTTACAAATTGGAGACTAGACTGTGCTGGAATATTGAGGTTCGAAAAACCCTAAATAAAAAATAGGGGAAAAAGGTGAAGACTTTGTATAATAGAGAGTGCCACTTTTTGACAAAAACTTGAGCTCAAACAAAAGGGAGAGTATCCTGTTTCTGAATGAACTTGTGTGGATATAACAAAAAAATATTGAAACGAAGTAAGAATCTTAGAAAGTGAAAGCAGAACCAGAATAAAGAAAAAAGCAAGGAAAGACTGACTGTGGGATTGATTGATGTTTTTGGTATAGATCCTTGGCTGGAATAACAGAGAACTTTAGAAAATTGAAAGAAGAAAGAAGGAAAGTAAAAGTGTTTTTTTGTGTGTGTCTGTGTGGACTTTAACGATCATAAAATATAAGCGTGTGTAATGATATGGAACTTTAAAATATGAGAGAATTACTACAGGAAAGAGGAGAATCACTTTGCTCTGTGTTAGAAAAAATGGAAATGGCGATTGAAGAATGAGAAGAAAGAGCTTCAGAAGAGGAGGAGTCTGTTATGTCCTGAGGACTCTAGGAGTTCTCACTCAGGTCCACTCACTTTGTGTGGGCGTTATTCCCCCTTTCCTCATTGGTTGGTTCTCTCCAGCAGCCAGCTATAAAAGCAGGCTGCGGGGTCCAACCAGTTGCTGATTGCTGCGAGCCAGTTCCAGGCGTGGCAAGCACGGTCAGCCCTTTATTGTTATAATAAAGTATTGTTGCACTCATGCTCTGGTTCAGCCTCTCATTGCTCAAACTTAACACTGGCGACGAGGGTGGGATGGCTACCAGAAGCACCATGCAACCGCTGAGTCACTAACCACCGATCCGCAGCCCAGAGAGAGCGATCGGCCGGCGATAAGAGAAACACTGATCCGCAGCCAGAGAGAGCGGTCAGCCAACAAAACGAGCAAACAAAAAGAGCAAACGCTGATCTGCCGACAGAGAAAGCGGTCAGCAGGCGAAGAGAAGCGAACGCTGATCCGCAGCCAGAGAAAGCGGTCAGGTTCGAAAGTTAGAAGCGTCTGTAGCCGCTTGTTAGCCCAGCTACAGGGAAAGTGAAGCGCTGCGAGCCGCAGCCGCTCAGTATTAGGCGCGAAATTCAAATGGGTGTCATTTGAATTTCAAACCAAAGAGAGACACAGCACAGCGCTGTAGTAAGTCACTAACGCCCACACTGGCGCGAATCTAGACACCTCCAGCGGCTAACAGCCAACGTGGTTAACCCAGAGAGAAAGAGAGGATAGCAAAAAAACCTCTCCAGAGCTGATATCACTTGCAACCCACGAGCACTAAAACCTTGCCCGTTGTCCCAGAGAGATTTTTCCACAGGTAGCCCAGCCGGTTCCAGCACCATGAGTTCCAACCCAGTATTCCCGGCGTTCAAACCAGACGAAGAGAAGTGGGAATCGTATAAGAACCGCTTCAATCATTACATCGATGCGGTCAGCCTGGCGGATGCGGGAGAGCATCGGAAAAAATCCTATTTCCTAATCTACTGCGGAGCCACCGTTTACGATACTGCCGCAGCGCTCGTAGCTCCAAGAGAGTTGAAAAACGTTCCGTGGTCCGAGTTGCTTGAGATCCTCACTAACCACTACGCTCCCAGGCCCTCACAGATCGCCAGGAGGTTCACTTTCCGTATGAGGAAGCAATCAAGTAAGGAGACCATCAATCAATATATGGCCGCCCTCAGAACAGCAGCACTGCACTGCGGGTTTGGAACCTACCTGGAGGACATGCTCTTCGATCAATTAGTCTGTGGGGTCAAGGACCTCAACCTGCAGAGGCGCCTTCTAGCAAAAAAAGACCTCAACCTCGCACAAGCGGTCGAGGAGGCCCTGGCAGCCGAGCTGGCAACGAACTCAGCCACCGAAATACAGGGCCCAAGTGCCAAGCTGGCATCGCTCCCAGTCCACTCCGAGGAGGTGGTAGCAGAGGAAACCCTCAACAATGAAAACGACGGCCACCGCCTCGCCAATGACAGATGGCCACAGGTAGGGGCCAAACAAGAAAACACCGGTCCACCCAAGCACATCACCCTGTGCCTAGCCTGTGGGGGATCGCATCAAAGGGCCACCTGCAAGTTTAAAGGAGCCACCTGCAACAACTGCCATAAAAGGGGGCACATCGCGAGAGTCTGCCAAGCCCCCCAAAGCGCAGCACATAGACTCCCTCCCTCGCACTCGGGACCACAGAGGCAAGTATTAAACTGTCGCACGCACCGCCTTGCCAAGCGTACTTGCCACACTGTTAGTAAAATTTCTCTCTCCGTTTCCCTAGAAGGTAAACCGTGCCACATGGAGGTTGACACAGGGTCAGCGCTCTCAATAATTTCGTGGAACACCCTCAAGAGACTCCACCCCAGCCAATCTACTACCCGGCTTCAAAGATGCCAGTTCGGCCTGAAGGACTACCAGGGGAAGACCATTCCTGTGATCGGCAGAGGCAAGTTCTTTGTCAGTTTTAGAACTTTTAAAGGTCACCTACCTCTAGTGGTAGTTAACGGCAATCTACCCACCTTATTGGGGCTCGATTGGTTTCCCCACCTCGGCCTAGGGCTAACAGGAGTCCATGCTGTCTCAACCTTAGACACTGACTCCTTATTCGCTGATTACGCAGATGTGTTCAGCGAGGAGCTGGGGTGTTATAATGGAACCCCCATCTCATTCGCAGTTGACCCCCAGGCAGTCCCAATCAGACTAAAACCACGTAGAGTCCCATTCGCTATTCGGCCAAAACTAGATGCTGAATTGGATAAACTATTAAAACAAGGGGTCATTGAGCCAACAGATTTCGCCAAGTGGGAGACGCCCATTGTCACACCCCTCAAAAAAGATGGTAGCCTGAGAATTTGCTCGGACTACAAGACAACAATCAATAAATATTTACAAGTTAGCGCTTACCCTGTGCCCGTCATTCAGCACTTATTACACACATTCGAGCCGGGCAGTATTTTTGCTAAATTGGACATGTCTCAAGCATATCAGCAGTTCCCTGTTGATAACCAAACAGCGGAACTCCAGACCATCGTCACTCACAGGGGTGCCTTCCGATGCAAGCGTCTCCAATTTGGCGTAAGTGTTGCTCCAGGTATTTTTCAATCCCTCATGGAGCGGATTTTACAGGGCCTCCCTGGTGTAGTACCCTACTTCGACGACATCTTGGTCTCGGCCAGGGACAGACCCCAACTCTTCCAGAGAGTGCGAGCAGTGTTAGAGAGGTTCAGACAGCATGGCCTCAAGTTAAAAAAAGAAAAATGCGCCATTGCCACTAGACAGGTGGACTTTCTGGGTTATAAAATTGACGCCTCTGGCATTCACCCCCTGGAGTCCAAGGTTAGGGCAATCCACGAGGCTCCCACTCCAACCTCCAAAACGGAGCTACAAGCTTTCTTGGGGCTGCTGAACTTTTACGCATCCTTCTTGCCCCATAAAGCCTCAGTAGCCGAACCCCTAAACAGATTACTGGACAAAAAGTCGCCTTGGCACTGGGGGCACAAAGAAGACCAAGTGTTTAACGCCGTCAAATCACTACTCACGTCAGAGGCGGTGCTTATCCAATTCGACCCTAACCTTCCTTTAGTACTGGCAGCAGACGCATCCCCTTTTGGAATTGGGGCGGTCCTTAGTCACAGACTTCCCACTGGCGCTGAGGCCCCCATCGCCTTTTTCTCAAGGACGCTCTCGGCCACGGAGCGCAATTACAGCCAGATCGACAAGGAAGCCCTAGCAGCTGTTGCGGCCATGAAAAAGTTTCACGAATTCCTTTTTGGCCATTTTTTCGAACTGGTTACGGACCATAAGCCCCTCCTGGGCCTACTGGCCGGGGACAAACAGACCCCTCAGGTCCTTTCCCCTAGGATGACAAGGTGGACACTCTTCCTAGCGGCCTACTCCTACAAACTTATTCACCGCCCGGGCAAAACACTGTCCCACGCCGACGCTCTCAGTCGCTGCCCCTTACCCGCTCCGGCTGAAGACCCCGCTCCTGTCAACGCCATTTTCGAGATCACCCAGTTGGACCTGCCCATCACCGCCCTTGACATCGCTGCTAAAACCAAGGCAGACCAAACGCTCGCCCAGGTGCTCGACTGGGTGAGGAGGGGGTGGCCGGGTGGCAATGTTGAAAACAAATTCACACCCTTTAAGACTCGCATGCAGGAGCTGTCCAGTTTGCAGGGTTGTCTACTATGGGGCACTTGAGTGGTCATTCCGACCTCGCTGCGTACCCGAGTCCTGGAGGCGTTGCACGAGGGACACCCCGGCATCGTGAGAATGAAGGCATTAGCACGCAGCTACGTGTGGTGGCCGGGTCTCGACGAGGACATCGTCAATTGGGTAAGTTCCTGCAACATCTGTCAGGAATCCCGTCCTGCTCCCCCCATTGCCACCCCTACCAGATGGGAGAGCGCCAGCGCCCCTTGGTTTAGAATCCATATCGATCTGGCCGGCCCCTTGCATGGGAAGATGTTCCTAGTGGTCGTGGACGCCTATTCTAAATGGATTGACGTAGCACAGCTATCCACGACCACCACACTAGCAATCACCAACGTGTTAACGCGCCTGTTCGTAACGCACGGACTACCCGACTCCATTGTCTCCGATAATGGCCCACAGTTCGCATCAATAGAGTTCAGCCGTTTCGCTGCCAACCTGGGCATCCGCCACATTTTCACAGCCCCATTTCACCCTGCCAGTAATGGGTTGGCTGAAAGAGCTGTCAGGACCACTAAAGAAGCCCTCGCCAGGTTCAGCAGGGATGACTGGCACCACAAACTCTCGCGGTTCCTGATGAGCCAGCACTCAACCCCCTGTTCAGTCACCAATAAGTCCCCAGCGGAGCTCCTGATGGGCCGGCGCCTGAGGACTGTATTGGACAGACTTCACCCACAATACTGCCCTGACTCTCCCCTTGCTTCCACTTCGGGGGTTAGACATTTTATGTTACAGGAGCCAGTATTCGCGAGGAATTTCGCTGGGGACCCACTATGGATTCCAGGCGAGGTCATCGCCATCACCGGGCCGAAATCGTATAGGGTCAGGCTGGAGGATGGTCGCGTCTGGAGGAGGCACATAGACCAACTGCGGAGGCGCCTCAGCACCCTTGCCAGCAGGAATCCAGAGTCACCAGACGAAGGAGAACCGCCTCATCCGCCTCTCAGCCACATCGTACCCAATGACCAGTTCGCACCTACAGTCGTTCCGGTCAGCCCGAACTCGGACAACAGCGCCCAGAGGGTTGACCAGCCCGATCCAGTCCACGGGAGCTCGACCCCAGTAACCAACCCTGCGAGTTCCGGGGATGCCCGAACCGCAGCGCGCGTTGGCGACACCCTGCCGGCTCAACCCTAACAGACTGATTCCGAACGGACAGACAATGTTCCCGAGCTGCGCCGTTCCGGGCGCCAACACAAACCCCCTGTCTACCTCAAGGACTATGCATGTTCGCATCTGGGGGAAAGGGGTGTTATGTCCTGAGGACTCTAGGAGTTCTCACTCAGGTCCACTCACTTTGTGTGGGCGTTATTCCCCCTTTCCTCATTGGTTGGTTCTCTCCAGCAGCCAGCTATAAAAGCAGGCTGCGGGGTCCAACCAGTTGCTGATTGCTGCGAGCCAGTTCCAGGCGTGGCAAGCACGGTCAGCCCTTTATTGTTATAATAAAGTATTGTTGCACTCATGCTCTGGTTCAGCCTCTCATTGCTCAAACTTAACAGAGTCGATTCAAGAAGAAGACATTTTAAATAGACAATTAACACAAAGAACATTACAAAGAAGTGGGGAAAGAAGGAAGGTTAAAAAATTGAAATTTAAGAAGGCAATCAAAAGGGGGAATACCTGTGAAGTCGGGAAAGACAGAAAGACTCAGCAGAAAAGGGGAAAAGAAGATATTAAGAAAGAGAGGGATATAAATTGGAATGAGAAAAGATATGGGAAAAAGAAGGGGACGAGAAGCAGTAAGAAACAGGTGCATGAAATAAAATATGGAAATAGTAAAATGTTGAAAATATATTTTTTTTTCAGAGATAATGGTTGATGAATTAAAAAGGGGATTCTGCAGGGTGACAAGGGGTAATAAGAATATTTCTGCAATTAAAAATATTTAGAAAATAGGGTAATATAGATACTGATAACTCTTATTAAAAATCAAGGGGGGGATATGCTGTGGAATCCAAGTGAAAAGATGTAATGATTGTTATTGTAACTTCTTAAATATAATGGTTTATTGGGAATTAAGATGAGGGAATACAGGTATATTTTAATCATTGAGGTGTCACACTCAAAACAGTAAAAGGAGGAAAACCGATACTTGTTTTTTTTTTTTTTTAGTGTTAAAACTTGTATTAATCTAGAATTTATAAAAAGAATGTGAAATGGAAAGGGAATATGACAGACTAAAGAACCAACTAAATTAATAAGTTAATATAGACTATTAAAAGCAATGAGAGACATTGGCAACTTTTTTTATATTATCATTATTATTATTAGGCAAACACATATTGTTTATCTTTATTTTTAAAATAAATATTAAAGGATTATATTTGAAATAATTGAAATGAAACAAAAAAATGTTTCGATTGAGATTAATGAAAGAGGCTAGAATTAATGTGTTTGTTTCTCTCCTTACTGAAAAATTGGAATGGAAAAGGTAATAATATAATAATAAGTATGCATATATGAATGTATAATTACTGTCATATCTGTATGTAAAGGTGATGACCCGGAAATATGTTGTCCACTAAAAAGAGATTTTTGTTTTTAATGTGAAAAACTGAATAAAGTTTGTTAAAAAAAAAAAAGAACAATCATACTCTCTCAGGTCTAGGAAGAAGCTGATGACAAACTACTTCTGAAACCTTGCCAAGAAAACTTCAGGGACTTGTTCAGAATCAACACTGACTTGAAGAGACAAGAAAAGAAAAAGAAAGGGTTAAAGATTAATTTTAAAAAGCCACTTCCTTTCACAATGTTCATGTCAATTATCCACTGATAATTATTTGTGTTAACTATTCAATGACTCTGGAAATGTCTGTGTGTGTCTGTGAGAAAGAATGAGAGATAATGTTGATTGTTATTGTTAACTTCTCTGCCTTTTTATCTCCTGCTTGTTATTTGCATCTGTCTTTCCTGTGTTTGCCTGTTTTCCCCATTTTGATACTTTTCCCATCTGTGATTCCTTGATTTTAGGATTTGTTCATAATGTACTAACATCCTGAGGGCTCTTAATTTATCTCTTATTACCCAAAGTAGTAATATGTTAACATTATATTATTGTTAGCTATTTTATTTACTCATAATGTTATATTTTCTTTTTAGCATATTCCAAAGTACCCTGAAAATCTTTTTATGTTTTTTTATGTTATATCTATTTTATGTTTTTCTTTTGTTCCCAATTTCCTGAATATTTTTTAATTACATTTGTTTGAAACAAATTGTTCAATGACTATAATAAGGGTGTACTTGAACTTGTCAGATTTATAAAGAAATATCAAGCTGTAATTTTTGCTGAACTGAATGTCTCACATGCTTCCTCTTATCTGGGACTACTGGGGGTATTCTAGGTGTACCTAAACTAGAAACAATTGCACAGTAATTTTCCAAAAAGTATCCCACTAATCCCATAACAGCTGTCTTCTTATCTTTACTGTATCATACCATTAACTACATACTTTGTTAACTTGGACATATGTATTAGAATTAGGAACAGAACTCAGAACAGAACAGAATAACAGAAGGGAGCTTGGAGTCTTCTAGGCCAACCCCCTATTCAGTCAGGAAGCCCCATACCAGTGGGGAGATTCAATTTTTTTTTACTACTGGTTCTGTGGGCATGGCTTGGTAGGCATGGCAGGAAAAGGATACTGTAAAATCTCCAGTGAGAAGTGGTATTTGCTGGTTTTACGAACTACTCAAAATTTCCACTACTGGTTCTCCAGAACTGGTCAGAACCTGCTGAATACCACCTCTGCCCCATACCATTTCAGACAAATGGTTGTCCAATCTCTTCTTAAATACTTCTAGTGTTGGAGCATTCACAGAAGCTTTCCAATTGTTTAATAGTGATGCTCTCACACTACTAATGTTGCTATAGCCTACTTTTGGTATCAAGTGAGTTTCATACAATAGAATAGTTTAAATGTGATTATGTCATTTTCTGATAATAAAAGCCTCTTTCTAGACTTCAACTTCTTATGCAAGTCAATTTTATTCATTTTTTTCCCTTTCCAACTTTCACATTCTCTTATTTGTTTCTTAACATTAGGAGCATGCAATTCACACTGTAAAATATCTTACTCTAAATAAAACTTGGACCATCATAGCAACTGTGAACATAACAATAAAGCTGAGGAATTTGTTTCTCTCATTATTTTGCATATTATGACATATGTGTTGTCATTGTGTTTATTTTCAGATGAAGTGCCTCTATCAAATGCTGCTCACATTCCTGCTTGAGAAGTTAGGCATCGTTCTTGGAGGCCACATCCTACTTTAATCCTGAATTCAGAACAAAACAGTCCTGATGGGGCTTTTTGAACCCTGATGCCTTTGATTATATGACATTTTGGGATATTGTTTGTTTTCTCTTTTATGGAACATTATACTTTTGTTTTCTTTGCAATTCAGAGTTTCAGGGATAGATGGACAGCTGTATAACTGGCTATTTGTTTTGTTCACATAATAATATTTTTTCTTGGCTTAATATATGGTGTGACCAGAACCAATTGTGTCATTTATTCAATAAACCAGGATTAAACAGAATTATTGTAGTCCCTTTATCTATCTTTTCCATCAGTAGAATCTCCTTGTCAATTTGTATTTAGTCAGTACAATTAAATCAATTGTTTTTTAGAATTTACTTTTATTTAAATTGTTCCATTATGCGCAGATAGAAAATAAAAGGTGCTAGATATTGCTAATAACCACATTGTGGTTAAAAATGGCAAAATAATAAAGATATTGAAGCACCTAAAATCTCTACTTTATAATATCTCCAAAGATAGTCCAAAAAACCTCTATCTCTAATCCTGCTTAGGTTTTACTTGGAGTGATAAGGGGATAAATACAAGTCTTTAACCATTCATCTCAACAGAGTCAATAAATGAAGAAATGGCCAAGTCCTCTTCCATTGTCTCAGAAGAATGAGGAACAGATCAATTCAAGTCAAACTTAGAAACAAATGTATGTCAAAATCAGCTTCAGAACTCATTATTTTAAAAAAAAACAAGCCACACACAACTTGTATCTAAAACTTATATCCAGTTTAAGCCAAGGTAGTAACCCAAAATAGAAGAGGCAAAAAGGAATATTCCACTTAGGTTCTCATTAATGATTGAGTTCATTTCTTCATTTTTGCTTTTGCTTTTTCCTTGCAATACGCTTCTCTCTTTATATAGAGTTAGCTAGAATCATTTTCTTAAACTATAAAAAGTAAGAAGCTTACAGCAGAATCTGTGTAGTTTGCAGTTTTTAAAAAAAAAAACGAAAGAGTTTTTTAAAGTAATATTTAATTACTTAAATATTAAAAATGTCTTAGTTTATGAAAAATCCTTTAAAAGAATCTGACTGGCTTCTTGGTAATTTCATGCATTCTATTTTTTCTAAATCACGACCGTGCTGATAGTGTTATTGATAATACACAGCTGAATAAACACCATTGCATTGCAGCTTTGATTTTGTAATCAATAAGGTGAAGCCCTTATTTAACCTGAAATCTTTCATCTATTATGATTATTCTCAAGTGCTTGTGCACTTGATTACATTTTTTCCCTATCTTTTTTCTTCCATTTGCCATGGCCTAGCAGACAGCTAAGAAAACTGTTTTTCTTCTAGCAGACAGATTAGATGAGTTGGTTCTGCATATGGAAATGGAAGACAATTTTGCATGTGCAAAAACATTTCATTTAGCCTTTCATCCTTTGGGTTTCAACTCTACCATTTATTTTTCTACATGCTTCAGGCAGATATTGACTGTCCATTTGCAAATAGAAATTGGTTATCTTTGAAAGGTTCATAATAGACATCATATGAAAGGATCCAAGAATTATATGGGAAAGAAGAAGAAAACAAATGTATTTTAGCTAAATATCTCATCAATGAAAAACTGTTTATTAGGCGGTTTCAAGAATTGTGTGGATAAATTCAATGCCTGCCTTCTATTTCTACACAATACAATGTTGATTACATTGTCATCATATAAGAGGAGAAAGATCCACCTTGCAGATCTTGACACTGGAGCTATTCTACCCCCACCCAGTTTAGCGAAAGGGGAAAAAAGTCCTGATATGTCATGTGATTCCACTGTGATGCTGCGAGTTTGACACCCCTGAGGTAAATGTATTTAAATCTCATCAATCACAGAATTGAAAGAGCCATTGAATCTACCGAGTTCAATCCCCTTCTTAGGGAGATGTTTTTAATTTCCTTCTTAGGGAGATGTGATTAATTTCCTGTTCTACCAAATTTAAATACTAAGAATGCAAGAGAAGGAAAAAAAATGGGGTCTGAAACTAATTATGTTCATAGGGACATTTGCCCATAAAATTCCCTCTGCTTCTATTTACTATAACTGATTGGATAGCACTATAAAACTGAAACTTAGAAGTTGTTTCTCGTTGAGTTAATACTTCTTTCTTTAGAGACTGTTGTCCTAAACCAGGGGTGTCAAACTCATGTTGTCATGGCAGTGTCACATGACATATCAGGACTTTTCCCCCCTTCACTAAACCAGGCATGGGCATGGCCAGAGCATGATGCATTTGGCCTGCAGGCCAGGAGTTTGACAGCCCTGTCATAAACTAATGATTCTTTTATTGATCTGAGCATTTCTTACTAATATTAATTCTTCTTTTCCCAAATTCAGAACTGATACCCGCAGGTACAAATGGGGCATCTAAGTTAGGTCCCCATGATGATTCTAGTTTCTTTCATTTGTGTATTGTAAACTTTAACTCTGTTATATTAACTTGTTTTAGTACTTGTCATTTTAAGAACAAACAAATTCATAATAGGAGATGAAGGTTTCCAAACTATTGATTGGACAAAGCAGCCACAGCCATCATCAATAATTCTAGTTAAACATGTTGCTGTATTATAACCAGAGAGGGTATTCAACAAGTTATGACCAGTTCTGGAGAATCGGTAGCGGAAATTTTGAGTAGTTCAGAGAACCAGCAAATATCACCTCTGACTAGAGATTTTACAGTATTTGTCCCCTGCCACACCCACCAATCCACTCCCACAGAACTGATAGTAAAAAAATTTGAATCCCACCACTGATTATAACACCTATATGCAAGTCAAATTCTTCTTCTGCCCCAATTCCCACAATATAACAAGACTAGCAAGGTTGTATCTTTTTCCATTATTTTTAGATTCATTCCACAGTTCAAGCTTTCTCAAAATGTAAGTTCCACCATACATTCTTAGACAGCAATTCTATATGCATCTTAATTTATGCAGGTGACATTATCGTTCTCTCCCAAACTCAGGGTTTTGGTTTTTTTTTTTGACAGAGCCTCCAGACTCTAGCATATGTTGCAGCATGAAAAATGAGAAGTTAATTATTTGAAAATGAAGTTAGTTTAATTTACTAAGCAGTGTACCAACCGAGACCACACTTGGAAAAGTAATGTCATTCAAATTGAACAGATTAAGGTTTTTAAATATCTAGAAATTTATTTTTAATCTACTACCTTTTGGAAGCAACACTGAGAAACTATAGTTTATGCCCAGAAGGCTTCCAATAATATAATTGGATTTGCAGGCTGTAACAGTTACAACTTCATTCCTGTAGCAGTGAAATTATTTGAGCTAGGATGCTGAGTTCCCTACCATATGGACAACAACTTTGCATTAGGAAGATATAAAGTCCTTAGAAGCAACTCAGGCAAAATTTATTAAAATCCTGCTTTGTACTCCTCAATCCACCCTACACATTTCTTCAACTGGAACTAAGCTGTTCTTCTGTGAAAGACTGCACAAGAATTTATTGCTTGAAATGTTAGCTAAAACTAACTTTGTGGGTGAGTCTTTGATTCAGTATATAAGTGTACTTCTTGGGGGGAGGGGGGGCATGTACTGTCAGATTCTTCACACTGTGACCTCTCAGGTCAATTTCTTATAATATTTGGACCAAGGTGAAACATAAATCAAACAGAATTTTTTATTTGGATCTTCTGAAAAACAGATAAAAATTCTACGATACTCCAAAGTAGATCTATACCAAATTATCTTAACATAACTCTTTCCATTCTGTATAAAAGGATATCTATATTACCAAGGCTTTTGAGCATGGGGTGATTTAATAGCATCTCATATATGGGTCTCTTCTATCCATGTTCAGATGAGGCCATTGAGAAAGAATCATATCCCAAATCAATTCCTAAGATGGAGAAGTTATGTTATATAAAATTGTATATAAAAATATATAAAATGTTATTTCTGTCTAGCCTGAAACTGAACTTTTATTAGAAAATGAGCAAGAGGAAGATAGTGTAATGCCATGTACAATTATTTTAATCCAGGTTTTAAAATGGCTTGCTAGATAATTAATCAATCAGTGTAAGTAGGCATTTTCAGAAGAAACTGAGGTTTACATCTGTCTTTACTAGGTTCAAAGGGGAATAATAAACATTTTTAAGGACTATGCCTATCATTTCCAATAAATCCCAACTGATGGCTATTTTTTGTCAATCATTTCTTTTAAATTTCTTTCATGGAATGAAGAATTTTTTTTAGGGTATTGTTTAGCTTAACTGGTTCTTACCTAATTCCTATTCTGGTTGGTTGAGGCCTCTTGGGATTTGGCAAATGATTGAATCCAAGTAGTGTTTAATCCCCTTTACCAAGATGGCGAGATACCATCTACTTTGAAGGATGTGCTAGTATGCCTACTTCTCAGAGGTCATCCATGGACCCACAGTATGAATATCTTTCATTCAATCTCCAAACTTCAATTTCTAATTGTTGTTTTGTGGATGACTTTCAGGTAGGGTCAGGATGGAGGTGAGTGTAATTATTTTAGATCTCTCAATGGCTTTCCGTACCATCAAGTAATATTGTTCTGGACCAACTTTGGACATTTGGAAGCCACTCATCTATAGTGGTTCTCCTCTTCTCTTAGTCAGTTCCCCTTAATGTTGATTGGTAAAAAAAAGGTCCAACCCTAAATTGCTAAAGTGTCTCAGGGCTTAGGTGTCTCACCCATCTGTTTTAACATCCACATGAAACCACAGGGCAAAGTCATTCAATGACACAGGATGTAGTACACTACATATACTGATGATATCAGTAGTATATCTCCACCTAGCAACAGGTGATGCTGTTGAAGTACACAAAGTGTCTGGAGATTATGATGGTCTGGATGGGGAAGTATAGACTCTCACTCAACTGTAGCAAGGCAGTAGCTTTGGGTTTTCAGACCCCAATGTCAGCTTTCACGTAAACCAGACTAGGAAACCAAAATGATGAATGCTAATACTACTTTTTGTATAGGATTGTACCAACAGAATTTTGCAAGTTTGAATTTGCCTCCCTCTCTCTATGCCTCTATATTGACACAAAGTAGTAAGGTGAATTCTGGGGTATTTTGTCCAATTATATTTCAGCTTTGGACTCAAATTTCTTTGATTGTTATCTTGGTTGGGACTCCTTCTATTCCTTGAAGTTATTCATACATCCCATGACACCCAGGATCTGGTGATGTGACATTGTTGATGCTTAGTAATGTTGCACTTCCCTGGACAAAATTGATGCTTTCATTGGCCCAACTTTCACTGAATAGATGTCATCAAACCTGGCCCAGTTTTATGCATAGTTCATAAGAATTTGTAATTCTGCACCAACAGAGATCATGACAGTTGTCTTCCATCCTGTTATTCTTTCCACTTGCTTGTGTATAAATACATTAAAATTTATACATGAAAAAAATTGATATAAACTTCAATGATTTCAGTAATTACTTAATTACTTCAATTAATGAAGTAATTAATGCAGTAACCTGATTATCATAATGAACTCTGTAAATATGTTGTAGCTGTTATTTATTTTTGGTGGGTTATGGTGCTGTAATTTCTCCTAGAAACATGCTGTTAACCAATGAAATATACACTATAATTGTCTTGTTAATGCTATTGTCTAGAAAATCTCAGGTCTTGATCTGTAGTGTACACAACTTTTCCCCATTGTTTACATTTTTCCCAACAATGGGAAAACCAACAATGTCTATATATCTAGAAATATATCCTAGATACCTAACTTTGCCCAATAGGCTAAATGTCTGTGTGTTTTTAAAATCATGTACAAAAAATATTTCACCAATATTCATTGGGTCAAAAGTTTTATTTGGTTTTGCAGCAGATTCAGTGCTATGCACCAGTTTTTAATCATTATGCTATATTGTAACAATAAACAAAATTAAAAAGCCTTGGGTGCAGCAAATGATCAGTGCAGTTGACTTTGCAGATTGTTGAATGCCTCAAGGGAAGGTTTTTTATCTTGAAATGCCTTGATAAATATGGGCATTTCTAAGATATTCTTTACTGCATTTTCCTGTTTATTTTAATGGTATGTTTGTCTCAAATTTTCTTTCATTCACTGGATTTATATCCCACTTTTCTGCTAACAAATGGAATTCAAAGTGATTAATAATAAGCATAAAAGCAATGTAATTGAAAATACAGTTCATAACATCTTTAAAATATATTCTAATTAAAACTAAATAAATAGAACGTCACAACTGCATTTCTCAAGCTGTAGCCAAAAATAGTAGTTATATTGTCATCATGGTTTAGGAACAAAAGTAAAGTATATATGAGAAATCTTACTTCTATATTCATAATCATGTTAGAAAACAAAACAAAGCAAAGCAAAACATCCTGTGTCCTCAGGATCACCTGAGTAGTGCTCCTGGATGACTGAGAATCACTCCAGACCTTTAGGTATACAATTTGGGATGAACACCCTTTGAATGGTGTGGGAGTAGGAATCGATTTCCAGAGGAAAAACTGCATACAGGAGCCAGTAGCACTACTCAAGTGACCCTGATGACACAGATAAACCTCCAAGTGCTTCAATGACCCTTTAAAAGGATGTAAATCGCCAGCTGTCTGCAACGAATATAAATCCTTCCATTTCCCACTATCCTGTCAAAGCTGAAGAAGCTTCTTGGATGAGAGGCAAAACATCTTCAAAACAAGAAAGTCTAGTTGCCTCCTGAAAAAGCACCTTTGGGACAACCATGAACCTGGATGATTGAGAATCTCTACGGACTGTTCACCCACACTTTCTCAAACCTACAAATAAGCCACCATCTTATGGCACCACACAACAAAGGCAAGTCTACAGACACAAGGAAGGACAATTAAGATTGACCTTTTGACAGTCACACAGTAGGACCAGCACGTACACACCTATACACTTCAAGCCCACAGCAAGGACCTAGTCATCGCTAAAAAAAAGAACCTCTCTGTATCTCATTTTTTCCCCTATCATTAGCAACACAAACAATCCTTTTTTTTTGCTTTTGGGAATAAATACAATCTCATTTCCACACAACATGTCTGGGTTTCTTTCTGATTTATTCTTGTGTAACCCCAGCTCATATTGGGACCCCAAATTATTCTTTTGACAATCCCATAATGACAAATTTTATTGAAAAACTCTATCCAAATCAGCACAGAACAACAATTTATTTTCTGCTCTTACTGTTTATTCTTGTATACTTGCCATTCCATTCAGTTTACTGTCACCAGCCCGCTTGAAGGTGCTTGTTTGGCTATATTTGTTGGAAGAAGAAGCTGAAAACCAATTGGGTCAATTTTCTGTGGTATTTTCTCATTCTAGAAATCAAATGGGACTTAGATTAAATATCCTGTTGAGGAACTTTTTAGACTTACGGACTAACAACTCATCTGGGATATACATCTCAAAAAGAATAATATCTCTACAAAGGCTTTGAACCCCCTGACAATACTTACATTAGCCCTAGCTAGAATCCACGTGGGACCTTAAAATACTACAAAGTTTTCTAGAGCCAAAAATTCACATTAACAATCAAAGAACATGTATGTACATACTGCATATTAGAAAAAAAAATTTCTGTGTAATTTTAAAAATATTTTCCTAATATATCTCATATCTCTGAGGATCATTCTTGAATATTCCTGAGTTAAGTCTAATTTCTAACTTCAAGACTCAGTCTCACGAGTCTGCCTAGATTATGTGTACCATGAAATCAAAACCAAAAACAAAGATACAGTCAAGGACAATCTGTTGGCAAATGACATAAAACACTAATAGGGAACTTCTTCAATAAATGATCAGGCGTGAAATGGGAAGTTGAAATACCACATGGAATCAAAAACAAATTACTGACATAGTATCAGGAAAGTATATTGTGCCAATCCAAGAAGAACAAACATTTGCTTAAATGTGGCTTGCTAGATAAAACAAGCAAATGGCCATCTAAAAAAGCTAAACCTGAGGCAACTTCTTAAAAAGAAAATGGATGGAAAATCCCCAATTTTAGAATATCAGGAAAATATTGAGGTTTAGAACCAATTAGTCAAAACATTGGATTATGGCTTTGATACTGTCTCCATAATCACAAATTCAGTGAGAAAACCAATGTACAGTATCCTGGATATTTGCAGAAACAAATAAATCTGTAAATCTGAGCAAAATATGCAATTGGACCAGAAGGGGAAATGGTTAATCCCTGCTCAGGAGAATTCTCTTTGATTCTGGCCGACCTTTTCATATAGATAAAAATAAACAGAATGAAGATAAGGCCCTCAATACTTATCAATCACTCATCTCTGGTACTTGGGGATGATTGAAGACTCAGTCCTGAAGGAATATCAAATAGCACACTGGCCTAAGGGAATTCATTAATTTTCTTAGTCTGCATGTCTTTGAAGGAATTAGAGTGATGTTTATCACAAATGGATCCCCACAGAAAGTCATCAAAGTAACTGGAGAACATACTATAAAATAATGAAAAAGTCTTCATTTTCTTTGCATTATCTCCAGGGAGAAAAAGTCTTCATTTTCTTTGCATTATCTCCAGGGAGGAATAAGATTCAATCCTGATCACCAGGTCAGAGTTCAGCCTAGTTTGCATGATACTAGTAAAATCTGTAAATGAGAGCCTGAGTTCCCATATTGTACTCAAAGCAAAATATGGTTTACTTCTTCCTAGTTCATATATTATGTAAACATAGATGGTTGAGGCTTATTGAATAAGTCAGGGTCACACAATGTGGCTGGGCAAAGCTTCAAAGGTTTTCTTGTACTTACAGGAGCCTTTTTTGGCTATATTAAACAAATCTATGGAGGCAAATTGTGGCCATCTCTTGTAAACTTTTTAAGTAAATCATAACTTAATGCAATATGTGAAATCAGTAACTGATTCCCATGTAGCAAATCTGCTTCTTTTACATTACCTATTTTAACATAACATTTATATTTATATTGACATATTTTTAAATATTTCCAATTGAATTATCTAATAAGTAATAGATTTTCAGAAATATTGAAATGAATTACAGTATGGTCAACTGCTTTTAGTGCTAATTTGAGACTGAGAGCAAGATTCAGATAGCTCCTCAGACTCTGAAGATCCTGAATATGGGGGAGAAATTTTTAAATCTAATCTATTCCACCAAGGTTATTATGAGGTGAAAATAAAGAAAGGAGTGATTTCTACACCATCTTGAAATCTTATCAGAAATGTGGGATGTAAACCTATTGAACACATTTCTCTTTCAAACCACATAAAATATGAATTTGCAAAGTATTCCAAGCCTGAAATCAATGAATTGAATATAGTGAATTGAGAACAAAAGTCAGCATAGAGAAAGTCTCAGCTACTTTTCTAAATTTATAACCAGAGGAATAAAGAAGTTATGTTCATGTTCCCATTGTTTCTAGTAAGAGAACGTATAAAATATTCCAACTTTTGTTGTGTCAATTCTTGGTAGCAAGAACTTATTAATTCTAGGAAATTTCTTATGACTAAAATTTTATTTTAAAGAAATTCAGGTAATATGATTTATTATGATTATTGCAATGCTTTAACTTATCTCACTGTTTTCAGACTTTTTTTCTGAGCAAGAAACATGATTCACTAGGATTTGCTTCAAAAAAAAATATTGCAGTTGAAACTTATAGTTAATTTAAATTTAAATGTCAGGTTCAGCTTCATTTGTTGAAGTGTCATTTGATACTGCATGAAAAAATGTCAAATCTGTACTGCCACTTTTGGAACATATCACCCCAAATTAAGGCAAATAATGGCCTATCTGCAATTATTTTACATTAATACTTACCCTACAATTTTTTCTCTATTGAAGTTGTGCGCATGCTGGTGTCTTAAGCCTCCTTTCATATACAACTATAGCGATTCCTTTCTTTACGACAAACATTTTAATAGCAAAACCAATAATAAACAAATCACTACTTTTTCCATAATTGAAGAAATTTGTCATAACTGAAAAACCTTCAAGACTGCATGTAATGTAAGGAAGCAAATAATAGAAAGAAAATAATAAGAGGCTATTCCTATCATAGGAAGGACAATTCTGTTCTAAAATGTGATCCATGTGAGGGAGACTCACAGATGGATGAAAAAAATAATGAAAGTAAAGCCCTTCTTCTTTCAGAGGAAACTTCCCTGCTAATTCTGGTTCTACAGTTAAGCAAGTACTTCCATTCTTAAAGTAAATTTAAAACTATCATCATTAATTCCAAAATTAGACAATATATTTGGAGTAATGCCAGTTCATTGTATCAAGCCTATTAACAATAACCAAGAAAGCTAGTTTCCTAGTTAGGTTTATTATAAAAGAGACATTGCCTGGTTATAGAGCAAGAGTGTCAAACTCATGTCATCATGGCAGCGTCATGTGACATATCAGGATTTTTTCCCCTTTGCTAAACTGGCTGTGGACATGGACAGCATGTGATGCATCTGGCCCATGGGCCAGGAGTTTGAGAGCCTGTTACAGAGTCTTGGAAACCAGGTTAATGTGCCCTTTACACAGAGAAGCAGTTGTGTTTTTGATGTCTGATTCATTTTTAACTATCCCTTGATTTAAGGAGGGGATAACTTTCTATTTATGACATACAGTGTAAAGAGACTGTCCATATGTATTTGTTCTACAATATTTTGAAAATATATTTTCTTGATCCATGCTCAAAAATTTTCACTACAATTGTTAGCTATCATTCCAGCAATTATCCATGACTACAAAACATTCTAGCCCACTGTATTGTAATATTCACTTTATGAAATAATTTCTTCACTCCATTCTATCTTTGAAAGTTGTTTATAATAGTATTTTGCAAATGTATTGATACTCCTGAATGAATATTTTTTAAATTTAATTACCAGCTTTTCATTTTGGAATTTTGACTAGGCAGCCAAGAAAACAAACACAAATCACTGAAGAAATCACCCCAGTGTTCTCATTTGAGGTGTGAATTATCATGCTTAAATTTTCCTAATGAGACACATCATGTGGAGAATTAACTGTTTGGAGAAGATCCTAGTCCTAAGAAAGATAGATGAAAAGAGAATAGGATGACTACAAGCAAAGTGATTTGAAAGTTAGAGAGGTGATAAATACATTGTTAGAAGAGTTGAAACACCAAGGTAGAGATAGGTCAACATGGAGAAAATCTACCTATCTGGCCACTATGGATCCACAGCGACTTGGTGGAACATAATCAATCAATTATATTTCTTTTCTAGGATTAGATTGATATTCATCTTTCATGTCTCAATTGAGTTCTATATTCAGTGATTTTAAAACTGTATACTTCAGGGTAAAAAAAAACCTGTGCTAATTGATGGCTACACCCAATTTGTTGATTGATTTAGACAAAATTGAAACACATATACACTCATAGTGTAATCCCTTACAGAAGATGCTTAGAAAGTAAAAAGAGCTGGCTTATATGATTTTGGGGGATGGGGGTGATTGATGGTTTCATTTTAACTTCATCAAATATTTATCAAGTTACTTGACCAATACTCTTCTTACCAAGGATATAGTTCTGGGAAGCAGGTCTGAAACTTTAAAAAGTGGGACCATTGTTCTAATTGGCACTATTCTTTTAAACCTGATTTCTTTAAAACTAATATTCATTAATCATTAATGTTGCCAACAATTTCAGAAAAATCAGAAGTACATTCAAAAATGACATGGGTGGGAAAGAATTGATCAATTGTTCTATTTTCCTAATAGATTAATCCTCTTAATCTATTCTATTAAGTAGTTAATACAAGTTTTTCTTGTTAGTCTTTTGTGATATTTCATCATTAAGTACAATGAAAATGATGCTATCCTACCTCCTTAATTTCACTTTGAAAGTTCTCCAAGAAGACTGTATAAGCAATTAGCGGTTAATGCTGCTGCTTCATACTCATCTTGTTAAATGGGCTTATAAAGCCATCTTTTTTGCTGCACCTAAGCTATTCTGAATTGGTTTTGCATTCATTAGATAATCACTAAAATAACTGAATTGCACATTTCCAGATAGTATTCACCCACTTACTTTTAAGAATCCAATCAGACGGATATTAAGGTAGTATGTCAAAGATATCATATCTTTTACCTGTCTTCAAATATAGAAAGGTAAGTGAAAGCTTTATCTTCCATTTAGTTATCAGAGATTAATTATTTTTTCCTCTTTTACAATCTTAACAGAATATTGATGCATAGCAGAAGGGGGTAACCACATTTCCTTACTTTACACATTCATCTTACTTTTTCCTCAATGTCAATGCATTTCTATTAGCTTCTATTTGTTTAGCTAGACTATGAAATGGGTGATCCTAACAATGCAGCAGAAAATCAAACACATTTTTAATAAACAAATCCAGCACTTATAGATGAGCATCTCCAAGAGTTTGTATAAAATCAATCTATTCCATCAAACAAACAAATGAATAAGTAATCAAGAACACATTCCTAGAGAACAGTTATCTTTTAATGAAATAATTTGGGTTTTTTTAATTCTTTCTAATGTCCTTGTATGATACATTCTATTTAATCTTAATTCATTAAAACAAAACTAAACTAAACCAAATCTCAAAAACTGCTTCTGTACTTGAACATCAGTTTGTTCCTTATATGGAATTGTTGCAAACCAGGCATTATTGATTTGCAATAGCAATGATTATTTAGCTAATTGATACTATTAGGATTCCATTTAACAGTTTCATTTTATTTCTAAAAGTGTACATTTCAATGTATTGCCCATAAGAAATAAAAGTAAAAATCAATCTAATGGAAATTCAGAGGCTTAACAAACTTGATTAACCATAGGATATGGTCATTATGCAAAGATATGCTGAATAAACTGTTTATAAGCTGAAGGAGTACTACTGAAGGGAAATAACAATAAAACATCATATTAATAAAACATTCAGTTCTGTGATTAGTTGTTAATATTGATAATTTTCTGATTGGTGGTCTTGTTAGGGCTGTATTGTGAGGCCACCAACCAAGGTTCTGAAAACATGTGGGATATAAATAATTACCCAGATGATAAACGTTAAGCTTCAGTTAGAAACATTGAAAAAATGCAATTGAGCTGCATCCATATATTCTTCAACACCCACACAGGGAAATCATATTATGGCTTGATTTTGATTGCTTGGTTCACATATCATATAAAGTCAGTGGCTTGGTTCTAACATTTATCCACCCTATTTTACCCTAGTCTAAACTAAGGTCCAAAGCATGCCAGACATCAAGGAAAGAAGCAATCAGACCTACAACATATACATGGCACCACACAACTTTCCTATTCAGTAAATGAGTTAGAGATTTTTTTCGGGCTTCTTCACAAATCTTTGCAGTTGTTTTAAGATTCTCATTAAATAGTTCACAGTAGTGGCCTCTTTTTTCAGACTTGTACAGAAAACTGGTTTACTTTAATATATAACAAGAAAATAAATGAATAACTGAACAGGGTTTGGTTTGGGCAAAACCTAGTACAAAATGAGGTAAAAAAATGCCATTCTAAACTCTAGCTAAAGAAACAATTGATCTTCTAAATCTGTAATGGAAAGTGCATAATCAAAGTCAGAAATGTAAAAGAAAAATCAATGATCATGGACAGATGCTTTTTTTTAATGTAAGAAAATATAGAAGAGTCATGATGTGCCTTATAAAATAAACTGATTTCCCAATCAGAGAAAGAGGTTCAAGGAGAAGTTGTGAAATTATATATGGAGAATTACACAGCGATGTATATTTATCACCAATCTTACACACTGAGTTTTATGTCTGTCACATAATAAAGAACTATATGATCTAAAAGAAATCAGAAATGTAGTGCAGCATCACCCTAGTTATTTCAAATCTATTGAAGACCATAACATTACAATATTTTCTTTAGATTTGATATTAGCTTTTTTCCCCGGGATAATTAAAAGTACAAATAGTAGAAAATTCAAAGTAAACATGAAGGGGTTTGTGAGAGAATAAGTGATATATGAGGATAAATACTGAATAAATCAAACTAGTACTAGGAGAAAGACATATATATTGTATAACTGTTGATATCTGTGAGGCTTGTCAATGATAAGTTGTAGGAACTGATATTCTTTTGAAGCAGTAATCTTGCTGAAAAAGAACCAATACTGTGCTTTAGAAGAAATCCAGCCCCAGAAACTATCAATTAGTTTGTGATCAGCAGAATAGCAAATGACAGATCTGACTAGTTTTGTCTTATTTCTTCATTTTTCTAAGCTTTAATTTGATACTTTTATGCTTTCACATTAATAAGAGTAACAGAGGAAAAACATGCTAAATTAACAGCTCATTTTTGTTTCTTAAATTAATTTTTTAATTCTTTAGTAGATAGTGGGAGTTCTGTAAACAGTTTTTCTCAACTTTAGCCACTTTAAGATGTGCGGGCTGCATCTCCAAGAACTCCCCAACCAGCATGGCTGGCTGAAGAATTCTGGGAATTGAAATCTAAACATCTTCCAGTGGCCAAGGTTGAGGAACACTGTTGTAAAATTAATGTTGATTTCAGTAAGGAATTTTGCATTCTAGCCGGCAACATGTTGACTTAGCAAGCTAGTTAAGTGTGATCTGAATATAAAGAGTTGGATGGATAAGAAAAAAGACTAGGTGTCAAGAAGCTTTCATTTATAACTCCTGTACTGAACTACATGGCCAAAATGATCCTTTTTGTAGTCCAGGATATGTGTGTGTGTGAGAGAGAGAGGGGGGGGGAGGGAGGGAGAGAGCGCGCACAAGAGAGCAGTTCATTAAATTTTAAATTTATATGCAACGCCCAGCAATTCTGGATGGTTTACATTTTAAAATACAAAAACCACATACGATTTTGGTGACACATTTTGTGAAATCTATTCTTAAAAATGCATCTACAAAATTGAAAAAAAATAAGTACAGGCACTCATTCCTTTTGATTCTGAGAAACCAAAAAAGTTGGAAAAAAAATATATTCAGCACTGAAGAGAAACATGTGGTGAGGCAGGAGGAAACACCAATAGAATCATTCTTCAAGTGTAATTCATTTTTAGAGAAAAGTCTTGGCTCTCCTTGTCTAAGATCATTATACTTTGTTTTTTTTTTTTCATCATAACTGGTTTCTGTGTTTCCAACTATGGAAACTAATTAACTAATAATGTATAAAAGTACATTTTATAACAATATGTACTATTGAAAATACTGTTCACTAAAATATATTAACATAGAAAAAAAAAACCAAATCCATAAAGCATGAGCAACATGTGTTTACAATTATTATTTTTCATTGGCGTCATGCCCTCACCTTCTTCCAAGAAATACTAGGTCTGATTTTCTTCTCTATAATCCAATACAATCCTGATATTTCTGTTACATAGGTTTTGTTGCTCAAACTCCCAGAGGAATTAGAGTTCCTCTCTGAGGATCATCAGCACTTGTTCAATGCTGATACTTTAACTAGCTATTTAAAAACTGCTGCAACAATTCTTAAAATGCCTTGGGCAATCTTCCTCCAATCAAGTTTTCCTAAGGTTATAAAGTACTACAGATATCTTCAATGATACAGTATTACCTGTGTAATCGTGAATAAATCCTTCTCCTTTCTCCTTCCGCTGACGTGCTCTGAATGTGGATTCTAAATGACTTCTAGCTATTTTGCCTTTAGAGATTTTGTAATTCTGAGGTTTGGAGTATTTAGAGTTGGAATTTTGTTCCCACCCATAGTCACATTTCTGCAACTTGGATGGCTGGATAAAACTTTTACATAAATAAATAAAGTTACTGATTTGGAAGAGAAGACTATTGAAGAGGGCTGTGATAAACTGAAGAAAGTTTTTTAAAAATATATATATATATGCTGAAAGACAACTTTTCACTCTCTTCCCTACCTATCCCAATATAAGGAAAAAGAAAGATTACACCAGAGGAAAAAATCTTCCTCCAAAACCATATTCTTTGTGAATGCAATATTTTCTTTTAAAAATAAATTCTCTAGGGATGAGGTTGAAGGATTCCTAGACTTCTTTTTTAGTAAATACAAAATTACAGAGATTTCTCTCTTTTCTCTTCTGTACATTTTAAAAATAAAATTTATCCCATCACCAAAATCAATCCAAAACATGAGCATCTGTAGTCAAATGATATCTATGTTGAACTCACTGAGTGTTTTTATTTGCGTGTCATGGATGCTGTTGACATGACAATATCAATCCCAAAACATAGCTTCCTACTCTAAACTATTTTAAAACATCTCAGTATCTATGGATTTTTATTCAGGTAGGCATTCTGCTTTTCCTTTATAGGATTAATTGGCTCATTACAAAGGAACTTATGCACATCTTTACAACTGAGATACATTATACAGGATGTTTAACTTATTGATTACATGTAATTTGGCTGCCTTCTGCTCGCTTTGATGTTACACAGAAAACTACACAGAGTATCATTATTGATGGAACGAAAGACCTAAAGGAGACAAACTGATGGAACAACCAAAAATGAAATCACTAACTACTATTGGCATGTTAACCCCACTGTTTGGATTAAATAAATATTCATTCTTTAATACACAATTAAATGAAATTCCTCCTACCAAAACAAACAAATAAAAAAAGATGCAGATTCTTGTACTTCATATGTCATTAACTATCATTACACCACTGAATACCTCAGGGAAACATTTGAACTGGCTAATATACTGCCATTCCAGAAAAGTTTCATAGTTGTGAAACTTTATTATCCTAATAGGATGAAAGATTATTTGTATCATTGGAATCACAACACTATTTTAACTTGTGGGTCTTCAGTTTTTGTAGTCTGGTTTTGTTTTTGTTTTGTTTTTTGGTAAAGTTTCTTTTTTTTCTGTTTGGAATAAAATGTCCTTACTTACCTTGAGAATAGCTTAGAATCATTAAAACTTTCTATGAAGACTTGATTCTCTCTCTCTCTCTCTCTCTCTCTTCCCCCCCCCCCCCTCTCTCTCCTCAAATCCACATACTTTAGTTTATTGCCATGTCTGGGTTCAAACCTGTCTTTTCAACAACCACTTCATCACGGCAAATGTTTTTTTCCCCTGCATCTCTTTGCTGCCTTCTAGTGGTAAACCATGCCAGATGGTACAACCATAAAACCTGCATGAAGTCTGACCAGTGATTTCGTGGGATCAGAAAGGAAGTATGATTAAAATTTTCAGTTCATGGTTTTGTATGTAGACATTAGTATGCAAGCAAAAATATTACAAGGAATTAAAATGCTCAAAAGCCAATGGTAGGAGCTGAACCATGGGATTAAAATAATTCCTTTGTTCCTCTATTTTTATTTTGTACTTGATTATTTGGGAGCTCTAATAGTTACAAGTAATCGGTACAGATCTTTTATCAGTAAAAATATGTATTCCAAAGCATTTTTTATTGTTTCACAGCTACACAATTATTTGTAGTCACTCTATACAAGTGAGTATAATCCCACTGCTTATGTATTAGTGTGAATGCTAAAGATTTCTTTCAGTGCTGTCTGTTGCTAGTTGCAGTTAAATGTTCATGCCACCATGTTGTCATTCACACAAAACTGAGCAGTTGGCTGTGGAGCCCTAACACTTCAACAGACAGTGTTTGTCAAAGATGGGCATCGTTCCTAACTTTACTAAGCATTCTGCTTCCCTGAGGATTTCGGCCAAGATGAGCAGCTGCTATATTTATTTCTCACAAATCCCAAACTAAGAAATCAGAACTTACATTGTATTTTAATCAAGAATCCTACTGGTTTTCTTGATACAAATAAATATCACCAACCAAGCCTGTGTTATTTTAGGAACCTAATAGGGATACAGACTGGGAATCACAAAATAGGAAAAAGTCAATATTGGCAATGTTTTGTTTCAGTGTATAAAAAAATGTTTCCATCTGCATAGTATATATATTGTATCATCAGTGAGGTGTTTTTTTTTTAATCCCTTCAAACAAGACTTCATATTCTCCACTTAGTTCTATCAATAGTCTTATTACAATTTGCTATGGGAAAAAATATTAAAATATATTTCAGTATCTTGTAAAGTGTTGGGCCTGCATTTCAATCAATTTTCTTTTTTAAATAAGTGTCCGCTAGATATTTTGATTACAGCTTTCCAGAATGCTTAATTTTCTTAACATTGTAGATGGCCTCTAGATAAGTGAAAATATTAAATGAAAATATTCTTGATTATATTATTCATTCTTCTAGTAATTGTAGTCTATATTTTGTTTGAACTTGTACCGAATCTTTCAATAGTACAGTACATAAATCCATTACTTTCACTGAGTGCTTTTTTTTTTCAACAAACCATCATTTTATTGTCATAGTTCGAAGACAGTTCTGGTATGTGCAGTATCCAATACAGGTAGTCTTCACTTAAACAATTGGGACTAGAAAATCTGTTGCTAAACAATATGGTCATAAATTGAATAACCATATGACCATGCCACTTGGCAATGGCAGTTCTGGCAGTCCTGGGGGCTATCCTTAAGCAAGGATCATGCAGATCATTAAGCAAGGACGCCATGTGACCTTAACTTCCAACTTCCTGCCACCTACCCCACTGATTTTGTTTGTGGAAAGCCAGTTCTGAAGATTGCAAATCATAATCATGTGACCATGGGCATGCTGCAATGGCTGCAAGTATGAGATCTGATTGCAACTATCATTCATTCAGTGCTATCTTAAGTTACAATGGTAGATAAAGAAATAATCATTAAATGAGGATCAATCTAATGCAATTAATTAAAATCATTAAATGAGGATCAGCTGTATAGGCAAGTCAAAAATAAAGCAACATTTTTATGTTCATTTCGTGAGAAGTATTTTGCCTCAGGTATTGAAGATTAGATAGTCATTGTGATTAACAGTTACTGATAGCATTGCCACTTGAATTGGTGGACTTTATATTATAGTACACTTCCCTACAACATGGGAAGTCTCAGTTCTGTTAATCCTATAAAAAGTAGGATTGACCAGAAGATGAGTTCAATTTAAATACTTTTTTCTTCCATCTTAATCACAAACTACAGGAGAAGGAAGAAAAGAGTGTATGTAATGGGGAATGGGGAGTAGGGAGAAAAATAGGAAGAGGAGGGGAAGGGGGAGGGAAGAGGGAACAGGAGGGAAAGGGAAAGGAGAAGTGGAAGAAGGAGAAGTAATAGAAGTTTAATATGATCTTGCATATATCTCCATCATTTTCAAAAAGAACATCAGGAATTGCTTTATAGTTCTGAAAGTCATTGCTAGAAAACCAGATGAATTATGGAATGAACTTAAAGTTATTAAGAATGTATGTGAAAATGCACTGCCAAAAATGAAGAAAGAAAAGAAAGCAAGCTGAATATCAAAACAAGCTGTGAAAATTGCTCATTTTGAGAAGTTAAAGCCAAATATCTCAAAAAGGATTAACAGTTTCAGAGCTGTTAGAAGAGACAAGAAACAAGCACATCTATAAAGGCACTGAAGATGGCAACAGAGATGGAAAAAACAGGGAAAGTCTTTCAAAGATCTCTGAACTCAAACAGATGTTCCAATCTCAAATTGATATGCTAAAGGATGCCAATGGACATATAATCACCAATTCAAAGGAAGATGGAAGAAGTATACAACACTATTCAGTAAAAATGTCAACATCCGAGATAGCTTTGAAGATATTGTATTCCCAAGTTAGAAGAACCTCTAGTATTAGAACATGAAGTTAGATCAGCATTCTGACCATTATGTAATAGGAAGACTGATGGAATACCTATTGAAATGCAAGCAACACAAGAAAAAATAGTCAAGATTTTAACCAAGCTATGTTAGCAAATCTTGAGAATGATGTAATAGCCATATTGGAAGTCAATCTAGATTCCAGTATCAAAAAAGGAACTAAGCACACACACATGCACAATTGTACAATAACCTACAATACATGCTAGCAAAATAGTACTTAAAGTCATTCAACACAGTTCAAGTTCTGCATGGAAAAAAAATTGCTAGATGTTCAAGCTAGTTTTAGAAAATGCCAAAAACATGAGTCATTATAGCCAATATGTTCTGGATAATTGAAAAAGTCAAAAAATGTGAAAAAGAAGTCAGTATGCACTTCATCAATTATAGAAAAGCCTTTGATAGTGATGATCAGGTCAAGCTGTGGAACTGTTCCCAGAAAATAGGAATCCCACCACATCTCATTTTCCCAATGATAAATTTACATATGGGTCAGAAAGCCAAAGTCAGACAGAATATGCTGAAGTAGATTGGATCCAGGTTGACAAAGGAATGTGCAAGGCTGCACATTGTCCCCTTATTTATTCAATTTATATGTGGAATATATATTAAGGGAAGCTGGATTGGAAGAAGAGGAGTGTGGAGAAATCAATAATCTATAAGATATGGCTGGTGCTACTCTGGTAGCCATAATGCAGAAGACCTGCAAGCCCTAGTATAAAAATCAAAGAATGTAATGAAAAAAAGGATAAAATATAAAATAAACCAAATTTATGAAAACTAGAATTAGCATTCACAAGGAAGATATCAAAGTGGTGGGTAGCTTTATATTATCAACCATCAACAGTAAAGGATCAAACAGTCAAAATACAGAATAACAAAGCTGAAAGGCATCTTGGAGGACTTGGAGTCCAACCCTGTACTCAAGCAGGAAACCATACACTATTTCAGACATATTGTTCAGTCTCATTTTAAAAACCTCCAGTGTTGGAGCACCCACAACTTATGCAGGCAAGTCATTCCACTGATATTTTTTTTTTCCAGGAAATTGGTTCTAGGTTGGTCACCACCTTGATTAGTTTTTATCCATTGCTTTATGTCCTGCCTTCAGGTGCTTTGAAAAATAGGTTGACCTCTTCTTCTTTGTGGCAGCCTCTTAGATATTGGAACATTGGTATCATATCACCCCTAGTTCTTCTTTTCATTAAACTAGTCGACATACCAAATTCCAGCAACTATTCTTCATATGTTTTAGCCTCCAGTCCCCTAATCATCTTTGTTGCTCTTCTCTGCATTCTTTCTAGAGTGTCAACATATTTTTTATATCATGGTAATGAAAACTAGATACAATATTTCAAATGTGATCTTACTAAGGCATTATAAAGTGGTACTAACACATCAAAACATACAATGAAGCACTCAATACAGCAGCTATGAAGACCTTGGGAAAGGTATTCAAATGTCATAATGTGTCTAAACCTTCATACAAGCCATAGTAATCCTTGTGGTATTCCACAAGTTGGACTTTAAAGAAGCAGGAGAGGCAGATCATTGACATTTTTGAACTTTGATGTTAGAGAAGACTCCTGAGAATATCATAAACAGGCCAGCAAACAAATTAATGGATCACTGAGCAATCTACTCAGTAGATTGAACAAATCTACTCTTACTCAAGGCACAAATAATCAGGCTCAAATTATCCTATTCTGGACACATTATGCAAAGACCTAACTTTCTGGAAAAGGATTTATTGCTGGGAAAACTAAAAGGAGAGAGAAGATAAGGACAACCAGTTGCAAAGTGTATTGACTTAACTAGAAAAAAAAATTGAAAGCATTTTTGGGAGAGGAATAAATTGTCTTGGAGAAAAACTACCAATGTGGTCATTAGCAGTTGAAAACAATGTAACCCAGGCAATCTATCAAAAATATAAGCATGGAGAATTTTTTTTTTTAAAGTCAGGATTCTAGACCTAAACTATTGTAAGTTTGTGACTGAGTCATTGAATTTTAAATGCTATAAATAAATGATCAAATAATGCTAAGGAGTTCCATACCCCCTCCCCGCCTGCAAAACACAAGCAGAGGAGAGGAGTTTCAGTTTCAGCTTTAGTTTCACAGCAGCAAGCATCTTTAGTACAGGACAGTTGAACTAAGCCATGCCCAGGCTCCTTGCTGTCTCCTTGATCACACAGCAAATACTGTTTCACTTTCCAAACAGCACTCAGTGCTCTCACACACTGACAAGATGCTAGCCAAATGAATACCATTGGATGCTGGTAGGCAGAGGCAGAATTTTTTCTCCTTATTTTCCTCCCCAAAACTAAGCCCAGTCACATAGTTTTGTAGCGAAGCACAGGTATCCCGCTTGTATTTATATATAGTTGGTAATACTGACTTCCTCATGTAAGATATATCGGTAGTATATCCTTAAGCAGTTTCTAGAGTATGTTCAGATCATAGAACATTGAACAGCCACTTTATCAAAATTATGTGTGAACTAAGACTTCAGCAGCAGTTTGTAAGGTATTTTTTTTCAGATTGAAGGCAACCACACTCTCCCACTTGACAATTCCTCTGCAGCTTTGCCTTCCAACTTTCCATTCCAGAAAAGCAATTGCCGTTGGCTTCACTTTCTGAGGATGAGTATAACTGGAAAGTTTTATGTATGTAAAATACATTTATAGAAAGTAGAATAAATCCACATATGACATTAAACCATCAAAGTGCAACAAAAGTACAAAGAAAAAACAACCAGCTTTATTTGAAAAAATGTTACATTTTCTTATTGAAGGTTTGTGCAGTGTGGAGGAGAGGAGGAGGAGGAGGAAGAAAGGGGAAAGGAGAGGAGAGAAAAGGACTACATACACAGGTGGTTCAGAGAAAATAAAACCTTACATACTCTACATTATATGCACAGAAATGTATAAAACATTCTTACTGGGTTTTAAGCAGTCTTTCCTAGGTTAATCTGCAGATGATCCTATTGAGGAAATACTGGAAAAATAAAGGGTGTGTGTGTCTGTGTTCTGAAGTAGCCAATGCGTTCTGTGACTCAAGTAGCCAATCAAAGTGCAAAGCTTAATCTCGAGGAAAATAAAGAACAACTGCACCTGAGTTAACAAAAGCAGGAAAACATACTTTGAAAGCAGGGCAGGAAAATGCAGCAACAGATCATATGTGAAGTCCAAATGCAGGGTGATATTGCTTGGTCTTGCCTTCTAGTTTCTAAATAAAACCTATTTAAATTGTTACATGCTTCTTGCATGTCCTGAAAGAGGGGCAATCCAGTAGTGCAGATAATCCCACAGTTAGGAAACTTACCTTGAAGTTTAGTCACTGAAGATAGGCTGTTTTGCTCTTCTCCCGAGAACTTCACTTTCTTTGTTCTCCTTCCTAAACATTTGCGTTGCTTGTAATTTTTCAACTACGTCTTCTTCCAAAATATTTGACTGGGACTAAATAGTTGATGGAGGAAATTTATTTCACCTTCTAGTTAGTCAACCTAACACTATCAGCCTAACAGCCTATCTCTATCTGGAAGTCCTTCCTTTTTTACAGCATGCGCTTGGCATGTAAGGACATGCATCCTAACCAATAACACCACAGCCTCACCCAACTAGCCAAATTCCTTTAATAGGGTTGATTAACTTCACAAGCTTGCAAAATTGTCTTTCTGTTCTGAAGAAGAGTGATCTCATATCCAGCCATTGTTCTGATCAGACTATTTCTTCCTTTAAGATTTAAACTACTAATAATATTTCTCTCTGCAAGGATGAAGGAACTAATAGGGTGGTCTTCCCTACAAATTAATGGCTCAAATGATTTCTAGATGGTCTGGGGAATTTTTAAGCTAGCACATTGGATCTTCTGTTGAAGTTTTGTTCTTAAACAGAATCTTGGGCAATGGTACAAGCATGCCTCGGTATCCTCTCACATCCTGTAGAGTCCATTCAGTTCCCTAGCACATATTCCAAATGAGGACAATGAAGAAAGTTGGAAGTTTGCAAGTGAGGGACACTTCATATCTCAGAACCTGACCTGTTAACAATCAGTTTTCATATGAGAAAGTTGAGCTTTCAATGGACTCAATGAACCTGTTGGTAAAAAACAGCCTTTATTTGCAATGGTCCCATAATCTCTCTATTGTGTGGATTATAATGTCCACATTCAATATGCCACCAATTTTTAAGATGATTTTATGTTTTCTTTTAAACCCGTGGTTGAAGGAAGGATCTCTGGCTAAATGAGTTGTAACCACCTAAGTTCAGATTACCAGAAGAAAGGGTCTGATGTTGCAGTTGAAAATGCAACATTATAATTTTATAAAAGCGCAAAAGCAGTAATTGACACATTCATGTAAATGCTTTTGTTAATTTCTTCTGCTCTTTTTGCATACAACATGCCAAAATGTTTGATTCATATAACTTGAAGATCAACAGACATATTTACATTATTACAGAGTCTGTTGACCTTTTGGCTTAAAATCCGAACTTCCTTAACTATGACATCATTTTCATTTAATAAAGAAGAGAACCTATCCCAATTACTGGCATAATTAATGCCACAGTTACCAGTGCAGTGCAGAATTTAAGGCTTTGACTAGGACTGAGAAGATCAAGTATAAAGCTATTCTCATCCACAAAAATGTACAGATTTTTTTTCTTTTATTTTAGGGTAGGGGGAAAGATATAATCTCGGCCCAAATAATTAACAGAGTTATTATTGTAGGTGTAAAGTAAAACTTGTTTCATGCATATGCTTCATTAAGCTCCTGGGAAAAGTAGAATATTTCAAAAGTATTCAAGGAAGTTAGGATTTATAGAAAAGTTAATACACCATCCTGGAATGATTTAAGTGCAGAGTGTGGGAAATTAGGAAGGATAACATATGCCTCTCTTATTCCTTCTTTTAAAAAGCCAGATCATTGTTAATGTAACTGCATCTGTGGAGTTTTGGAAATATAGCACAATTTTATTTGGATTTATTATTCTAGTTCTGTCTTGCTTTGATATCTTTACTAGCTTATAAATGCATAGGTGAAATATTAAAATAATATTAATATATTATAGAGAAATAGTGTAAAGAATATCAGTATAATGAAATGGAGAATGACTTAAGCAGCATTTTTCCTTTTCCAGAATATAGATCTATGAGTAATATTAATGATCATATTGCAGTATAAATTAGATCATTGCTTGAAAAATAGCAAGCATTTAAGTCCAATTTATAACCCCAACATATAGGTCCAATTTATATGTGTCTTTGGACATTCATTGCTGTTCATAACACAAAAGGATATACTAATTATTCAAACAACTACTGTTCTGCTAGCTGGAGGAAAAATCAGAAAAAAGTAACAAAAGAAAGCAGAAAGAACAGGAGAAAAAACTATGGACTTTATAAAGTATTTTCCCTGGGTAAGAAAGGACAAAGGTAAGGTAGGCTTGTGATGCTGATATATCTTTGTTTATAGTTATGACAATCAGCACTAATAGCATGAATCCTACATCCTTAACTAAAGTCAAAGATATTAAAATATTTTTTTAAAAAAATAAAAAATGCACTGAGATACTATATGATATCAGAAGCCACGTTGGCAAAAAAGAAAAAAGAAACATTCAATAAATGTTAGCATAGTATCATTGTATAAAAAATTGAGAATTGTTTTTTCTATCAGTCATTAGTTCAAGGTCACCACTAAATAGTTTTCTTTGGGAAAATTCGGGAAATGTAATTTTGGAAATCTGAGCAGATGACAATAATTGCTGGTCCTGGTTGGTTTTGAAAGTCAAGTACCATCAAGTTGGTTAGCATTTGGACTGAGGCTTTTAGTGTAGTCTGGATATTGAAAACTACCTTCAAAAACCACATTTCTGCACTTTCTAAGAAAACTACATTGACATGGACGTAAAGTCACACAGTATTTGATGTCAACAAAGAATAATTCTAATCTAAAGGATGCATAACAAGTTTATTTAAATGTTAGTGCTACTTATCCAGTTAGTATTTAGCAGTCCAGTTTGTCACCCAAATCAAAACTGTATTCTTAAGACTCTTCAGCACCAAATTACATACTTGACTTCAGCACCCAAACATGAGACTGGAAGAATGAAAATTTGAAAGAAATAGCCATTTCTTCCTATTAATGAAAAGGACAGCTTTTTAAAAAACAAAAAATAAACAGGGAACTAAAAATGAGGCTCAACAGCATTTTAAAGTTTTAGACTGAGCATGAGATCTTCAAAACATCAGTAATTCCACCACTACATGGTATGTCAGCTCAGCAGGGTAAGAGTAAGGAAGGTATATAAAATGTGACTGAATCTGGGCTAGAAAGCAAATTATGAGCAAGTGAATAAAAGCAGCAATTTATTGATTTCATATGATCCATCTTGAATTGTACAGAAAAGTTGATTGTAATAAAGCTTTGGAACAAAAATTCAATTTTACCTGAGCTAAATTAAAATTCATCTGGTAATTTTAAGCAAAAAAAAAAATGGTCAAAATGAACACAATGATTTCTTTTCATTTCTGACAATGAGTTTGAATTGATAAAAATTGTTTTTAATGAATGTGTTTGAAGAACACTCCGCAAATCAAGATATTTGCATGGATTCATTAACTACAACTGTAGAGGGTAGGCTAATGAAAAGGGTGTAACACTACAGCAATCTAACATAATTAATTAAATTCATTAAGGATGTACCATGTATACCATTGATTCTAAAATGCATCATGATGAGAGACAATGTGTGTTAATTTGGGGGTCTCTGTTAACCTTGTTTTAATTGTCTCACTTTTGCAGATAACAGAGTGTAAAATGAAAAGTTACATGAGAATGTTAGATCCTTGCAGAGATTGGCAGAGTCTAATTTAGAATATAAGGCTCAGGTCACTTGCAATCTGTTAGGAACAAGCTTTAGAATAAAGACATTGCAAGGTCCCAATCAGGGGTGGGATCTGACAGAGTTAACTACCAGTTCGGTTATTTACGAAGTTTGGTGATTTATGATGTGCTTCCCTGCATGCTGCTGGTGCGTGCCTGTAAATCGTCATCAGCATGCTGGGTGCAGAGAAGCAGCCTTTCAAAAAGCCCTTTTTTCCTGCTTTTTAAACTGCAGCTGTGCCTCGCACGGCAGCTGAAGTTGAAAAAAATCAGGAAATAAAGGTCAGGTAAGAGCCCGGGTGGTCATGTGGGCAAAAACATCAGCAGATAGCTCTTAAGAGCTACTGGTTCTACAGAGGTGGACAAAACCGGTAGAAACCCACCCCTGGTCCCAATGCATTTTTAAGGGAACAAAAGAAAACTGTAAAAGAAAAAAGAAAACAATAGACACAATAAACTAAGTCTGCTGTTCCTTATTTCAACCTTGCTTGTATCCTTAGATGCAAGAAAAAGGAACTAAACTCTAAATGATGCAGAAAAAAAGCAAAATCCCACATGTAATTAATGGTCATATTGGTAATGTTCTACTATTCTAATTTTATTTTTATGACAAAGGCTACTCTAATCAGGTATCCCTCAATGATTCATGTTACTCAATTTAACATTTTCCAAATGCATTGGATTGTTAAATGTCCCACCCAATGTAAACTTGCTCTCACAGCACATGGGAAAGATTGATGTCAGCTATCCATAATGTTGCTGTCTATTAGAATGATATATAGAAACCATCTTCTTTTTAGCTTGCAGATGTCATGGTAGATCCATTTTTACACAGTGTATTTTTTCCAATTACATTTAAATACATTTAGTTACAATATGTACAATAGAGTGCAAATGTTAACGAGCAAAATTCCCACTGGATGTTGTGAACCCCATAGAATAAATTTGAATGCCAACATCTGATAACTCTCAATAGGATAAAATCTATCATGTGGTGCCTTCTGATGGCCAATGCATCAATGTAGTCCATGTCCAAAATGCACTCCCTTGAAATGGAATGGCTTCTTTAGTCACTCACTGCACTGAATATTTTTGTCTTCATTCTCAATAGAGTTCTTCTTGTCAGACATGATTTGCTGTGTTTCCAATAAGGAAAAAGAAAAAAGAAAATTATCTATGTGGCACAAGGAATTTTTTGAAAAGTAGCTTTTTACTAATTGTGGTGTCTCATATACTATACACATAATTGCCTCAGGTTCTCAGTGACAAATATTACAAATTAGATTCTGAGGGAAATGGAATGACCTGATAACGGATCTTGTAACCAACTGGAATCTCAGCATTAGCTGAGCCACTCCTGTATATTCATTTGTACAATAAAACAATAGCCAAATAACCAAATTAAAGAACCTCTTGCCTTGGATAATCATTTTTACATTAGAAGGAAGGTGATAGTTATTCAGTGTTTCTCTTTTCAGAACAGCCTTAAAATGATGAATAAAAAAATGATTAATCAAAAATCCATTCTAGCATTGGTGCTGGTTTTTCTATGGTTGTTCATTACTGGGAAAGAAAAAAACATCCACAATAAATGATAGCACTAGAAATTTCAAAGTGCTAATATTCAAACACTAGAGGCAAGTGTGAATACTGCTTTGTGTAGCTAACAAAACTAGGAAAGATATTATATAGTTTAATCAGGAATATATATAAACAATAGCCCTGGTTCCTAATGTACCATAGTTTGATTCACAGAAGGAATTCATTATCAGTTATAATAGGAGAAATGTTTTCTAGCAAGGCACTCTTTTCAATTTTCTCAACAGGCACATTCATTTTACTTCCATACAATATTCTGAGGGCTATATTGTATAGTGGACTATTATAGGAAGTGGTGGGATTCAAAATTTTTAACAACCGGTTCTGTGGGCATGGCTTAGGTGGTGGGTGTGGCTTGGTGGTCATGTGACTGGCTGGGAATGGCCAACTCAATATCACTCACATTGAGGTACGCATCTCCTCGCCTGGCCTCTCGTGATTGTGGGATGCTGCAACAGTCGTAAGTGTGAAAAATGGTCATAAGTCACTTCCTTCAGTGCCACTGTAGCTTTGAATGGTCATTCCACACAAGCAAAGTACCAGCAAAGGAGGGGAAAAAACTCCAGAGACTTTCCTGAGACAGGAAGTCTAGTCCTGCCAAGAATGTAATAGGGGTTAACAGAGAGGCAGTTTTGTAAGCAACACCAGAATGTTTCCTTCCTGCCTTCCTTACAGGATTAGGCCAGTAATTACTTCTAACAACTGGTTCTCTGAACTGCTTAGAATGTTAACAACTGGTTCTAGCGAATAGGTGCGAACTGGTAGAATCCCACTCCTGATTATAGGGTTTTTAAAATGTTTCACCAGATTGAAAGAATTGCAAATTATGCTATATATTGCCACTTTTGCCTTTAGCAACTGATTAGCAGATTTTCGTATTGTTGCAATATATACAGTTTGTTATCTGCAGAGCGCTCTTTTACACATTTTTTTTTAGAATTTTAAGTTTAAAATTTAACGTTAAACAAGATTAAATGGAAACCTGGCATATTTCAAAATAACAGATAACAGATAATCAGATTTGTAAGTAACCTTATAGGTCATCTAGTCCAACCCCCTGCCCAAGCGGGAGACCCTACACCATTTCTGATGGATCCAGATGGATCTTGAGCATATCTTCTAGGGTGTTAGCTATTCCTGCCAGCTTAGTATCATCTGCAAATTTGGTAAATTCCCCTTCTATTCCCTCATCTAAGTCATTAATGAAGATATTGAAGACGGAACCTTGTGATACCCCACTGCTTACTTCCCTTCAAGTAGACTTAGACCCATTAAAGACTACTCGTTGAGTATGGTTTGTCAGCCAGTTGCGAGTCCATCTAGTGGTGGTGCTATCTATTCCACTTTTTTTCTCGCTTACTAAGAAGTAGGTTTTGGTCTACTTTGTTGAATGCCTTGCTGAAATCTAAATATATTATGTCCACAGTATTTCACTGGTCTACTAATTAAGTCACTATGTTGAAGAATGAAATAAGATTGATTTGGCATTATCTGTTTTTAACAAACCCATGCTGACTGCTAGTTATTACTTTACTTATTTCTAGTTGTCAGCAGATCTGTTTTTTTATTATCTTTTCCAGTATCTTCCTGGGTATTGATGTTAGGCTGATTGGTCTATAGTTTCCTGGGTCTGTTTTTTTTTTTTTCCTTTTTTGAAGATGGGAACCACATCAGCTCTTTTCCAGTCCTCTGATAGTTCTCCAGTGCTCCAGGATTTTTGAAAGATATGGTGCAGTGCTTCTGAGGTGACCTCTGCCAGCTCTTTTAAAACTCTGGGATAGTCCAAAAGGCCCTGGAGATTTGTGTTCATCAAGATCAGACAGGTGTTCTCTTACTATTTTTTTTTTCTTATTTTAACTTTTATTTCTGGCCTGTATTTTACAGTTATGTTTTTAATGGGTTGAGCTACAGTTTCTTTTTGTGTGAAGACCGATGCAAAGAATGAGTTAAGCAGTTCTGCTTTCTCTCTGTTGCCTGTTACTTCCTTGCCATCTTCTCTCTTTAGTGACCAACTGTTTCCTTGATTTTTTTTTCTTGTTATTTATATGTTGGAAGAAACTTTTTTTATTATTATCTTTAACTTTTTGCAAGTCTTTGTTTGTTCTGAGCCTTTGCTTTCCTGACTTAGCCTTTGCAGATTCTGGCTATCTGCTGATAGTCTGCCTTAGTTGTATGTTCTTCTTTCCATTTTTTGTACTTGTCCTTTTTTTCTTTCAATTTGCCAAAGAGATCTTTGTGCAACCATGCTGGTTTCTTCTTGGATTTCTTGTTTCTGTTATCAGGTTCCAGAAATCTTTTATTTCCAAGTTTCAGGACTTGATTGGAATTTTTGGAAAATTAAAATCATGGCATCTTTGCTATAGTGTTTTACTTAGAAATATACATATATACATATACACACATATTTCACGAAGAAAGGAAGAGAAAGCAATGGAAAGATAAGTTGCTAAGAAGAAAATTCTGGAGAAAGAAGAGATTTGTGTTTTGAAAGGAATGACTACAATTATTTTTGTGTCTTGTAAGGAATGACTTATGACTACAATTGAGCCCAAAATGTATGTTGCCAAGTGAGACATTTGTTAAATGAGTTTTTCCCCCTTCTACAACTTTTCTTGCCAGAGTTGTTCAGTCAATCATTGCCGTTATTAAGTTAGTAGCCCAGTTGTTAAATGAATCTGACTTCCCCATTGACTTTGCTTGTCAGAAGGTCACAAAAGTTTGTTATATGACCCTGGGACACTGCAACCATCAAAAATGTGACAAACATCTGAATTCTTATCATATGACCATGAGAATGTTGCAATGGTCATACGTGTGAAAAATGGACTTACTTTTTTCAGTGCCTTTGTAACTTTGAATGGTCACTAAAAGATCTGTTGTAAGTCGAGGACTACCTGTATTTTGTGATTGAACATGTCAACCATTACAATAGTAGAATACTTCCATGTTTCAAACATTTCAAAAGTACCCATTTATTCACCCAGATGATTTATAGTACAACATTTTTTTCATTGCTAAATAATTATATTGCTGCTAAAAGTATATATTTTAACAAACCTTTTGGTATCTGCTTTTTCCAACAGCATTGTGAAATAATAAACTCTTGGAATTTAACAAATTATTTAAAACAACATAAGTTTTATGAATTATCTAATAAGAGAACATTTCAATATGACAATGTGGTCCACTATGCATAGTCTCTAGATCAGGGATGCACCCCTCCCAAGCTCTGTTTTCACTGGCAGAGGGGTGCAGGAGGCCGTCACAGTCGAAAATGGAGATCGGGAGCTCATTTTTGCTAGCATAGTGCTCGGGCCACTACAGGTGCCCCCAACCTGAGTGACATTGAGTTGGCCACACCCACCCTAGCCAAACCCACCCCAGCACTTGAGGTCAAACAAAACCCAAATGCTACCCTCAATGAAACACAACCCTGATGTGACCCCTGCTTTAGACTATAATCACATCATTTTGTGTGTGTGTGTGTGTGTCTGTGTGACATCATTTGTTTACACACACACGCACACACACACACACACACACCCCAATGGAAAATTTCCAGTCTTTATGACTCTTCAATAAGAAATATTTTCTTAGGCCACTATTTTCCAATCCATTCTCTTATATTTAAAACTGTTTTGGCTTTGTTCCAATCTTTATGCAGACTTGTATTGTTTTTTGACCACAATTATTTGTTAAGTAGGATTCTATGGAGAATTTATGGTGTAAAGTTGGATATGTCAAACATAAGCTGCTGATTAAAAATAATGCAAAATTCATTTTCTGCTTGTCATCAATTCCATTTTCATGTGTGACCCCTTGTATTCTTCTGGGGATGCTGATAATTATATCACCTTGCTGTATGTATGCAAATTTATGCTTCTAAACACTTTGGCTAAAAGCATGTAAATATTTCCCTAACTAAGCAGATGAAGTTGACGCAGATGTTTTCTTCACTCAGGCCACATGGAAAGGTGATCTAGATTCTGTGTGTCTGTGTGGCTCATATCATGAAGTTTCACATATAGTTCATTTTACAGAGGGGGCAAAAAGATATGGACATAAAAATTCAGTATGATCATATCAAGTATGGTCAAAGTTCTGCCTGCTTTTTTATGCAGCACACATTTTTTAAAAAGGAATATATATCTTTTTTTAAAAAGGGGGAGGAAATCAGTCTAAGAAATGGGGGCAAGAATTAAAAATTGATTTAACATCATTTTCCTGGACTATCAGCACCTTAAGGTAGACCAGATCAGAATATTCCACAAGAAGATCACAACTATATTTTATTGAGGAAGGCTATAGTATCTTATAAATCTGACGGGACTTCTTTTCCCTCTTTTAAATACCCTAGTGAATCAGGGAGGAAACATCCTGAGTCATTTCTTATATCTGTTTTTCTTCCTAAGATATAAGAAATGCTCCTGTTCTTCTGTTTGTCTAAAACTTCGAATATTTGCTTCAAGCTGCCTCCCTGCATGGATAGACAGTCCATCCAGGAACACGTTGTTCTTATACCTTCAATCTGTAACCTAATTTGGAAATGTTTCTACTGTCACATCTGGCACTCCCCTTGCACCTTTAGATGAATTAACTATGTTTTATGTATGCGTTAAGCAGCATTCAGATTTCTCAGTCTAATCCTAGAACAAAAATGCCCTAGCATTACCTTCTTGAGTTGTCTAACCTCGTGTGAATAGAATCAGTACAGGATCCAATCTAGGTCAGTCACTAGGATGAGAGGTTTAGTCATGCTGGTGCCTATCATCAAGGAACTTCTCTCCACCAGAATGTGCAGTAGAATGTGTGCTACCACACTAGAGGGAAGTTCCCTGATGATGGGTTCCAGCAAGAGTCTGAAAGCTTGGAAAACTAAACCTCTGGTCCTGGTAACTGACCCAAGTTGGATCCTTTAGCATTATCCTGGGACACGTATTCGATTTCATTTGTGAGAATCAATACAGTACTATGCCACTGATGCCTGACTAGATCATTCTCTGGAATATCCTAATTGACAATACTGAAAGCTTTTTGAAAGTCCTGAAGCAAAGAAAGGATTACATTCTTCTGTGCTGCTCCTGGTAAAGTTCTCCCACAAGTTGATCAAAGAATTTTCAGTACCAAAACAAATGATCTAAACAATCCATATACTTCCATTATGACTAGATCTAATTAGCTGTCATTTTCTTGAGCAAATGTTCTTGATCATGTTGTTGAGATTGGACAACCATTTGTCTGAAATGGTATAGGGTTTCTTGCCTAAGCAGGAGGTTGGACTTGAAGACCTCTAAGTTTCTTTCCAACTTTGTTATTTTATTTATATATTGCCCCAAAACATCATAACCAACTTGTAATTTTGGTCCAAGTACTATGAAATTAATTAAAGGATTATGCTTGATTTGAGGAATTCAAAGTAACTTTTGAATGACAGGTAACCAAGGATACTTAATTGGAATACCTTTTCCATGGCAGTGAAGGAAAACCCTATGTAATAATGCTAAGAGGGAGAAAAATTCACACAAACTTACACACTGGGATGCTTAATTCCTTTTCAAGGATGTATCTGGTCTTTAACTTGAATATTATTATAAGTATATTGTTCCTCTGGTCATGGTGAATTAATCTTTTGGACACAGTTTTCTACAACAAATAGCAACACATCAAAATCAGTGATGTTATTTCAAAATGAGTTATCCTCAGTGGGAGCCTAATGGAAAAGATGTTCTCCTTGAAGGATGAAAATGGGAGCAGGTGTGGAATTTTCTCACACCTGGGAGAATTTATTTATTCCAAAGAACAGCTGCCTGTGCTAAAAAGTCAGTCTCATCAGAAAGTGAGAAGGTATTTTCTTGATACAATTAAAGGTGGGTGAATTTAATGGAAAACCAATTTTCTGTGTAATACTAATATCAGGGAAGGTCCTTGAGGTTTATTTATTTATTTATGGCTTCTGGACATCTACTTTCCATCAATCTATTTTATTTTTTATAGATATTAGAATGAAAATTACCCAAAATATAGCCACACTGGAGGTTGCCATGGCAATAGAAGTGGGAAAATGTATTATACAACATGTAGCAAATGGTTCTTATTCAGACTCTACATGTGTAAAACTGCACAGCTGGGAAGGATTTCAGTTTTTCCATTTACCAATATAAACAGGGACATGGAGGGAATAAAACTGTGAAGTAACACACTACTTTATAGGAAAAAAATGTTATCGCTTATGTCCCTATGGCTGGTAGATTAAAGCACTTGAGAGCTTTCACACAATATTCTTAACCAGCTTTGATAAAAATCTAATAGATATATTTGTACAACATTATATGTTATACTAACATCAGCCTTATGTGTGAAGGGATGTGGTTAGTGTATAATGTTGGGCAAATCCAACCTGCTTTGTTTGTTTATGGTGTAAGATATTGCTTGTACTAAAGGTTTTTGTCTTTTTGAAAATACCTAATAGAATCTATTATTTTCTCCTGAATATCAATGGAGATTCTGAATAATCCAGATCATGGTGCTTTTCCAAAAGGCAACTGAACTTTCTTGATTTTTTTTCCTTGAAAATGTTTTGCTTCTCATCCAAGAAGCTTCTTCAATTATTTTATTTTTTTTCAAGGAAAAATTGTCCAGGAAAAAAATATTCAAAGTACAGCTACTTTTGGGAAAAAACTTTGGGACAAGGTAAATTCAAGTTTTCATTGCTGGAAGGATTACATCCCAGAGTATTATAAAACTAATCAGAGATTGTCACAGAATTTGGTGAACTTTATTAACTACTGGATGACTGCACGGTGCCAGAAAACTGAAGGAGAACACATGCCATCCCCATCTACAAAAGAATGGAAGAAAGAAAACCAGAAAAAGAATTGTCCTGCCAGTTTGATAGTTGTAAAGGAAAGATCTGTAATAGATAATCAAGCAGTGTATTTGTAATATTAACAGAAATCAGCATGGGTTTGTCACAAACCAATCATTTCAGACTAATCATATTTCTCTCTTTGATCATTATTTGCTTTCAAGGCATCCCATAGATGCAGTATACTTGGGCCACAGCAGAACAGATTGCCTCATGATATTCTTCTTGATAGCGTGATATAATAGGGACTTGAAGGTACCACTGTTAGATAGATTCAATGACTCTGATGGTTCTACTTTATCTTGGAACAAAGTATTGTGTGAAGTGCCGGGGGCTCTGTGCAGGGCCCTATGATGTTCAACCTTTTCATAATTGACTTGGGTGAAATGGTTTACCAATCCAGGCAAAAATAATAATTTGATACATACTTTTGATAATGATTTCTTTTACCTAGAATGGAAGATAGGGGTGGCAGTCGTGGTAATAATGGGATTCTAGGCAACACCTAAAATGGAAACAAGGTTTATTTTCTTTCATTCTGGGGAAAAATGCATATACAGAGAACTTATTTCATTCTGTATCCTTGAACAAATGAACAGACCTTCAGTTATCCTTTGAATTTGCACTATTCCACATTTTATGCTACAGCTTTGCAAGAGGGAAACCAAGAGACATAATGAGGAAAGTTAACAAGGACATGGACATATGAAAATAGAGAGTGTGCATTATATTATAGAAAAGTGCTTGGGGAAAAAAGATATTAAAAAAATGTTCATTGTATAAATATGCATACGTTAAGCAGTATATGTATAATATGCACAATTTCTACACATATAATTTTTGAAATATAAATAGCAAGCTGACACAGGAAATGAATAGTTTTGTTTCTTGTTTTTTTTTAAGTTATGTTTTAGAAGCAGCATTTTAATATAGCGATTCTAGTAATTTGAGGTTTTATGCTGATGTACAATTAGGAATGAACTACAAAACAATGGGTGATGCTTTTGCAATAAAAAGGCTCGACTGATGACCACAATTGAGCTCAGAATTTATGTTGCCAAGTGAGACATTTGTTAAGTGAGCTGTTTGTGACATTTTACGACTTTTCTTGCCACACATGTTAAATGAATCACTGCAATTGTTAAATTAGTAATACAGTTGTTAAGTGAATCTGGCTTCCCCATTGACTTTGCTTGTCAGAATGTCACAAAAGGAGATCACATGATCCTGGTACACTGTAACTGTCATAAATATGAACCAGTTGTCAAGCATCTGAATGTAAAACATGGGACCATGGAGATGCTGTAATCGCCATAAAAGAATGGTTACACTTTTTTCAGTGCCATTATAACTTTGAATAGTCACTAAACAGATTGTTGTAAGTTGAGGACTACCCGTATAGAAGCCTTACTAGAATAAAAATAGTTTTCATGGGTGAGGTAAATGTCCATATATGTTACTCCTGGAGAGAAAGGTCAAAGGATAGAAGGAAATTTAGATTAGCTCAGCACTGGATTAAGGCCAGTTGATTCCCCAAGCATAGCACAGAACTGGTACCCCTCAACGGAAGCAAAAGAAATGGAAACAAATAAAATATCCAGGGGTGGGATTCAGCCAGTACGGATCGGTTCAGGCGAACTGGTAGTTCCGGAGAACAGTTGGCCCCACCCACCTGCCCCTGCATTAGTCTGGCCTATATTTCCTTTGTTTGAAGCCCAGCTGATAGGTGTAGCAGAGTGGATTGCCGCGCCTCAGCTGTTTTACTCAGTGGGGCTGCTGTAGAAGGTAAGTTTTAGAGCATGCATACTCACTAAACTGGCTATTACACCACTGGAAATATCTGTTGACATCTTTAGACCCACACTTTTAAACTTTAGTTATTCACCATGCCAAAGAAAAGGTTTGTGTGTGTGTGTGTGTGTTTTAACAATGCAGAATAAGGTCAAACACACCAAATTGTATAGTGTGGCAGTGATCTTGTTAAAGGCATAATAGCTAGGAAGGGATAAAATCATCCTTGATGCTTTAAGTATATGCTTATTTTGCTTAATGGTTAAATGCAAGAGCTCTAAAGTGTCTACTGCATTTTGGGAAGAGTTCTTATCTACTTCTGACTGTTGTTAAGTGGAGTTTTCAGTGAATTGAAGAGCTGACAAAGCAGAGCTAAATAGGAAATGGAAATTGCCATCTAGCCATTTAGATTCCTCTATAAATATGGCTAGAAACCATTCATTGTCTTCCACTTGAAAAAGGAAGCCTTATCTTGTAACTAGGAATAATTAAATGCTCATTTGAGCTTACAAGTTAGATTATGGTCCTGATGGTGATCTTCAGTGAGTAATGCACATTCTTATTGTTTTTCTTCTGATGTGAGAATAATGACCCCATTTCCTTATCTGTTGGACTAAATGCATTTGAATCATCTTTTTTGTCATACCTATTTTATGAGAGTAAGGAATTTATTATCTTCAAAAGTTAAATTTATAAGGTAAAATGCAGTGCCATCCAAGTTTTTTCAGCAGAATGATTCCTATAAAAATAGGAATTTGCTTCCAAAGACTTCATTAGTTTATGCTAATCAGTTTTCCTTTCCATCTTTGAAAAGATCAGTCATGTAGAATTTGGTAGGTACATTACATTACTGAGTTTTATAAAATACTATTATAATAACACTAGGAGACTTCTGATTTTTTTTAAATCGAACCTAAAAGTATTTTCAAGTGAAAGTTTTAGTGAAATCATTATCATTATTCCAGTTGCAGAAATAGCAAAATGCAAGAAATTGGGTAGATTAAGGCTTTAGTTGCGTTGTTTATTAACTATCTACAATAAGAAAATTTTTTGTTAGATTAAAATTATAAAAAACTTTATAATTTTTAAATACTTTATCTTTGATCAGAGAAGGGATAACTGATTTTTCATTTCTATCTATACTTATAGATACTGTAAAGTTCAAGTAATAAGATAACTACAAGCTACTATTATTAGCTAATGGCATCAAATAAAATAATCCACAGGTTTTTAAATGTAAAAATTATTTGCAGATTGCATGTAAGATAATTTAAAATGAACCCACACAATGGATCTTAAACATTTTCCTAAATTCCAACAAACAAAACTTTTCTTTAAACACTTTTCTTAAAGTTTCAGGATTATTGACTTGAGGGTATTGTTGGACTTGCAACTCCCGTTTGAGGAACAGGTGGCAGTTGTGGCTAGGAGAGCTTTTGCACAACTTTGTGTTGTGTACCAGTTGTGGCCTTTCCTGTATCAGGATTTCCTGCTCTCAGTTGTTCAGTCCCTAGTCATCTCACAGCTGGATTATCGTAATGCACTCTACATGGGACTATCCTTAAAGATCATTCAGAAGCTACAACTGGTATAGAGTGTGGCAATGAGGGTAGTTTTGGGACTTCCCCAAGAATGCCACTGCTCAGTGAGCTGCATAAGTTACTAGTTTGCTTCCGAGTGCAATTCTAGATGTTGGTGATTGCCTTTAAAGGCCTTCATGACATGGATCCAGGTTACTTGAGGGACCATCTCACCCCACTGGGATTGGCCTGTACCACTCATGCCCACAGAGGAGGCATGTTTTCAGTCCAGTCAGCCCAATTATTCTGGCTGGAGTATAGGAGAAGGGCCTTCTCTGCTGTTGCTTCTGCCCTCTGGAACAAATTACCCCCTCCCCGCCAATGTGTGGCTGGTCCCAACCCTTCTATCTTTTCATAAGGGCTTAAAGACCTGACTCCATTAGTTGGCTTGGGGCCCCAGATGGGGAAGAGTGCAATGGAGGTGGTTGATTAATATAACAGACCCCACCTCTTCCCCCACAACTCTGTCCTTGCTCTTTTCATATGTCCTTGGTTTTAATGTATGAATTTAACTTTTTATGTTTTAATTGTAAATGTAATGTCAGGGTTCCATAACAAGCAGAACTCTGAGGCAAACAGGTTTCTCAAAGAACAGGTTTATTGGACATATTATATTGGTACAGACTGGTGAAAACCAATTCTAAAGGTTCCCATGGCTTTCAATTAATTAAAAGTAGAAGTTATTCCCTCTTTCCAATTGGATAATTGGTCACATGGTCCAATCAAGGTGCTGTTCAGTTACTTGGAAACTTCACTCCTTCTCTTTCATCCACCTGTGGGAATGTCCTTGGTTCTTATGGGATACCATTTTGTTTTGGCTACAAAACCCCCAGCTATCTCTATTCCCTCCTCCCTATCCCTCAGCTCCATTGTTGGACACTGAAGCCTCCAAGATGGGCTCAGTCAGGCCAGCTTCAGAGTTGCCCTGTAACTGTAAGTTGTCCAAGTTACCCTATGGTAAGATGGGTGGCCAATATATGTTTATAGCTTTATATTTATCTTCTGCTAATTTATAAAGACTTTTGATCTTATAATTAAGGGGTAGCGGCAAAAAACAGTGTATTGATGGGTTTTGAATGCTTATTTGTGTATGCCTGTGTGTAAGCTTGGAAGTAGAATAGAGACAACAGACTTAGATTGATGAATTATCACTTAAACCAAGTAGACACATGCAAAATATTATGAATTTGAAAATTGTTTTTGACCTTGCTTTTTGAAAATGTTCCAGAACCACAATGACCCTTTGAGAAATTCAAACAGGGGTTTAAAGCTCACAATAGAATTCTTAATAGCTGGAACAATGTCAGAATACCTTTGGGAAGGTCCAATCAGCTCTTTGGAGCTCAAAATCTTTTGCATAGAACTAAAGAAAGGATGCATTTTGTGTAAAAAAATTAAGCAAAGACTTCACTTAGCCATTTCTTTTTTCAGCTCCAAATCAAATTTATTTCAAAATAGTTATTGAGTTATATCTTATTTTAGATCAAATCTAATGCCATGATAATATATTTAGACTGTTTCTTTTCCAATACAGTGAGAAAACAGAACAGCATTTTCACACACACTTAAATTGCAATAACCTCAAAGCCCTTGGCAAGCTTTGCATTATCAAATTGCAATAAATATTAAAAGGCCAAAAGCAGGTAACTTTTATACTTACATAATTTCAGGATTTTACTGTCAGTCAAAGCACTGACAGAACTGCTGATCATGTCAGCAGTTGTCAACTTTCAAAGAAGTATGATTTGAATATTGCCAATAGCCAGTTATTTAGTAAAGCTTTGCTTGCCTCAAAGTTACATTAAAGTTAATGAACTGACTCCTTAAAGCGGCAACAACTACCTAAAATGGCACTGTAGTAAATAAATGTTCTGGACTGATCAGAGGTGGTATTCAGCAGATTCTGACCAATTCTGAAGAACCGGTAGCAGAAATTTTGAGTAGTTCGGAGAACCATCAAATACCACCTCTGACTGGAGATTTTACAGTATCCTTCCCCTGCCACTCCCACCAAGCCACACCCACAAAATTGGTAGTAAAAAAATTTGAATCCCACCACTAAGACTGATGCCTTATATGAACCACTCTTTCCAACTCATTGTTGAAGTGTGCACAATCATCTTATTTAGCACTGTGGGCAATATTTTCTATGAAGTTGAGAGTAGGTAAAATATTTCTGTTGTTTCTAATTAGTGACTTTTCAAGTATTAACATCTATCCCAAAAAGTGACTAAAGATCTACATTACAATTTCAGAACAGACTTTTAATAGTTGAAAGAGTAAGTTCTGTTTCTAAACCATAATTTAGAAAAAGGCTGATAATGGCTAAAATACTGAACACACTTTTAAGGAACTCCGTTCAGACACATTAACCATTATATTAGTCCTAAAAATTCATATTTGCAGATACATTTTTAATGGGATTTTGCCACCCTGGAATGTAAATGAGAAAAAAAGAAAGGTGAAATAGTTGAATACTTTTCTATATTATCCTCTGTAGTTCAATATTATTAAAGATCTACACTAGAATCAGCTGTCTGCATAGGGTTCCCCCCCCCCCAAAGTTTTCATTATTTTTAATATGGAATATATAAGTGATAAGTTCATTTTTCAAAAATACCAACTTTCATTTCATAACACATCCAAGTTGAGTTTCTCAAGGCAAGATCAATATTTATTTAGTTATTTATTTGATTTCTGTCCTGCACTCAAACTTTACGCTTGATGTGTGCTTAGCCAAAGAATATGTGCAAGCACAATAGAAGATTAAATGAGAAAAAGTATACTTAAAATAATACACAGACTAGAACAGCTAGAACGTCTTAAGAAAATTCTTCAGAAAATTCCGCAGATCTCAGCATCCAAATAAGTCCCCAAGAGAACAAGAATATTTTAAATAACATTGATGGAATCTTCAACTGAGTCTGGAAATTATCTGTGAAGCACAACATATCATTTAATTTTGAATAATATGGCTGTGCTATCATGAAGTAGGCCATAGCAATACTATGGCAGATCCCACCTCAGATAAGCAAAGCTATAAGGTGTGCAAGATCTCCATATCATCTAGTGAAAGCCCTTTCCATGACCCCTATATCTCCTTGGTATCCTATCTAACTTTGTAAAAATAAAGCAGACCTAGAATACACAATGTTTTGGTCCTAGCCTACTTAACCACCACACCAAACTGTTTCTCTATATACAGTACATGTGTGTGTGTGTGTGTGTGTGTGTGTGTGTGTGCATGTACACACATAAAAACACACATATTGTTTCTTTGAGTACATATGAGCATTCCTAACAGAAGCAATCTGACAACAGTCATTGGCTGTTGTTTTCTTGTGCTGCCAAGTCCTCAGGTCCTAAGTACCTGAGAAGCTGGTGGTAAATCAGCAGTCCTGTTGACTGACAAGGGGTCTGTTTCACAGACTTCAACATTTCCCTGCCTATCTTTGTACCTGCTTGGCCAACAATCTTAGTAGCTGTGAAATCAAATGTATCTCCTTGTTGATTGCAAAGTGAGGCTATCAATGAGTTCGGTCTCTGACTTGATTCTGGACAGCCTTCTACATTATATCTCATCTTGAGAACACTGTTCTCAACTAGCACAGTTTTATTTCCTGATAGTTTGAGAGGTTTCTAAGTGTCACTTTTATGGAATGTTTGAATCTCCTTTTTGTCCTTTTCCTGTTTGTCTCCTTCAATATATACCATCCTTTCCATATCTTTTCAAGTATGGATTTCTTTTATTTGCTCTCTCTTGGCAATGTAAAACAGACTTCATCATGATACAACTCCTCTCTTGGGCCTTTTGGGGTATTTTGAATGACTAGAGTTAGAATTTTGTTTCTCTATCTCTATTGGCCGATCTGTTCCTGAGTACAGTTCTGAAAGTGATATACTTCAAATTCTTCTTTCATCTGGCCAGATGACTCATAATTTTCTCTTCTTTTTGGATATTCTACATATTTATTTGATGACTGAGCCTATATTGCTAGCATCTAATTGATCATTGGTTCTACGGTATGTCTACGTCTGTCCAAGAAGACAGCTAGAGAGCATATATTCTGTGCATGCATAGGTGGGGACAAAGGCAGAAAGAAGTGACATTAGGCTAGTAGTCTTGTTGACAATAAACAGGCAGAGTATAAGAAAAGAAGAGATGCCAAGGAAACAATTCAAAAGGTGATGATATGCTAAGATGGATAATGGTTGGTTGGCTGGTCAGAACTGAAGAAGCTGAGAAGTGAAATCTTCAAGAAAAACAAAGTCCAGTTGCCTTTTGAAGAAGCAACTTTGGGTGGGTAGGAGGAAGGAATGTATGAATGAAGATTCCTGGCTTTTGAATAAAAAGATTTGTATTATGATAATACTATGCATACGGGGATGCAGTGGCTCAGGAGTAAGATGCTAAGCTTCCCAATCAGAAGATTGGCAGTTCAGAGATTCAAATACCTAGCGCCGGGTAATGGAGTGAGCTCCCATTCCCTGTCCCAGCTTCTGCCAAACTAGCAGTTAAAAACATGTAAAAATGCAAGTAGAAAAATATGGACCACTTTGGTGGGAAGGTAACAGCACTCTGTGCTCCTTCGGTATTTAGTCATGCTGGTCACATGACCATGGTGACGTCTTCAGACAGCACTAGCTCTTTGAGTTAGAAACAGAGATAAACACCACCCCCTAGAGGTGGAAATGACTAGCATGCATGTGTGGAGGAACCTTTACTTTGAATACCATGCATGTTTCAGGAAAGAGTCTCTATGAAAATATGTTTCTTTGTCGAGAACTATATTTGTGTGGGAGCTGAAATACATTGCATATTTGGAACCTGTATATAAAAACACATTTTAAAATAAGGCAGAAAACAAAGAATCATGGAGGGGGGAAATGTTTATCTTGCACAAAAGTAATAGTAGTACATTAGTCTACTTTAATTACTTTGTTAATTTAAGTGAGTTGTGCATTTTTACTATAATTATGTTGCCATTTAAGCCACACATCTTACAGGAAAAAAAATAGAAAGAAAGAAATATCGTCTTACTTCAGGATATATTTTGGCTATTTGCTGGAGATATCAGTCTAGTCCCTTTTTCAACTAATTATTTAGAACTATTTTTGTCTTATTTATGTTGAATGATTCACAAAAAAAAAACACCACATCCAAATAGTGCTTAATGCAGTCAATTTGTATACTGTTTAGGCTTTCCCTTTGCCTAAATGAATCGTGAGATGCTACAGTATGTGGACATGTACGCTTTAAAATGCTGAGATGCAGTTTTTTCAAGCTGGTGATTTCTAGATAAGTTAACAAGTTGCTTAACAGAGAATTATGGGATTTGAAATCCAAAGCAAAAACTGTGTTGGGGAAAACTGTCGTGAGAATATTTTATTTATTTTCATCCCACCTTTATTATTTTTTATATTACAAACATATCTAATGTCCCTTTCTACCTCTATTTTCCCCACAATAACAGACCTGTGAAGTGAAAGAGTGATTGGCCCAAGGTTATCCATTTGGCTTTCATGTTTAAGTTGGAACAGTTTCATGGTTTCTAGCCTGATACCTTAATCACCAGACCAAACTAGCTTTCTTTCCATCGGAATGTTAGAAAAATAGACCGTTGGCTACCAACTTTAAGAAGTCAGATTAATAAATTGTTGAAGACCAATAGTTCAAATTTATTAAAAGAATGTTCTAGAGTAGAGGTGTTTTTAAAGGGGAGTGGGTAAGATTTGGGATCCATCTGGATTTCTATGAGGGCTAGTAATGGAGGGTTGTGAGAGTTTTGTGTTAGTTTGGAAGAGTGGTTTGGGATAATCTCCCGATTTTAAGAAATCAATTTTGAGAAGAAAAGCAGAAAAGCAAGTGAGAAGCAAGTTGATTAGAAGGATTGGCTTACTTGACTCCTTGGGTTCTATGCATGTTTTAACTTAGTTGGTTTGCCTTTGTAAAAAAATAAACCTAATGTTTTATTTATCTTCTATATGTTGTGTTTGCCTGCACCACCCAGCAGTCAGTTACTATGGCCACTTATCCAACTTTTTCAAAAATAGAGAGACTGGGACCTGCATTCCCCATCAATTTTTTACTTTGAGCTCTGTCATTCCCTTTGCTGAAATTGTAGATCAACTACAGGATAAAATCTGTTTCTGATGTCAGGTTAAAAACATATTGAATGAAGGAATAAACGAGCAATAAAGAAACATTTCTCAAAACAGACTACTAGAAACAGAAGCAGTTTGTTTTTTTCCTCAGATATTAGAAAGCATATTTCGAAGGGGCTTCTGATAAACACATGGTTTGGAAGCATGTGATTCTGCAGCTACTGCTGAAGTACAGTTACCAGTATCCTTTTATACTTACCTCAATGGATGTGATTATTTGTATAACATTTGGATACTACTTTCATTCTGACCCATCAGAATTCTTCTGATGCTTTTAGGCAATTGCTACTACTTATACTAATACACTGCTGTGTAGGTAGTCCTCGACTTATGACAGTAATGGAGTTTATTGTGGCAATTGTTCCAGTTATTGTGTCAAGGTCCACCACCCCTGGGCCTGCCAAGGCTTCCTCCACACAAAGACATCCCATGCTCAATGTCTTGCCCCTCAAGGTCTTTTCTATCAGCCCCCCACCATCTCCCCATCCCCAACTGGGTCCATGAAGAGTCAGAAGAGTCTTTCTAATAGACAACCTTCTTGGAGAGTAGAAGCCAAGGAATACTTAATTATTGCCAAATTTAGATAACTTCTATGTTCCAGATTTTGCATTTACTTAAGTGTATTATTGATGCAGTTGTTCATAAGAACAATTTGTATTTATGGACAACCAGTTTTGTTGCCCAGGCTGCATCTAATACCAACCCTGAAGTAGACCTGACTGAAGCCATTTTAGAGCTTCAGTGTTGCCACACTGAAACTGAGGGATAGGAAGGAGGAATTAAAAATAGCTGGGGTTTTGTAGCCAAAATAAAATTCTTTCACTTGGGAACCAAGGACATTTTCAGACCTGGCCTGAGGAAGAAGAAGTGATGTCACCAGGCAACCAGACAGCACCTTGATTGGACAATGTGACTTATTCTTTGGGTTTGAGGGAAAACTTTTACTTTTAATTATGTGAAATCCATGGGAATCTTCAGGGTCAGTTTTCACGAGATCTGTGCTAATATGATATATCCAATAAAGGTATTATTTGAAGAATCTTCAGAGTTTTGCTTGCTATGGGTCTAATACTTGGGAACCTGACATCTAATAGGTATGGGCATAGTACCACTTTTCAATGCTTCCTGTACATTTTTATTATTATTTACAAATGAAACTATTCCATCAACTATTTCATTCTGTATGTCTATGGGTCCATGTGCGTATGTATCTAAAATATTAAAATTGTGAAGCTTGATGATTCCTTGATCATTTTTAAATATATATATATATATATATATATATATATATATATTTGGAGCATTGGTCAAGTGCCTTTGCATTGATTGAGAAGTAGTTTTTAATTTCACTTTCTTGTAGTAACATTGAATATTCTCAAGTTTTAAGAGATAGAATGAAGTTCATATTCCCTAATGTTGGCTAGTAAAAAATTAAACAGGCAGCAGGATGATCAATATTGCATTTTAGGCAAGTCAAGTTGCATCAATAGTTAGATCGATTAATCAAACTTATGGACCTCAGTTTCCCTGACTGATTTGAAGATCACATTACAGAAAAGTAAAATGCCGATTTGTGGAATTGTGAGAGTGCCTTTAAGGAAAGCATTTACCAGTTAGGAGCGGTGTGTGTTTTGTTTCTTGCTTTAATAATATGTAATGTTGTGGTTTACTATTTCCAATTGAAGTCAGTTTGAAGGAAGCATGGTAAAATTTCTAGACTGTTACCTGTGTATGCAATTTGCAACATCCAAGAATCACAAAGTAAAATGGACCATTCCCATTGCTTTTCTCTTTGCTCATTTTTTACATTGTTGCTTACATAGGATTTACATAGCCTGGGAAAAGATAGAGAAGGTCCTATACCATTAGCACATAGACTTACATACCACTTCACAGTGCTTTACAGCCCTTTCTAAGCAGTTTACAGTGTCAGCATACTGCTCCCAACAATCTGGGTCCTCATTTTACTGACCTTGGAAGGATGAAAGCCTGAGTCAGCTTTGAGCCTGGTGAGATTTGATTTGCCAAATTGCAGGCAGCTGGCAGTCAACAGAAATAGCTGCAGTACCTCATTCTAACCACTATGCCACTGTGGCTCATAGGTGGCAGACTTCAGCTGATCTTGGCTCAGGTCTAAAAGCTAAAAGTTGGATATGGTTAGTACTTGAAGGTGAAACCGCCAAGAAATCTTAAGCTGTACTTTATATTAGGAAGCCAATTTAAAAGAAAAAAATCTGGAAAAGACAGCGGCAAGTGAGTTCTGTATTATTGGCAACCTTAACTTTAAAAAAATGGACAGCTATATTTCAGATCTGTATTTTTCTGAATATTTAACATTAAGATCATTTGCCGTCAGGCTATTTATTTCCTAGAACCAGGGAATTCTTGATGCATCATGAAACTCTAAATATGGAAACCATCAGTGTCTTCTTTAGAGGATCATAGATTTCTATAGAATTAACACAGTTTTGATGGCTGAATAAGGCAGGAATTTCAGGAATATGAACATGAAAAGAACTCTATAGAAAGGAATGTGAAGGATGTATAGTTTTAGTTTAAGGCACTGATTAAAGCTTAAATAATTACTACATGGAAACCAAAATGAAAATATGTATATGACGTTTTGAAGATAAATATTTAAAACCTGGTTCATTTCTCACAACATTTATGGAACAACATCAGTCCATAGGTTCATTCAGGACTGGAATTAATGTTGGATCAAAATATTCAGAAAATATCTTCCCCGGTCCTCTGTCTAGTTTCTTATTCTGCTCTGAAGAATTCTCTTATCTATTACATAGAGCAACAATGTATCAGATTACAGACAAGAAAATGTGGCTGATATCTGACATCTTTGGCTCAGCCACTCTCATTGTACACATATTGTACTCTGACAATAAAGGTTGATTTGATTTGATTGGTAACTTGCAATCCTTAATTGAAAGCTTTTTTTAAAAAAAAGTTTGATGAAATAATAATGGCTGTAGAAAACATTCAGAGGCATTACAATAGTGCAAATGGGAAGTGACCAGAGCATGGGTGCCCGTGCAAATGCCATGTTTGTTTATTGACATTTAACAATTTATTGCATATGTTGTTAATAAATGGAAATTTTTCAGTGTTCTTGAAGTTTCAGTCTCAAAGCATCAAAAAATATTTATTTGGCTTTGTACATATTACCTATTTTCAGCACATTTTCAACCTATAAAAAGAATAACATCTACAGTGAAATGACCTTTATTTTTCTTGAACATGTCTGCAAAAGTTCACATTAATGCAAGAAAGTGAAGACAGCTGTGTATGCAAGTAGAAAAATCATTTTTGGCAGAAGAGATCTTACCAATCCTTTTCAGATCATTTTTGCTTAGTGAATCTTTAGCCTTCTTCAAGTTTTGATTCTGGCTCTAAACTTGCCATTAATTTTCACAAACCATGGATGGAATACAATATACCTCCAAATTTGACCTTGTGGATTATCAGAGACTTCTTTTTGTTTACGTTTGTATAGCAAATAGCAATGAAAATGGCATTTGTATGCTGTGAAAAGAGCCAAAGAACACCATATAGTTTTACTATTTTGTTAACAATGGTCCAGTGTATCCCTCCTACAAAAACTGGAGATGTGGTTTGGGTAGGGTGATTCAGCCAGATCAAAGCAAACCATAAACAATTTCACTATACCTTGCATTGGAAAATATGAGCATTTCCCAAGAACATAACTTTCAAATAATCAGGAAATTCACCATAATATCCATTAATAAACCCCCAAAATAATACCACTCATAATTCAAGTCAAAAAAATAGCATCAATGAAATCAGCTTTATGAAAATTCTGGGAGAATATAAAGGATTAATGCTTGAAAGGACACCAAAGCATCTCAATAGAAGAATTTGCTGATAGGTTGCTTTAACTAAGAGGATTCTTTTCTTATTCACCACCTCCTTCACTTTGAAGTACAAGGATGGGTCTTTGATGAAATTTTCAGCCTCCAGATGGGCTCGTGCTAAAGGACATCCTTCTGGCATCCATACTTAAGCTGGGCATGACTAAACACTGACTTCACCATTCTCCATTATTTTTAGCCACAGACTAGGAAGGCTATACATTTGTTTGAGCACCAAAGAGGCTTTAGCACCTGCTCTTCAGTTCAGTTTCTACAAGGCAGCTCCATAGCCTAGCTTCAAAAGCACAGTTTTTAAAAAAAATGAAGTGGAATTGATCACAGGTTGGAATGAAGAATAAAAGTAGATGTTTTTAGTTGATTGTTTTAGAGTCTTTCTATAGAAGATTGCCACCCAAAATGTATTTATGGATCTTGAAATAAGCATTCATCTAGATGCTTGATAGGTCCAGGTTGAAATTGTTGCTTGCATAGCAAAAGAAAATTAGGAAGGAAACGTGCTTAGTTTAACAGCATGTCTTTTAGTCCTGTTAAAAATTCCATCCCAATGATATAGTCAAAATGATTTCTTTCCTACTTGCAAAGTGTAAGAAAAACAATCTTTTCCTTCACTTCCTTTGTCATAACAAGTGGCAGCACCAAGGAGATTGTCTGATCTTAAAAGAAAACAAAAACAAGCTTATTCAGATATGGTTAATGCTTGGATGGGATTGCAAGGGGAAATAATAGGAGTATATGATAGATTAGGAATTTGAAGCAGAAAAAAGACCTGGGAGATTTATGTATTGTTGATTGCTGCATGGAAATGACATGCAAATACCAATAAAGTCATTAGGAACCTAGCTTGAGTTAGGGAAGGATTTATGATCACAATTTCTCTTCTCAACAGAGAAGAGTATTTTTCTTCAACAAATAGAGGATATTTTCTAAATATATGTTTGAGGGGGGAAAGGTTATTTTTCTGCAAAGGAAGGGAAATGCATAGGAAAATAGATATAAAAATATGGCATTTCCATAAGATTTAGGCAAAAAACAAAATCTTACTAAAAAGCAGAAACACCAACATTTGCCTATCCTGACATGATAAGATTGTGGCAACAGATATTTAATTCAGGACACAGTCTGAATCACTAATCCACATGGGGTAAAGGCCTCTTTTAATTGACATGAAAATTCTGCACATTAATAATCAGTTCAAGAGTGCATTTAGAAAGCACTTACAAAAGACATGAACATGAAGAGGGTTTTCTTTCTTTCACTTCTTGGGTATTCCAAAAAGAGAGAAAGACTCCTTCCTTCTAATCTTTTCCATAAAGCTCATTGCAATGCGTAACCTTTATTAATTCATTTTTAAAAATTAACTGAGATGTCTTGACTCTAAGTACTTTCCAAAGTCTTGTTATTTATTGCACTAGTATTAACTCTTATTTATATCAAATGAAAAATAAGACCTCTAAGTTCAAACTAAAGATATTTCATTTTTTCCCCTTTTATTAAAATCTTCCTATATTTGCAAAGTACATAGGAAAATCAGAAGTAACTTTATGTTGAATCAGATTTGCCTATCTACCCAAGGACAAACTATGATCCAGAGTCGGGAGAGCACATTGTTAAAATTTGGAAATAAAGTAGTCATTGTCAGATATACAGTATATTTAATGGTTTATCTTGGATTCTTTAACTTTTGGAACAATATTATGCAAAAGGGTTTGGCTACATAGATCTGGTTAGACCATCACGAGCCTTTAAGCTCAACTCCTATTGAAAAATAAACAAACAAGCAACCATACAAAGGGGGGGGGGGAGTTGTGTATTCCAGATTTAGCAACTAAATTTCTCTTCTCAACAGAGAAGTCTTTTTAGATTCCATAATGCCCAAGAATTTTAATAATTTTTTCTCAATGTTTAAATGGTTTTAACCTTCTTCCCACATCCACAATCACATCATTAAATAATCAGAGATGGATGAATCAAAATATTGCTGATATACAGTATGCCAGCTTTAAATATACTACGTCCTCTCCTAATTTTGCTTCTTTCTTAGAAAGCATGCAATTTTAAACAGACTTTTATCCTAATGCTTCTTCTTGTTGTTGAGTTCTTTATTACAAAATTTGGATAAGGGTGATAAAGGACAATTCATGTATCAAGGAACGTGTGGACATTTACATCACAGTTTACAAAGATCAAACGTTTCAAATGTCTCATTCAAGAGTTGTATGTAAATGTACAGATTATTGGTCTTTTTTATGACATATTATGAAGAGGAAAGCACAGGACAAAACATTTTTGGCGATGGGTATATGATCACATTGAAGCTGTTTTCTTGCAAAGTGCTTTTTTCTTTCCAGTAAAATGGGATTTGTTGTTTCAACATTTTTAATTCATTTCACAAAATTAAGAAAATGTGAAATGTCAGGAAAAACACAATAGGAAACTGACAGCTGCTTCCCCTACTTCCTATTAAGTAGAAACAAATATATTTAAATATATACCATGGTAATTAACTAACATTGCATTGCTACATATTGTGTTGAAAATATGCTGATAGGAGTAACTATATTCCCAAGGACAATAACAGTTGCCTATCTTTAGTTCCATATAATATATGCATTAAATGTTATTATTAAGAATACCCATTATCATTTGAAGGTATTCTTGAATAGCTTAAGTTAATATACCATTTTCCAATGTTATACTTTTAGAGAGCTTTTAATGAAAGAGTTTTAAACAAATCACATCCACATTTGTAGCTGTAGTGATGCAATTTCAATTTGTACTTATGGTGGTGCCATGAAAGAACTTTCATTCTTGTATGTATCTGAAGCTTCAAATAAGTCACAGGAAAAGACTACAACCTCCATACATTCTTAGACTAACTATTGACTAACCAATGCCAGAAATAGACATTCTGGATCCTTGCCACAAAGCTATGCTTTGATGAACAGAGCTAGAGTCATACACACATATGTTTACAGAAATAAATGTGGGTTCACATGCTCATAAAAATATCTTAGTTAAGCAGATGGATGGATGATACCTAGATTCTTAACCACTTTTGAACCCATGCATTTACACTGTTACAACTCGATCTTTCCTTTCTGTGATTACTGTTAGGAAGTATGAAAGTATTACTTTGATTTGTCAACCTACTTGAAATGAGCAAAAGAACTACCTAATAATATTAAGTGGTACCTTGGTACTCCTCAATAATTGGTTCTGGGAGGTGCAATGAGAACCAAAAACAATGAATACCAAACATTTTTTTTTCTATAATAAATAATGTAGTGAGTCACAAGGCAGCTGATACTGACAAGCTCTAGTTTGGCTGTTGAATACCAAACAGCAAGTACCAGGACAAAATATTCATGTCAAAATGGATTGAGTACCAAATTTGATGAATTTCAAAGCAGTTGGATACCAAGATATCAGTGTACAGTTATAGTCCAAATTATGTCAAATTTTCTCATATACAATATTACATCATATATTATGCATTTGATTTTAATAAAATGTTCCTTCTCAATACTTGAAAGCTTATTTGAATTTGTCCTAGCTTTAGTTGATTGCAGATACCTTAACTCTATACCACTGATATCATATTCACTGGTAGCATAGCTATATATCGCACCTCACTTTTGGATTTCCACAGCAGGAGACGTAGTAGTAAGTCACTACTGTCTGCCCTTTTCAGCAAATCAGAAACATTTTCTATGTTATTTGTGAAACTATTTTCTCAATCTCACAAGTCAAATACTATAGCAGTAGAACTAGAAATACCAATGGAATTATTGAAACTCATGTACAGAATTGAAACCTGATAGGCTTCCAAATGAGGAATTTGGCAAATCAAGATATCATTGAAGGATTGGTGCTGTGGGACAGATAGGGCCAGGCCATAAGATATCACCCACCCACATTCTGACAGCTATTTAATTACAATATGTCTCTAAACATTCCCAAGACACTGAAGTCAAATTAATCTGGAGTCTCCCAGACTGAGGAGGCTTATTTATTGCAATAAGGCTTATTGCTTTTCTGCTTGGATTTCTAACTTCAGGTAGTTTTCTTCATAATCATTATTTCAATGTTACTGAGGTGATCCCAAAGGTGTTTTTCAAAAGGCAACTAGACTTTGTTTTTCCTTGAAGATGTTTTGCTTCTTGTCCAAGAAGTTTATTCAGAACTGAAGAAGCTGCTTGGATGAAAACTTAAACAGCTTCAAGGAAAAACAAAGTCCAGTTGCCTTTTGAAAAAGTCCCTATGGGAGAACCATGACCTGGATGGCTGACAATACTCGTAGAAAAGTTACTGAGGAGAAAATTCTTAGAATCAAAGAGTTGAAGCGGTACTGACTTCATTGAAGTTAGCCTCCTGATCAGTGCCAGGAATCTACATCATAATAATGGCTCTCCAGTCTGTATATGAATCCTGCTTAAATATTCCACCATCTTTGGAAAGATTATTTAACCTCAATCTGCTTTTCTGTAACTTAAAATAATGTTCTCTGTTTTAAACCCGGGAAGATTAGAAAAACTTTTATTGCTGTATATGACACCTTTTCTGCTACTTGAAAACTGATATTGCATTTTCCTAAATATCAATCTTCTCTTCTTAAAACTAAAATATCTTGGGAAATATGAATGTTTTGTGGGGGAAAGAGTAATGTCCCTTACTTTAAAAGGCATAGTGTTACAGTCTTTTCTGAAGAAGCTCTCCCTGGAACTAGATGTTTCTTATAATTTTCCTCCAATTTCCAAACTTTCTTTGCAAATGATTAAGAAGGTAGTTGTGAACCAGGTTTAGAGGATCCTAGATAAAATGAATTATCTGGACACCTTTCAGTTACAATTCAAAAGTGGGTTATGGTTAGAAATGGCATTGATCAATCTAGTTGATGACTTGTATCAAAGGCTCGATGAACATGTATTACTTTTGATAGACTTGCCAGCAGCATGTCCTATCATTGACCACAGTGTCTTTCTAAACTGTCTGTCGTGTTTGGGAATTGGAGCATGCTTTATGACATTTGGACTATTTCAGACTGCAGTAATATGCAATCAGTGTTTGAAATGCTGGAAACTCAAATGTAGGGTGCTCCAGGACTCAATACATCCCCTGTATTATTTAAAATCTGGATGAGATTGCTGAGAAAAAAGTAATTTGATGGTTCAGGGTGTCCAAATTTTGGGAAGTTGTGTCTAAAGTTTGAAAGTGGAGATACCTGTCTCCAGTTCTACGTTAAAAGCAAAAAAATAAAAATAAAATAAACAGGAAACATTTAAACATTATGTGAAAATGAACAATTCTTTACACATCTAATTTTTGTCTGACTGTAGTACTGACCCTTGTGAATAACAGACACAAATTACAATTATCTCCCATCTGCAAAATGGACATACACTATTAATGTACAGTAGGCATAATTGTTTATAATAAGAACTACTAAAGTGACTACTGTGTCCTTCCTCACTGCAATAATAATAATTATTAATAATAATAATATCTTATAACCCAAGCATCAATTCATAAAGGTTTCTTTTTCCACATATGCTCATGGTTACATTCCTACACATAGCTATACCAAAGGAGCTTAAGAAAACGTAAGGAAAAATATCTGGATAAGGAAAAAAAATAAGTCCCATCTAAGTTCAGAGATTAAGAATGTGGAATATAGAAAATCCACAACTGTGACTACATTAGTCAGTTATTTATACTTTTCTTTAAATCTGAAACTATAGGTAAATCCAAGAGTTAGAAAATATTAAATGAAATATGTATATTCATATAAAATTACTATAAATAAAGACTGGCTGCATTAATTTTCACTTCCCAATTATCTCATTTTGTACACTTAGAAACCAATAGTTTGGAACTTTAACATAATCTTACTGAATAATAGCTTATTAAAAGACTATAAAATAGCCTATTATCACTACCTTTTTATTTGAAGCTTCAATGTATGGTCTCTGACAAAAATAAAGCTGTTCTCCCATACTTTGCCCTCATAGTAATCCTATGATGTAGCACATCAGTTGTCTTGCATCAGTTTTACAATTAAGCAGGAATTTGAAGCTTAAGTGTTGTCAGACTGAAAAAAATACTACCTTTACATTTTAAATAACATATATAATCTACAAGTTGCCACAAACTCACTCTTGCTTCCAGTACCTTCTACAAGAACATTCCTAACCATTCTTAATTATAGCAAGTTTATCTAGAACAAAGGTGCACTGACTGGGACCTTGTAATTATATATACCCCCCCCCCCCCGTGTGTGTGTGTGTGTATGTGTGTGCATGCATATGTGTGTTTGTGTGTGTATTCACCAAACTGTATTTTTCTGTATTTTTTCTGCCCGTAGAATTCATATTTTAAATAATCTCAACAATAGGTTATTTTATTTTAATCCAAAAACTTTTTGATATTTTTTTTTGGGGGGGGGGGCTGCCTCTCTTGATTTGCCTTTCTTGTCTTGACATGCCAAGGAGGAACACTTTTGCCACAATAGATAGATGCTTGGAATTGCCAATGAAGATTCTGTATAAATATCCCAGTTGCAATTCTTATAAGTGTTAGCCTATCTCATTGTAAGATGGAAATAATGAGCTCTTGCCTTAAGGAAAAAAAGAGTGTGTATTTTAAATCCTCTCTTTTCTTCCCCCTTTTCTTTTATTTCTTCTATCCATATACATACTTAGTTAAATCAAGTAAAACCTAATAGACCTATTAACACAACATACTAAGCTTCAGTGTTAACCTTATTCTGGTTTTCTGAAGGCTTGTTTTAATTTTCAATATATTGTGCCAATCCTGAAAATGAATTATTTCAGTTTAAGTGTATGTCATGGGAGAGCAATCAATGACTTGGTAACATTTAGGCAAGCTGAATGTGTAGCTGCAGCAATCCACCTCAGGGTTTTTAGGTTTGTTTGTTTGTTTTTTAAGAAAAACAAGAATGTTTTGTTCTCACAACAAACTTAAATGCACTGAAAATGAGGAGATACATGTTTAATAGGTAGCTTTACTTAGTATATGCCATAGATATGCAAAGAAGTGCTTTGCATATCTATGTGTGTAGTATGTTTACAATACTTCTTTTTTTTTTTCATTAAAGAAGCCGAACTTTTTTCAGGCTCCCATGCGAATCTGGAAAAAGTAATAAAATAAAATAAAGAATGCTTCTACTTTAAAAGACATATACCATCTAATTTTGGGCCTACGCAAAAGCCTGAAAAAACAAAACAGAGCATTTTAATGAACAGCAGATTAATGCTGTGCTTGTACCAGGCCCAAAGCACTTCTGAATAATTTGCAAAGTTCTGGTAAAGAAGTTCATCTAATGAAACATGTCCTATAAGCTGCAAAAAAACAACCCTCTAAATTCAGTGATGGTGCTTAAAAAATATGCAAGTAAATAAAATCAGAATACATTAGTTGTGTGCCTTAGCTGCTTTTCACCAACTTAGCATCACCCGATGTGTTTCAGTAGCATCTGTTAACACACCAGGAAAAAAAGTAACTGTGAGGGATAAACCAACTTGATGAGAAAATAATTTTAGCCTTCATTTATTCTGCCAGTAGAAGATGATCTGTAAATGTTTGTTTTCAAGGTAACATCCTACAAAGATAGGACTTTTTCTGCTAATACTGAGGGAAATTGGATTAAATTTTGTTCCACCTACCTGTGCTAAGAATTTTCTTTCAAATTTTGTTTGATTCAAGTGAACATAAATTAAATGACCTGTCCCTGAGTCAATGAATCTCATTTGCCATTTTTCAAATAGAAATGGAAATAATATATTTTGGAAGATTAATAGTTAATTTTCAATCATGTAAAATATTTGCATAGGTACCATTAGCAATAGCAATAGCACTTAGACTTAATATACTGCTTCACAGTATTTTACAGCCCTCTCTAAGCAGTTTGCCCCCAACAATCTGGGTCCTCATTTTACCGACCTCGGAAGGATGGAAGGCTGAGTCAACCTTCAGCCAGTGAGACTGCCAAACTGCTGGCAGCTGGGAGTCAGCAGAAGTAGCCTGCAGTGCTGCATTCTAACCACTGAACCACCATGGCTCCTACTTATTTTTGCAAGATATAATTTCAATTGAATAGACATTATCCCCAAATTTGGAAACCTCACATCCCTATATGAGTTTACAAAGAAATCCTGCTCTTTATGATAGGTTTCCTTGAAACATTGTTGACTGAAGTTTAACACTGAAGTCTGAACAAGTATTGGAAGCAAATCCCAAGAATAACAGAGCATGTTTTTGCAAAGGTAAAAATATTTCACATTCAGTTTGAAAAGATAGTTAGCCTAACCTTTTAATGTAAGAAGTTAATATTTTTTTAAATAAAGTAATTTAGGCCCTTGAGGTGAGAGGAAATCAAGTTAAATCTCCTATTTATGGGAATGAAAAAAAGTTATCTTTCCTAATAAAACATATAAAATAAAATCAGAAAAAAATATTCAAACAGTAATTTGTCAGTTTTCGAGAACAACAAAAACATTTTGCTCACCACATAAGAAACTTGAACATCAAAATAATTCTGGTGCTTTAAGGATCATCCAAGGTTATAACACTTATTCAATTGTTACACATCCATTGGAGAACTGACTACAATATGAACTTAATCTTGTACACCTGATTATTTCCCTGCTATAGCAAATGGTCCTTGTTCATCTGCAGTTTGTATAGCATTATAGCAAAATCATTGAATTATCACAATGTGCAGCTAATCATTCTCATAGGGAACATTATAGTCTGGAACAGAAAGGAGAAGCAGAATGATTATGAATATTATTACATACTTTGTGACTTTTTATAAAACTCACAACTCTAGCTCATTTGCGATGAAAAATCTTATTTCTAATATTCACACAGTGTCTTGGAATATTCTAAACTGACTGAAAAAGATCTTGCTAACTTGAATCATATCCCCTAAATAGTATTGAAAAAAAATATCAAGTGAAGGATCAGAAAGCTACATGTCCTTCTCCTATACATTAATTCAGGGGGAAAACGCATAGACACACAGAGATATACACTTTCCTACATCAACATAGTAATGTCAAACTATCAGGTCTTTGTTCTCATAATTATCTTATCTGTCTGTACTGTACTGGCCAAGACAGGACTTTCATCCCATATTCAAAATATAACTTACTTCTTTGTATATGCATAAAAATATTGTTTTTTATAAATAAAAAAAATGAAAACATTATCTTCTGCTGCAAAATTTATCGAGTTTAATACCTATGCAGCCTAGACAATAAATATTCATTCAGTTAGCAAATTGTAGAAGCTGGAATAAAAGCACCCTTGGAAGGTAACAGTATGGACAAGCTTGCACCTAGAATATACAAATCCCCTAAGGATGATGTTGATGAAAATGAAGGTAGAACAGGATATTTTACCGGTCCCTTCATTCCATATACCATGTTTTTCCTAGACAGGCAACTGAATTTTCCTTCCACGCTGGGGAAGTCCAGTGGGGCTACATTCTCATCATTTGTAGCACTTAGACAGATTTATATATCACTTCACAGTGCTTTACAGCCCTCTCTAAGTGGTTTACAGTATCAGCGTATTCCCCCCCCAACAACCTATGTCCTCATTTTACTGACCTTGGAAGGATGGAAGGCTGAGTTAACCTTGAGCCTTGTGAGATTTGAACTGCCAAATTGCAGGCAGCTAGCAGTCAGCAGAAGTAACCTGCCTTTTGCTCTCCAACCACTGCACCACCAAGATAAAAACAGTATGCTGCGTTTAGAGGCAAATTCCAGACTACATACTTTAGCACCAAGTCCTCTTAGCAGCATCTCCTTCTGCTGCTTCACTTTGTTTAAAGTGAAGTTTAAGTAAGTCACTCAATCATTTATAGCATTGATAACCTTTCAGTCAAATCCTCTGTGCTGGGCTGATTTTTCTAAACAACCTAAAAACCCTGGAAAAAGGGTTTTCCATCCCTTTCGACCATCCTTGCTTAGCTTTGATGTTCTGTGGTGCCAAAACTCCCAACAAAAGCTAGCACTTATTATGCTTGGCTATATTTCTGAAGGTAAATCCATAGGGGTGTTGTTTAATATTTAGTTTGACTTCAAATTGCACTGCAATTTGTAGGGAAATCTTTCAGCCGTTTTCATTTGACATCCAACCAGCTGTCACAAGCCATAATATTCCACTACAAAAATGATACCGAACAGTGAAATATTAATTGATAATACCTGTTTTACAGCTGCAGAGCAGACATGTTAATACTTAGGGGGAAAAGATTTTTTTCAACTTTAATTGCTCACATGCAGAGAATCCTACTGAAAAATACCATTTATTTAGCAGATTAACTACTAAACCAAGCTCTGACTTTTCAACACTGAGAAACTCTTCCATCATTGGGAGAAAAAAACCCTGTGTCATCTCTTTCAGTTGTCAACTCATTGAAAATCTCAGGATTTGATCAGTACTTTAAATTCCTATTGAAAATTCCTATTTTATTGTGGGTATATATACATGCTTAATCAGTTAATAACAAATCTTCAGCCCCTATTGCAATAACACTTAGATTTATATACCAATTCACAGTGTTTTTACAGTCCTCTCTAAGTGGTTTACAGGTTCAGCATACTGGCCCCCAGAAATCTGGGTCCTCATTTTACCCACCTCAGAAGGATGGAAGGCTGAGTCAACCTTGAGCCTAGTTAGACTCGAACTACCAAATTTCAGGCAGCCAGCAGGCAGCAGAAGTAGCTTGCAGTACTGCATTCTAACCATTGCACTACCATAGCTCTTATGTATATAAGCATTTATATATTTCATAATAAAATATTTAATTTCATGTATGAAAATTCATGCATGAGACTTTTTTTTTGTCCCAGAAATTAAATTTGTCCATCAGCTTCCCTGCATCTCAGAGGAACTGAAATCTAGCTGAAATACCACCTAATACAAGAATACACAGTTCACATATAAAATATGAGGTATAGGCACTAATTTATATTGGTGACTCAAAAAAAAACCCAGAAAAAAACTCATATCCAAGAGAAAGTAGGCCTTTATCTTTGCAGGTACTACCATTATACACTTCTTGGCAGTTTTTTTCCCCATCTTCACTGTTCAAATATTCCATTCTTAAAGAATATGGTCTAGGTTGTCTCTTGCCTTTTGTGATTTTTAATAGCTGTACGACTGCCAAGGATGTACATATGCCAGGGTTGCTAGGCAGCTGACATTTTTCTACCACCCCCCATGTATTCTACAGACACCACCTCCTCCTTCTGCTCATTGGTGAAGATTATCAAATATCTCTAAGAGGTCAGAATGGAAAATGTCTTTCAGGAAACTAAAATATAGTATGTAGTATAAGCATTGACAATGGCAATCATTTGCTTGAAAATGGTTGCTTAAAAATACAAGAATTCTATATAAAAGCCTTCACTGAAGCATATTTTCATAACACTTCCCTCCTATGAATATAATGTAATTTATTTTTCACAATTATTTCAATTAATATTATTGCTACTGCTATCTAACAAAACTGCTAATGGTGATAAACCATCTCCACTAATTACCCATCACTCAGATTAATGAATGAAAACAGTCACTGATGGGATGACCCACTTTAGAGAAATGAACAGCTATAGTTCTGCCCATTAGCCACTCAATCCTGTAATATTACCTCAATTAACAGTTATATTATATTGAGCAGCTTCATAGCTATGTCTTCAGACCCTTTGAATATGACAGACTTTATTGGATATTTAATAAGCAAGATAATTATTTATGCAAGGAAACAAACAAAATTCAGACTCCATGTTTTTCAAAAGCATACCTTTGAAAAGAAAAATTAGTCTTATACATTTGTTTTCACTTAATATTATTTCAGTGTTTCAGTTCAAAACCATTTTCTATATTTAAGCTTAGATGCCTTTGTGTTTGACAATATAGACAGAATAAAAATATTATTTATAACCATTTATCTCTACTAGATGCTCATGTGATGTTGTATTTCAAGACATAATGAACAATTCATCATGTTTTGAAGATTTTATAAAATCAAACCTTATCCATGCATGCAGCAAAAAAAGCAAAGGGGTCATAGCTGCCTTTAGAAAGTATCTTGGCTGTGATGAGTGGCTATAAAAATTTGAATAAAATTTGAATTATTTTAATTATAAAATAAATGCATATATATGCTTTCTGATAATTAAAAAAAGGCTTGCTGACCACCCAGCCAAATAGGAGAAACAAATGAGCTTATGAAGTGATAATGCTGCAATGACATCTCTATGTTAAAAAAAATCCACTTTTCTAATTTCAGAAACTCTACATTAGAAATGATGAGCTGCAAATGTTTTGGGTACTCAAATGTATTGGATTCACAGCCGGGGATCATTAAGATAAAACCCTTTTTGTACATCTCAAACTTACCATCTTGCCATCTATTATAACAATTATTATGCTGAATCTTGATATATTATTGCACTACAATCATATCCAAAGTTAGTTCTATCCAGCATTAAACTATTTTACCTGTGAATGCCACCCCTTTTAATCTAACTTCCAGTTGCTGGATTTTGAACAGTATTCTAATATAGCCAAATTCCCTAGATTCTTTCTTCCTATGTGAGACAGAGCTGTTGTTATTATGGAATAAAGTAATCATCATGATGATGTAGTCTAGGGAGGATTGTATCCACTTTGCACATGAAAACTCCCAGTAGTAAAAATAAGACATATGGGGAGAAGTCAATGACCATAGGCCTGAGTAAATTCTAGAAAGCTGCTGCAATTCAGACTAGATAAACCAGTGGCATAAATGTTCCTGGACCTGAAGCATACTTAACCAAAACCACAGTCAACTAAATTACACATTTGATGACTTGAGCTTTATACACAAGTTTACTTTGATTCAATATGTCCATGATTAATAGCACAAAGATATCACAAAGCAAAAACTGGGCTTTTGTTACTGCCTTGCTAATTGTAGATCATGAATCAATTATTGCAAATAAGATTCAGTAAGTTAATACAGCGTTGTACTGCGTTGTACACTGTCTGGGTGGAGGAATTTAAATTTAATTTCTATTATTCTTAAGTGGGATACATTTCATATTATCCCCGGGTAGGTGAATACACAGACAAAATTCAAGAGTAAAATCTTCAAGATAGTTCAACTGGCTTAATTTCGAGAGCTTTGATTATGACCTGGCTTTAGAACAGGGGAATAAAGTGAGTTTCCTATTCCAGTTTATTTTAATGTTCTTTTTAAAAGGAACACACCCCGAGTGATTAGCAACCATTTGAAGGAACATATCTTTTACGCCCAAGTTGCAATTTATGCACTAACTATATTAGAACAAATAAATCATGGATCAAAAGTGTGAGAGGCAGATAAATTCCCCACTCACCCCACCCCATTTTACAGTAAAGACATTTTAAATTCCCTGGATAACATTTTAGTAAGACAAATAAATTGCTTTTATGACTTATTTTATTTTTTAAATACATTTCCCCTCTCTTCATGAGTGTATGTCTGTGTGTCTGTGTTATATAAATATAAAAACCATTGCTTGAAATCATCAGAAACAGGGTACCACCACCATATTGGTACATACTAAAAGGAGGTACTTTCCACAGTTTCCCTTTAGTTTGATTTTTTATCTTCATGTAAGGCATTAGTGACATCTGGTGAATTACATTCAAGGTGATGATTTTCTATTAAGGGCAGATTCAGGACTCCAAATGGATAGGTTGTGTGCACCATTCAAAAGTAGCCTCTGGTCTCCGGGTGGCATTTCTGGAACTCGGGTGCCATCTACTGGCCATACGGGATGGATAATATTTTTTTTCTCCACCAAGGAAATCTTTTCCTTCGGATTTTTTTCAGTGTCAACTCAGTTCTACAAGAAACAAGATACCAGCTAGATACCTTGGAAAGGAAATAAACGAAACAAGCAAACTTTTTTTTTCTTTTCTGTAGCTTCTTTTCATACTAGTCAAAATGGTATGGGGCTCTAATGAAGTTAATTTGGCAATATGGCAATTATAAAGTAAAAGAGAAGAGATAGATATATAATAAAAATCCATAGCAAACACAACAAAACCACTTCATTATCTCAGCCCAAAGTATGATTTCAGTAAAACAGATGGGAGTTTGTAGGTTAAAAAGAGTTACTAGGCCTTATTTTCTCAACTGTTATAGAAAAAAAAAAAAACCATGCCCACACACTTTAAAAAAATGCCTCCTGGCCTAAAAATAATATATAATATATTCAATATATTTTTAAAATCTAAACTTAGGGTGGCGGGGAGGGTTTGAAATAAAATAAAATGACTTTTCCTTGCATTCCATGGAGCAGAACATAAATAATAGTACTGATAATTTCAAAGAGTTAAATAAATCTATTGCATATTATTACGTAGGAAGAAGCTCATTCCGATAAAAGCATAACAAATTGAAATGGAGGAAAATAGAAGGAGCAGAAGGGAAAAGGGAAGAGAAAGAAAGAGATTGAAAATCAGATTTTAAAAATCCAAAAGAGCAGTTTGATAGAAAAAAATGCAGATTGTTATTTTGTTATATTCTATTAACATCACAATAGATTGTACTGGTATTAATAAAACAACATGGACTTAACGGGAAGCAAGGGTATGAACAGGGTATAGCTCAAGTTTTTAAAATTCAAGCTTTTGTATCTTCTAATATATATATTTTTTTCAAAATGTTTTATTAGGAAAGCTATACCAGACGCATCACTGTACAATGATTAAACATTACCTTTACAATTGATATTTACTTGAAAGTACAGAATAAATATATGCACATTTGTATTTGTGTCTCTGTGTGAAAGAGTGTGTGTGAGAGCAAGGGAAGAGAAAAAAGAAAGAACATTAAAAGTGTTTCTTCTAAGAAATATTTGTGATTGGTATTTGTGATTATTTTTCCCCCACCTGTACACTTATTATGTTGGAGTCTCAATTAGAAGTGTGGCTGCTATTGAATAGAGCAGTAATAAACTTTTAAAATAATAATAATAATAATAATGGAACTGACCTTTTCTTCCCATAGGAATGCCACAAAACAGACCAAGAGCTGGAAAGCTTGGCTTCAAATAATATTTTTAGGCTAGCAATGTCTCTGATCTCCCTTACACAACTTTTCTTTTTATGTGGAAAAATGGAGGGAGAGTGGGCACCTTGCAGTATAATGGCAAAGGAAGCGGATTGAAGAAGGCTGGGAATAGAAAGTTAAGACTGAGATTGGGGACTTGTGTGTGCATGTAGGAGAAAAAGGAAAGAAGAGAACGAAAAACATTAATAGAGGACAACTCCACCCTCCCAAAAAAGCAGTTTCCAGACATGCAGCTAACTGCATTTTTGCTGTTATTCTTCCCACTTTTGTATTCTTTTAAATAAATGTACATAAACTGTGCCATGATAAAACGGGGGAGCTGAAGATGTTTTCTTGCGTCCACCTCCCACTGTTCAAATGTAAAAAATAGAATGGAAAGGTTTGTGTTTCTATAGTATTTTGTTTCTTAAAAGAAAGAGTGCAGGAGAGAGAGAGAGAGAGAGAGAGAGAGAGAGAGAGAGAGAGAGAGAGAGAGAGAGAGAGAGAGAGAGAGAAGAAGGAGAAAGAGGGGGAGGATAGTACACACAGAATTTTACTTTGTCAGGATCAAGACAAAGTTCCCCCATGATGCTAATTAATAATAATATTCTTATATCTTAGACAACATGGCACAGTCAAAGTCTCAGGTTTTTGTTTTTCAATATAAAAAAATAATGATTGATTAGCATCTGCTGGCAAAAGTCTGCAAAGGCACTTTTATCAATTAATGATCATCTGAGTTAGGCCCTTCCTCCAAACCAACAACTGGCAGGGGGGAAGCACAGAGCTGTATCTTCTGGTATCAGCATGCGGTGGTCAGGGGAGGAAAGGGAGAGGAGCAGATGTGATGTGAGGGTGCTCTGGGGCTGGGAAGGGAGTGGGATATGCTGGAATTTGGCTGTAAAAAGCTAGATGTTTTTCTCAAAACCTATAAGTGGTCTTCTCCAGGACTTCGAGGTAATCCGGCTTGGTTTGGAGTTTGGCCCTTAACTCGAGGTATTCACTTTGGGGGGGTTGATGATGTTCTGGGAAGCCCTTACCAGCTGAGAAGAGAAGAGTTTCTTTCAGTCTGGCATCCTGTTGTAGGTCTGGATATTGCATGCCAGGGGGGTGCACGTGCAGTTCCTTTAATTTGGGCACTGTGCCATATAGGCAGTCCACAAAGCCCACTGAGCATGGAGGGACCAATGGGGGCCTCTCCCTATTGTCTAGAACGGCACCAGTAGGAGGGAAGAGTACTACCCCACCATTCTTCTCATGGTGGAAGACAGGCGGCACCAGGGCTAGCTCCCCCAAGAGAGGAATCCCCACACCAATTCCTCCTCCAGATGGCTGAGGGTGTGGGTGATGATTGGTTGTCATTATGGTGTTGAGCTGCGAGCTGGACACTGCCACATTCCATTCCTTCTCCTTCTCCAGCAAGGTCCTATAGCAGCTACTGTTCCCACTCTCCTTAGTGGGGTCAACAAACTGTTCCCCAACACAGGTACTACCTCCATTGCCACCTCCTAGAAGTACATCCCCAGGTTGCCCAGATTCTCCTGCTATAACTTCATCTTCTTCGCGCGGCTTGTAGATGGGATTGTTGCACATCTGGGTTACCGGATGTGGGATGTAATCATAAACATGACCCATAGGGGGTGCCTTCTCTGGGGATGCACTCATTCCACCACCACCTCCTCCACTGCCTCCCTCCTCAAAGAGATGATGACATTGCATCTGGATTCCCGTTAAGTCAAGGGCTTCCTGCCGCTGTTTGTTCCGGAAAGGAAGCTTCTTGCGCCGTCGGCGTAAGACAAAGGCAAACAAGCCTGCAGCAATGAAGACTGCAGAGAAAAACAGCACAAGTAGACTAAGGATGAGCACAGAGAGTGGTACTGGCCCTCCTCCAGCTGGGGGTAGCTCATAGGGAGAGGGACTGGTAGGACTTGGGTGACCTGATGGTGGTGGGGCTGGCGAAGCAGTGGCAACATGTAACATTTCTGGACACAGCACCTCCAACTCCACAGAGCGGACATCTCTGTTAGTAAGGTTCTCTGGGCTGGCACAAAGGACATCCCCCACCACAATGACAGAACTGATCGTCTCGATCCACTGCTTGAGAGGCACCAGATCACATGTGCAATCCCAAGGATTGAGCTTCAGGTCAATCTGGACAATGGCATTAAGGTGCTCCAATACACCAGCCACAGGCAGGTACAGGAATTTGTTGTTCCGCAGGTTGAGTCTGGCCAAGGATGTGCCAGCAAAGGCATCAGTAGGCAGGGTCCTCAGGAGATTGTCATTGAGGAAGAGTAGCTTCAGGTTAGGCATGAGACTGAAGGCGGCAGGTTGGATCTCCCTGATCTGATTGTACTCAAAGTACAAATAATGCAAGCACTGCAGGCCTCTGAACATGCCTGGGGTCAATCTCTCAATGTCATTGCCATTCAAGTATAGGCTTTTCAGATTAGGCAAGTTAATAAAAGCCCCATCCTGCACATACGAGATCCGATTGTTCCCAAGATGCAGAAGATCCAAGGAAGAGAAATTCCAGAAATCTGAACGGTAAATTTTTTGTATCAAATTCCCGCTCAGATAGAGTTTCTTGGCATTGATGGGCCTGGGTAGGAGCTCAGAAATATTGTGGAACCCTCTTTCCTTGCAGTTGACAGTTAGGCCCAAATCATTGATGTGCAAACTACAAGAGCAGCCGGTAGGACATATGATGGGTATAGGTGGCCTCGTCTGGTATGCAGCAATCGGAGGCTGGTTGGGTGCAGGGTATAGGCCTCGAGGTGTAGGTGGTGGTTTGGGAGCCCTGGGCTGTTTTGTTGGCTTGGGCTGCTTAATGGATGTTTTATATTCAACAGAGGAAGCAGTGAAATGGAAGGAGGACAACATGGAAGAAGGTTTAGTAGGCCAAGCATGTTCCTTGCTTGAGGGTAACTGAGGGACACCAACGCTGACAAGTTCTGAGTCAGACAACATGGAGCAGAGTTTGTTTCTTTTGATTTCCCTCAAGTCCTTGCCATGGAAGTGAAAGGGGGTCTCACATGTAATGTCTCCCACAAGGGCAGTATACGGAATACGCTCCAGCCAGCTCTTCAGTTGAACTATTTCACAAGTACAGTTCCAAGGGTTCTCTTCCAACTGAATCTCCATCAAGCTCCTACCAATGTGGTCCAGCATCCCTCGATAGGAAAGCACCTTCAACCTATTCCCACGCAAGTCCAAGTGAGTCAGAGACACCGACTTAAACAAATTGGTCGGAAGCATGGGAATTAGATTGTCATTTAAGATCAGGACCCGGAGTTTACTCAGGTTTCGAAATGCCCCACTTTCAATTCGCTTAATAACATTGTAATCTGCCTGCAGATATTCCAGACTCTCTAATCCCAGGAAAGTATCATTTCGGAAAACGTCCAGTTTATTCTCATGCAGATACAGTCGCTTCAGAATTTTGAGCCCATTAAAGGCCCCCGTCTGAATGTCTTGCAGTGCGTTGTTGCCAAGGTTAATAGAAACAGCATTGTTCAAGTGGAGAAAACTGTTTGTGTATAATCTTCTCATGGAGTTTCTCTGCAGGTAAAGTTTGAAAGGTCTTGACCATGATTCCGTTATCTGGCTAATATTTATAAATCCCTTGTTGTCGCAGTGTATATGAAAAAGGCTTTCTTTGACTTCACAGTAACAAGGATCAAAGCAAGGTTCCTCAATTTCATCTGAATCCTCAATCAAAGGAATGGGGGTAGTCCATGCTACTGCAATTGTGCTTAGAAGGGTAATCCACAGCATCCTTCTCTGACGGGGTGGATCTTCCATCGAAGGCTTCATGGTTCGGATGGATTACAAGACTGTAATGAGAATCAACAACACAAAGGGATTACAACCTATCAGCATTTCTTTTAAAAATACATTTTCAAGCAATCTGACGAAGGGGTGAGGGAGAGAAGGAATGAGTTTGCAGGGATTCCTATCTTCATCACAAAAGAGGAAACAACAACAACAATCTAGCAGCACAATTCATATTTACTTACTTTCTTACTCAAGTGATTTAATCAGGCAGTGGCCTTCTTTCCTTTCCTAGCCTGTCCACTCATCTTTATCTAATGTTGTTTAGTACCTAACACCATAATGAGGAAGAAAATGAAGGCTGTAAGGCCCGTGTTATAAATGATCTAGAAACATTTTTTTCCCCAAAAAAACGACACAATGTTCAGGAAGCAGATGATGTGCACAAGCTCAGCCTCATATTTGCATTAATTAGAAATGAAAAGATGCAGCTGAAGAGATTCTTCCCCCCCTTTTTAATCTGTATACGGATAGTCAATTAAGGGTACAGGTTATCACCATAAGCAATAAGTAAACATGCACTTAACTTTCAAGGGAGGGGATCCCACCAGGGGAATATCCAATTTTATCTAACACCACAACATACAATACTGAAGAAAACGGGGACAAACAAGTTTCCAATACCTCTGATTCCTATAGAAATGCTTGCGTCTGGAATTAGAAACTAAATACTGTACTCAGCAGCAATGCCAGGCTCAAAACAAGAAGAAAATTAAGGCTCTGCTCTTCCCAGTGCCCAAAACCAAATTAACATAACTGGGATATAGTACTAGACTTTTTTTTTTTTTTAAAAAAAAAGCATGCTCCATATTCATCATTTCAGCTGATTAAAGCATTTAGAGATTATTAATCTTTGGAAAGAACCGGCTGTACCATCTACAGATCCAAGTTAAAGGCTAAGCAATGAAAAGGCTGATAGGGAGATTGTCTGGCTGCACATTGAAAGGGGTGGTGGTGGGGATACTTTGAATGATGATGGCTTATGCCCAGAAGTCTGCCCAGGGGTGATCCAACAAGGGAAAGGAGGAATGGAGGAAGACTGAAACTTGGGAGGAGATCAAAGACTTTTGCATTAACCGCAAGCAAAATAACCATCCCTTTCTAGTAAAAGCCAGCTTCCATCACCACCACACACATACAAGAATCAACTTAAAAGAGGCTTACCAGAACACAATGACCTACACAGGTTTCTCAGCTTGTCTTTGTTTCCTGAATTCCTTCTTCCACCCACCCCCTTTCCATTCCAATACAGAAGAATAGATCACTGTTAAAGACTAAGCATCCTGACAGTGGTTGGGAAGGGGGGGGGGCTTCGCTGCCCTCCAGCTACTGCCCATTCAAAGGTTTGCCAAGAGTCCTGGTATTTAGTGAGATACCCTGGAAGCAAAAGAGAGATGGATTCTCTCACACTCCCTCCATGCAGGAGAAGACACTTCAATTCCTCCCTCCCGATAAATAAAGCGGGGGGGGGGGGGGGAGGAGAGAGAAACCTTCACGGTAAAAGGTCATATTTAGGAAGAAACACTGGGAGGGGAGGAGTTAGCGGGATTCACATTAGGAAAGAAAGCATAGGATCCATGTGGAAATGAAGGAAATTGGGGAGCCCCGGAGGAAGAGAATATACGAATAGGGAGGGGGAGGGGGGAAGGAAAGGGACTTCTCAGTTCAGCATTTTCATTTCACTCTTTGCCTAGACAAGCAAGTAAAGTGGCTTCTTCTTCTTCTTCTTCTTCTTCTTATTATTATTATTATTATTATTATTATTATTATTATTATTATTTCTCTTCTATGTTTTTTTTTTAAAGATGTTTGATCCAGGCACACATGGGGGATGGGGAGGAAGAGAGAAAGAGAGAGAAAGAGAGAAGGAGATCCAGAAAACAAAAAGGAAAAAGGAAAAAGGCTTCTACTTACCGGGCTTGAAGGAGAGAGATTTTACCACATTGGGAGAGCAGAAAAAAAAAAGAGGGAGGGAAAAATATACCCTGGAAAATCTTACTTTAGAAAAATAAAGGAGGGAAAAAAAAAAAAAAACCTCTCAAAATGACATATATGCAGAGAATGTCCTCGGCTCTTTTTTTTTTTTTTAAAGTTGCAAAAATAAATAAATAAAGGATTGCTGGTTTCTCTTTCTCTCTGCTCTGATTCTATACTCTAGCTTGGGAGCTGAAGCAAAAGGGAAGGTGGGGGGGGGGGTGAGCAAGCACAGATGAGACGTGGTAGGAATGCAATGAGCCTCTTTAGGATGCAGAGATACTGTTTGGCACAGTCAATGGAGGAGGGAGGAGAAGGGGGCTGCTGCAGGCTTCCCAGTTTCTGCTCTTGCTAGGCTGCCTGGGCTGGGTATCACCAGCCCACATCTTTGGGGAAAGAAACAGAAGGAAGGGTCTGGGGTGGGGTGTGTGGGAAACCAACCAAGGAAGGGAAGAAGAGCTTCTCCCCTGAGCTCTGGATTCCTCTACGGATCTTATTGCCTCCGGATCGGTTTTCCCCACCATGTACTGGAGCTTCAGGAAGACGCACTTGGCACCCAATCGGGAGCACGCATCTGGGAAGTCCTGCCTGACTGTACAGGGTTTTCTCCCTTCTTCTGTAAAGAGGAGGACTGGGATGAAGAAAATATATCTATTCTTCATCTAGATATCTAGCTAGGAAGAGGTCAGAAGTGGGGGAACTCTGAGATGACGGGGGAGGCTGGGACTGAAATGCCAGAATGGATTTGAGCAGGAGGTGGTCCCTGCCCTCATTTCCCCTGAAAAATAATCTATTTGGGGGTGGGTGGGATGAATAGGGAAGCCCCTTGGGCTCTCAAACATTCAGATTCCACCAAATTCTTGAGAGTAGCAGACCTTAAGGCAAGGTATGGAATTATCTTACATTCAGGCAGGAACGATTCTTAGATTCTCTGCAGTTCTCCATCAAACCTAAATCTGTCCCGGGAGAAGAAAATACAAGAGGAGCTTTGTGTCTGTTTGTGTGTGTCTAGATATGTGTGTCTAAACAAGGACCTTTTTTCTTCCCTTACTTTTTCTTATTCTTCTCATCCTCCCTCCCCCCCGCTTTCCCTCTCCATTGCACTAGAAAGTCTTTGCTCTCCCTTCCAACAGGCTATTAAAAAACACACAACCCTCTAGAACGAAGGGTTGAGTGACAAGGGACCTCTTTCTCCCTTTCTGCCCAAATGGAAATAATAGACAAATTTAAGGGCTTGCTGCCCTTCCTCTTATCAAGGTATTTGCTTTCCCCTTTCTCCCCTTTTTACAATTCTTCCCTGAAATCTACCCCTGAGAATAGGCTGCATGGTGAAAAAAAAAAAGAAAAGGGAAAGGTCTAAGCAAATTTTCTGTCTGAATGCAAGAAGATGACAACAAAGACCAGGAGCCTGGAAGGTAAAAGAACATTCAGCCTGTGTAGAATATAGGGGGGCAAGAAACAAGGGAGGTGGCAAATGATGTTTACTCAAGACAATCCAAAAGAAGGTTTGCTGGTATAAGAATCTCCTCTGACCAATTCAGCAAATGGAGTTGATGCTCAGTTGTTGTTGCTTTTTAACCCAGGATCAGTTCCACCCTCAAGTTCTGTGAAAGCTGAGATTGTGATAGTCCATTGCGTGGCTTCCAAAACTGCCCACCTTCCTGGCCTGCCTAAAATTCTCCCCAGGTGGAAACCACAAACTTTATATTCACCAATTGCTCTCGTAAATCGACTTCATTTAGAGCAAATAGAAATATCATTGTTTATCAAATCGGTTTCAGTCAGGGAGGAAGGGGCCTTGTCAGCAAAATCCAGTTGCAGACTACAAAATGGATTTGGATGGTTGCTTCCTGCATTCCCCCTTGAAGCGGGGTAGAGGGAGGGGGCGGTGAGGCTGGCAGGTGGCAGTGTCATTGGATCCCTTGGGAAACCTCCCCCCCAACTCTATTTCTGCTCTCCCTATCACACTCAAAAGACCTGGGATTGTTAAGAACCATTTGAATGGTAGGTTGAGTGATGGGTTCAAAATCAGACAGGCTTGCAAGGAATGAGAGGCTCATGTGCCTGAATTATTCTCTTAGAAGGCCCCCACAAGGGTTACCCCCCCCCCCCCATGTGTGTCTGTCCCACCCCTCACACTTTAAATAGCTCCATAGGCAGTTGCAGCAACAGCCACCCTGTTACCTTGTCCTCTGGCACCATGGAAGTGTTCCTTACTTGTGGAGGAAAAAGCAGTGTGGTCCCTTATTGCTTAAAATGCAATGGACAGAAATCAGGGGTTTAAAAGGCAGGGATTTATGCGATTTCTTGGAGAGCTTGGGGAAAGGAGATAGATGGAGCGGTGGTGGTGGGAAGGACCTTAGAAATGAAATGGAGGAAAATTGGCCGGAGGCAGTACATACCACAGCTCTTTTCCTGCACGAACAGGTCTGGGGAAATCCTTCCTTGCAATGCAACCAGAGCAAAAAAGAAAAAAAGAAAGATGTACCTGTATCCCATTTTACTCGCGCGCTGTTTCCCAGGCATGCAGATACAAACAATCGCCCGGGGCAAATATATATATATATATATATATATATATATATATATATATATATATAATGCTGCAATCGAGCTTCAGTCGGTCGCCAGATCTACGGACAAAGAGCAAAGAAGGAAGGGCACCGAATACCTAAGGTGATCCGCGCAGGATGGGCTGTCTGGATATCGGTAGATCGTCCCCGGTGGCGCGGCTTTGCCGACGGAAGGACGGTCGCGTTTTCCTCCTCTTCTTCAGGAATCTGCTTGGCAACTTCCATCCTGGGCCGAAACGCAACCTGGCCAACTTCAGCCCTGCTGGCACGCCGCCGCCGCTGCCTTCATATGCCTCCCCTGCCCCCAGCCAAGCGCGCCCGGTTCCTGATTGTAATCCGTCCCCGCGAGCTCCTTTTCCCGCCTCCCTCTCCCCCTTTGCAAGTTGGCCCGAGGAGAGACGGGGAGCAGCGGCGAGGAAATGCTGGGCACGAGCGATCGCCTGGAGGAGGAAGAGAGCGCTGGATGCAAATCAGTCAAGCGGGTCATGGCGCCTTGGCAAAAAAACGCAGCTCGCCGGACGCGCCGCGCCTCGCCTCGCCTCGCCTTCTGCCTTTCCCACCGCTGCGTTGGCAGCCCGCTTCCAAGGACGAGCGCGTGGCTCCCGCCGCGGCGGCCCCGATGGAAGAGGCGAGCCAATAGCTCGATCCCGACCGTTGAATCGCCGGATGCATTGAGGATGCTCCTTGCCTTCACTTCTCTCTTTCGGGGAGGGGAAACTCGGCCTGAAGGTTTCCGGAATCTGAGGGAGGAGGGGGCATTTCAGCTCGCCCGGCTCAGCTGTATCCTTTTTTTTTTTCTTCCCTGTCTGAGGCAAAAAAACAAACCAAAACCTGGTATTAGTGGGAGGGTCTGCCGTGCCACAGTGATGGGGACTGAGCAAAAGAAGGAGGCAAAAGCTGGATCCGGTCAGCTTCTTATCCCAGTCTCTAGCAGAGCAGCAGCGAAATGGCTTTCGGGGGTGGGGTGGGGCGGAGGGGGGGAAAGGAGAGAGCTTTTTTTTTTTTTTTTTGCCGACGCTTGTAAAAAACTGGGCTGGCGACAGAAAGCGGAGGAAGCCAAGAGAGCTTTGCAGCTTGGACCATCTGCTGGAATCTAGTTGCGGGGGACCATCCCACCTGCACTTCGTTTGGAGTAAGTCTCGCCTAACTTAATAAGACTAATTTGAGGAAACCAGGCGTCCTGAGGGAAAGGAGCTGAGTGGAGGGCGCACTCTTGTCATGTTCAGGTCCACCGTCATGGTGGAAGATGGGAGGGCTCTTGAGGGGAAGAGGGACATGACTTTTCACCTGGCAACCAAAGCCACTAGAGAAGGTTCATTCACATGATGGCAGGCAGTAAGGACCCTCCCACATGGCCACAACACACACACACACACACACACACACACACACACACAGAGTGGGACCTTATCTGCATTGCACTTGGAGCATTGACTTTCTTCCAAGGAGGGTGAACATCAGAGGAAGTGGTCTTCTACATAGACCTAGGTCAGTATATCTACACTAAATATCAGTGGGGCTCTGAAGGCTTAGAGTAGGAATTTCCCCATCTCTCCCTAGAGATGACAAGGATTGAAATAAGTGTACGCCTCATATTTGTTGCTGACTTTCAGCACACTTTGCATGCAGCATGTAACGGTTGTTGATGGTGTTCTTGTTCTGTAGATGATCTCCTGCTTTTCCTCCTGGAGCTAACAAGATAGCACTTTCTTATCCCGTTTTTTACCATCACAGCTCTGGGAGGTAGGCTGGCTTGAAAGATAGTGGTTGCCAGCCACTGAAACATAATGAAGGTAGTTTTGTTCCCTACCTAAAGCAAACTTAGTCAGGATGCTTTCTTTCAGGCTGCCCAGCAAGCAGGGTGTTCAGTCTAATCTTCTTTGGCATGGCCCATCCCATAAGGATTTTCTCCAGGAGTTATTCCTTCCAACCAGAGTACAAAACAGTATCTACAGGTCTTAATAAGAATTATTCCATTGCAAGCTCAGTATTTGCCCTTTAGCCATACTTTTGTGTCACAGCTGTGAATATATGCTAGTACTTAACGCACTAAAGTGAAAGTGTTTATATGCACAGTCTTTTTCAGGTAGACCATTAGTGATGGTCCATTGCTGGGAGCATCAGGCAAGTGTCAAAATGATCAATTTCAACTGTATGCTTTAAGAGAAAGTGACAATCTCAGTTACTGTGACAGATCTGGATTAGATTAAATATAAAAACAATACAAGGTTTTGGTTTACAGTATCCCCTGCCCCTATATAGTTTATTGGATCTGTTTTTTGAGCTGAATTTGGAAAAGAAGATCAGCAATAGATTGATTCAGCAATGATTGTCAATATGAGAATAATATGAAAATGGAAAGCTTTTTTTTTATTATTCCAAGGATATCATTGGCATTTCACTGATGTATCAAGACCTACACCCCAAAAAGTGCATGGAAAAGAGATGAGAAATAGGCAGAGCCAACAGAGTGAAAACATACATTTGATTTAATTTAGATGTCATTTTAAATAGGATACAGATTATTGTAATTATTTTCCTGTTGTATTATTCTTCTTGTATTATTATTTGTATCAGAAACTAGAATTTTATGGCAACTATTTTGCATTACAGGTTTGATGGCTAAGACTGGGTTTCCTCTTTCAGTGAAGCCTTGTTTCTTTTCTGGACAGGGGTTGTGCACCTGAATTCTTAGTAGAACATTGCAGCTGCTTAGTTCATTTGCATTTGAAAGTAGCTAAGATCTCTGAGGGCTGAATTCTGATCCTCTGTTTTAATTCATGTGATGCATTTGAGAGAAGATCCTTAGCTTGAAAATGGGTGCTTGAAAATGGGTGCTTGGGGACTGAATTGGATCCAGGAAGCCAGTTGCTTATCCCAAATAAAACACCATTTTCTGTTGTATGAATATGCAACAAGGACATCCCAGATGATGGGTGAGGAATGAAGGACATCTTTCTCCGCATATTTTTCCTTAATAGTCCTATATATAGGATTATTCCTATATAGTTCCTTTTTTTAAAAAAAAAAAGTAAAATGTCTGAATTGGGTCTCTCTGGAGAAAGGGAAGAGACTTGGGGGGAAGTTACAAAATATAGGATCCATGTAAGCACGTTCTTTAGGATCCTAAAATGTTTAAAACACTGTTCATGGACTAGTTTCTTTACTGAAGTCACTATTAGAAATATAGTAATCATAAATACTGGGATTTTTCAATTTAATCTTTCTTTCTTTCTTTTTTTTTAAAGGCAATTTGCTCCACAGCCTAGATTATTCATCTGACTTTGTTGCTGAGGCTTTAAAACTACTGATTGTTTATAGCTAGTCCTTTTATATGCATTGCTGTTTGTTGCTTTGAAATGCACTGGACCCTGCAGATTTTAAATCTAGATCTATGCATTGGTTTTTCCAGGAAATAAAACAATACTGTTGCTAAGACCATTTAAATGTTTAGGGAACCAGATTAACCATTCTATGTCCTATGGGGCATTTTATTTGAAAATAGAGAGCCTCTATTTTTTTTTTAATCCTCTCTCCCTTGTGAAGATTCAAGCCACTGCCCAGGCTTGGACACAAACAAGGGCAGGGATGCTGATAAGGAAGTGCCCCTTTCTAAGAATCTTATTTGAGCATTACATTTCTACAGAGGCTTTCCATAAGGCTTACCACACCCCTCTGGAGTGCAGTCATTTTTAACCTTCCATCTTAAACTGTCAGATGAAATCTAATAGGACTTCTCCCTACATTCCTTTTCAAACTGGAACCAGGGAGAGAAAGGTTGGAGTGAAGAAGCTACAGCCACTGTACTGAGAAAAAAAATAAAGCAACTAAAGAAGAGAAAGAGTCACTGTAGGGCTGGCATCTAGTGAGTGGCAAAGCTTCTGCTGAAGCCTGGAGATTGGCAAAGAGCCCACGATTGCAACAGTGCAACCACCATTAGAACAGAGGCTTCTAGAAGTCCAGCAGTAATGTGGGATAATAATGTGTCATGTTGCCTGCTTGTTTTAATAATATAAAATGGTCCATGTGGCATAGCATTTGTTTTTTATTCAAAGGTACAATCAAACAGGTAAACTAGAAAAAGAAAGTGAAGAAATGAAAATAGAAACAAAAAGAAAACCAAAAAAATAAGAATAAAGAAAAAGAAAAGAAACATAAAGAAATAATTTCCCCTTTATCACAATAATTTTAGTAATTTATCACTTTTTCTTAAAATGCAAGTGATCTCTTCCCATATCTATACTTTTACCTATATACAAACCCTTAAAGCTTTTTGTTCAGTCCTGATCAGCAAAGTCCATTAAGGGTTACCAGAGATAAGAATGTCCCTGTTTAAACTTTGATCAAATAAACCAATTCTATATTCCTTTCTTTTACTTTTAGCAATATTGTTCTTTAGTCCCTTGGAATAATGGCATACTATAGAACTTGATTTAAAAAAAATATTTAAACCTTTTCACAAACTTCTTCAAGACTTTAACAAACCTCTTGCAAACCCAATACAGCACAATTATTCAAATTACTCTCTCTTTTTGTTGTTGTTACTTGTATATGCCTTGTAATTGTCCAGGGTAACATTTCTTATAGGATTCTTGTAGTCTTGTCATTTTAAAATCCACTTTCAGATAAGTTCCACCTGTCAGGTAAAACTTGTATCTCTTTCATAATGTCTTTGAAACATAATCTATATATACTGTATATAGAGGCAGACTTTTTAAAAATTAACTTCTAGGTTCATTGTTCAAAACTATCTTTCAGTATATGCAATATTAAAATATTTTGTTTCATTCTGTATTAATAGTCCAATTTAACTGTTCTTTAACTGTGACCTTTAGTTCCTCCTGATTCACTCTACTGTTTAACCTGCAAAGTCTGATCCTATCATCTTTTTTTTTAAAAAGAGAATTCATTTCTCTTATTTTAAAAAGATTTTCCCACAAAAGGATTGTTATAATTAATTCCAAAATCTTATTTCAAATCCATCTGGATCCTAAGTCCATTTATAGATTTCCAAAATCAAGTTCTAATCACCCTTTTGCTGTTTATTGCAAAAGAAAATAATTAAGTCATTAAACTTGTATTTAAAGAAAACTCACTTAGTACTATAAAACTTGTCGATCCAAAGGTTCCCAATAGCTGGAAAGCAGTTAACAAGCAATTTCCAAAAGTGATTAGAAAAAGAAGTATGCAAACCCCATATCCTTTTTAGGGCACTGAACATGGTTTGATCCAAAAGACTCCTATCCCCTTATTTCCCAGAGCTCTAAACCAATTGAGGACCCCTGTCTTATGGTCTCCTCATGAGGAGAACAGTCAGGGACACTTGTGATTGATCTGAAGTCCTTTCCTTGTCCAGAAAGGAATTATGAAGAGTTAGTCTACTTGCTAGCTCTTCATTCCACCACATTGTCTGCTCCACTTTTAGTAAACTGCCTTCAGTTCACAGTTTTTTTCCCTGTAAACTCATGATCTAGCATCTTTTCATCTGCAAGCCCATGAATAGCATTAAACAAATTCATCATCCCAATGCCCAATAAATGGTGCGGATATGCAGAATGTTGGCATTCTGACCCAGCTCATCATACATGAGTGCCATCTGCAGTCATCTATCTTAACTCCTCTTTATAAGCACTGAAGGCAGTAGACATGACAAGTTGGTGCTTGGATCCAACTATTACACTTTCTAGGACCAATTCAGCATTCAGTTATACAGGTATTTATATAAACTAGCCATGACTGAACTAATTTCATGAGCCATTCTGGCTTAACAAATGGTTACTTAGAGAACATTTGAAATTATGACGGATCTTCAAAAAGGTTCTTACAATCCAATTTACATGTTTGCTGAAAATATATTTCATACAGTTTCAAACTTACTGACTATGAGAGCTAGGTAACAAGAAGTAGATCTTATGCTACTAGCAAAATAAATAAATTTCTTCATCCTATGCATGATTTCAAAAAATTCAGTTCTACCCACTTTTTCATTTTTTAAATGAAAAGCCAGAAATGCTTCAGCTTTTCTTTTATTTTCTTTTTTTTTAGAAATTATGTGTGTTCTGCAGTGCCTTCAGCTTTCTGAGATACAACTGGGGGATCTAACAGCAATCAAAGCATTTAGATATATCTTCCCGGCTAAGGGAGATTATGAAAGATTACTTGCTCAAGGACTTACAACTTCTTGGTTCTAACAGTGAGTAATTTCTATCATTGCAGTTAAAGAAGGATTGGCCAGTATGATAAATTGATTAATGTATGTAGTGTAACGTATTTGGATTTTTTTATTCTCCTTGCATTTTTAAAATATTTAGATTCATAGCAACTTGAGGCTAAAGAGGTGGGAATAGAGACTAATTAAGAGATAGAAGACTGTCAAACACAAGCCCAGAGACAAGATAGCAAGATCCAATCAAGTTCAATCCTTTATTAGCTTACACCTAATGGACAGAATCTTGCCAAACTAAAGCTATAATGGTCTAGATATATCTGGAGAGATTCTAGGGTGTAGCTATCCTGAACATCTTCTCTTTTCCTCCATCCAGTAGGGACTGAAATTTTTTAATCTGGACCTCTTTCTGGGAAGGCTCTGAGTTGGCAAAATCTTCCCAACCGAAAAAGAAAAAGCTACTTTCCCAAGTCAACAGCAATCACTTACTGAAGTGATGGAACTTGATGTGAACTCTCTCCAAATCAAGCTAGATATGAGAAAGATAGGTAGAACATAGGGTAGAATGCTGTGGCATTCTGTGGAATATCATGGCAGTAAGGAATGAAATCAGTTGTTTGGACCAACTTGATGCCTTTCAGATATTTTGGATTTTAGTTCCCAAGGGTAATATGGCTCATGGCAATGAACCATGGAGCACATACTAAAACATCAGGAAGGCATATCTAACAAAATGTGTGGTAGATGTGTTGTAATTTTTAGTAATGAGGACATCTTCACTAGCATTCAGCCTCCTGCCTGTAAAATTCCTCTATTACATCACTATAGGTAAGTAGTTAGCAGTTATTCCTCGGTGAATTCAGATAGTCTGCATATGGCGAGAGGTTTTCTAGTTTCACTACAGATATATTTTTGACAGGTTCTAGTTCATAGCTCATAGTACAGCTCCAATCAAAGCCTGAAAGAGGGCATATTGAGGAATGATTGTGTTGTGACATCCCCTTATCCAGCCAAAATCTTTGCTCAAAAAGGAGCAAGAGCAAGAGCTTGGGAAGAATCAGGATTTACACTCTCAGTGCATTATTTTAGTCTCTATTTGCATGTCTAATAATATCCACAGTACAAGTATGAATATGTAGCTTCTCAAACACGTTTTCTGCAGAAAGAACAGAGTGGGTTCAGTGCAGTGATGAGATGGGATTCATCAGAAGAAGAGAACATGTGGCAATTCCAAGTAGGAGGGTAAAACATAGGCAGGGAAATCGTGAAGCTGATTCATTTGATGAAGTAAAAAGCATTTAGGGGAAATGACAAAGACAATCTCTCTCTGAAAATTTGAGTTCTCTGCTGACCATCTGCTATGCTGATCTGAAGTGGATATAATATAAGATCTTTTCTTTAATATACATATGCAATTATCCAGAGAAATATCTAGCACATCAATTTCAGAACCAGTTTACACAAATGTGATCCAGAAAAATATATCTGATGTATTTTTTTTTCTTTCCTACGTGTTATCAATACATCGATGAAGGAGCATTTTGTTTCAAATTTCCTTCCAAGGTCAACATTGTTGAAATTCTTGTGGTGTGAATGTGGTGGCCTTGTACAGATTTAGTTGTAAGGCAACTGAGAAATATGTATAAAAATGTTCTATCTTTCCTTACACATCAGTCAGGTAGATTTCAGAGTGATGGAATGTTGTGTGGAACAGAAAATGACAATTGTATCCTCCATCATCACTTTCAATCAAAAAGCACCAAGATTTTTTCTAAAAAAAAAAAAAAATCTCAAGTACCTTGAGAATCAGTTAAAGAGAAATATAGAAATTGGATACATAAGTAAGGCCAGTAAGTAGGGACTTAACAAAAATAATTTTAATTATTCTTCTTCCTCCTCCTCCTCCTCCTCCTCCTCCTCCTCCTCCTCCTCCTCCTCCTCCTCCTCCTCCTCCTCCTCCTCCTCCTCCTCCTCTTCCAAAAATGAACTTATTCATGTTGGCTTCTCTGAGAATTTTGTATCTGTTTACATAATTGTAACACAGCATGTCCAAACAGGTCTGGGCAATATAACATGAATTAGTGCTACAATTGATCCGTAGAGGCTCCTTGGATTGCATATTTTGCTAGGTGATGTGTAGAAATGACATATGAATTATAATCAGTATTATATATTATTAAGAAAGTTGGGGATTAATAAAATGCAGGAATTAGTCCAAATGGAAGAGATTGAAACTCTATAGCATAGGCAGTCCTTGGCTTTCAGCCATTTCTTCAGTGACGTTCAAAGTTACAATGGCATTGAAAAAATTGATTTACAACTGATCTTCATATTTATGACCATCGCAGCATCCCCAGTCCCATGGTCACGTGATTAAAATTTGGCTTTTTATTTATAATGGTTGCAGAGTCCTGGGGTCATGTGATCTTCCATTTATGATCTTCCATTTGTGAGCTTCTGACATGCAAAGAAAATGGGGGAACCTGGCTTCCCTTAACAACTGCATGATTCACATAACAACTGCAGCAATTTACTTAAATAAGTGTGCACCAAAAGGCACAACTCACTTAACAACTTCCTTGCTTAGTTACATAAATTCTGATCCTAATTGTGCTCATACATCAAGGGCTACCTGTATTAAGATGGTCTGTAAATAGAGAACCCCTAATACGACCAGTTTAACAAAAAGATTGAGCAGCAGCTGATGGGAAATGATACAGCAATCATATTAAAGCTAATTTGATCTGGATGGGACAAGCATCTGGAAAAGAAAACACATAGAGATTTTACTCCTGTCTTAGTTTTAGGATAGCTGGGGAGAGACATAGCTTTAAAAGTCAGGGCTTTCCATAATAAACTAATACATTGTATTAGCATGATTAGAACTCTATCTCTTATTGACATTTTATAACTTGATCCAGTCTTAGTTGGGCTACAACATAAAACAACCTTTAGGCTGATCATCATAAGGTTTACTGTACTGCATGGTGAATTTTATTTTGTAGTTAAACAAAAGGAATTATAGAAGAAATATGAAGTATTTTATCCTTTTTCCATACTAGCATACAAACCAAATAGGCTGCAACAGAGAGCCCAAAAGAGAAATGTTGTTTCTATTTTTCCCATTCCCAGCAGGCTGTTTAAGTATGGTAGGCTACTAACTCATGTTTGTTTATTTAGAAGACAGGTGTAAAAGCATAAACAGTTTCCTGGCCTACTCCAATCTTACAATAACATCTCTATAAATGCTTTTCTTTAAATTGAGAAATTCAATTTTGGTGCTAAAGCTCAGTCAAATCTTACCATTATGGTACTTCCAAATAATTGGCTGTACAAGTTTTTGCTGTAATGATATTTCAGGAAAAGGCTAACCTGAAATTTTAGTAATGAGAAAGACTATCTAATAAACATTTTTCCTATGTTTTTTTTAACCTAAAGTACACAAACAAAGACAAGCTCGTTGCATGAACAGAGAATGGATCTTTATGGCTAATCACTTCAGTGGCAGATCTGTAACACTTCTTGTAGTTCAAGGCAATTGATTTACATGCAATCATATAAAGGTAATAGAAACACTAGACTTCTGCTTTCATCATTAATAGCAAGGCTTGTAAACCTCCATCTGTAGTGTATGCAATGAATTTTGCTGCTCTCAATGCAAGGCAGTACTATTGCATGATTTTCAGTTCTATGCATTGGGAAAAATTCTTAAAAGTATTTTATGTCAGAGGAAAACAACCAGAACCACTCATGAATACTGAAAGTCAGTAACACCTATGTTACAAGAATCTCACCAGAGTGCTTGCCTTTCCTTGGACCAAATAAGGCTTCATGGATCTTGGGGAGTGGGGCAGTGGTCAAGCTTTTGCCACTTATGACTGTGCAAGGACTCCAAGCTAGACCCTTGCTTGATTCCTCTCCTGGCTGGCAGTTTCCCAACCTCTTAAGAAAAATCACAGCTTTTTTTCAAGTATATTTCCAGTCTTTTTTTTCCCTCTAGTTTTCAGACCACAGTCTATCACAACCATGATTATCAAGGGTGCATATATAATTACATTCCAACAAATTATGGAAGTGTTATATTCTAAAGTGATCTAGAACAACTGCTGCCATAAAATCAGAGCAGCATTATTCCCAGCTCATTAAACTAGGGTGGGATATATTAAATATCATTTATTTATAATCTGTTATAATCAATTTTTCAACAATTCTTATTTAGGTCTTGTAATAAACCATAGGAGAAAACTCAGATGTGTGGTCTCAAATGCGAAAGAAAGGCAAAAAATTCAGGCTTTGCATCCAAATAGTTAAACATTGTATAACTAGAATAAGATTTTGCCAGATGGAAGAATGAAACTAATAGTTGAGTTTTACAGACAGACAAATACAAGTTTGGGGAACTGGCTTTAAATATAGTTCTTTGTGTAGTAGGAAGCAGATGCCAAATGAAGGGCATAACTCAAATGTAGTACAACATAATGCTTAATTCATAGTCATTAAATGGGAGCAAGGCAGTCTCTAGACAAAAACATTCTGTAGTATTCATAGGTTTCAATCATATTAATCATGTTTGAAGTTCTTAATGACTGTATATCTACTTATAAAGTAAGAGGAAGAAGACGTAAGTTCATATTTTCGATGGAATATACTTTTTTGTTGCTTTCCCCCTTTTGTCTAATTTTCTTTTTATCAATTTATCATTCTTCCTCTATCTTTAGGCATGAATTTATTATTCTGTTAGCGGTGACTTCTGAGGATCATAAGGTCACCTATTGGCAAAGAACCCAAAGGGCCATCTGTGTCCCAACTCTCCCAGATCAGCTCACAAATGACAGCATGCTTGAAAAAGGTAATTCAATATAAATAGCATCTGGATAAATAGCAATCAGACCTGGAAGCAAATGCCATCCTTTTCTTAGCAATGAGTGAGAGAATACAATAGTTCAGCGAGAGAATACAATCATTGCTGAGCTCAATTCCCTAGCATCTCTAAAGAATGTTAGGCAATAAGCTGGAGGAAGAGTCCTGTCTGAAAAGAGGCCCCTAGGATACATAGTTTGCATGAAGAAGGTCCCAAGCTTAATTTTTGAGATGTCCCAGTAGGGTTGGAAAAGCATCACCCCGAAACAGAGAAAAGTTGCTCCTGATAAAAGAGAGATTATTACATTCACAAGATGGAAAGCTACTGCCATCCTGGGAAGTCAGTCTTGGATTAAATATCTCAATAGGGCTATTCAGTGCAGACTGAACTAGGATAAAAAACTATATAGTAGGAAGAAGATAATCCTTTCCAGGTTTGTGGGTCCCCAGTCATCTGGTATAGCATCAGTGCTGATGTTGTATGGAATGTGCCAAAAAGAGCTCTGGGGAGCAATTCATTTTACATGCACGGCAGGTTAACTCACTCAAAATATCTACATGGATGTACTTGCCAACTTCATATGACTGTAAAAGAAGCCACCTCCTACAGCAGCTTCTCACCTTCTGGTACCCTACAGATGGGTTCAGAATGCAGTTTGCAGAATTGTCAGACAGCTTGATCTAAAGTTCCTGGGAATGATAGTGCCAACAAATAGGGTGGGCTTTGTTTTGGGAAAGGGCTGCTCTCGAGAATATTTGGAAAGAAAATTTCAGAGGTGAAAGTTCACATGATGTTACTGAAATATAACATATACATTTTGTAATTTAATTTAATTTTGATTAATTTAATTATTAATTTTCATCTCAGCTTTAATTTGTACATTGTCCAGGCAAGATGGATGAGAAGTAAGCAAAAGTCTTTCATTTCAGAGAAGTAACACATTCAAGAGGTCAGAACGTGACCTACTGTAGGCAGTGAATTTAGAGTTGCAGGGATTCAATCTGCTAAACTCTTCGAGAGAAAGCTCTAAAATTATCTGACAGGACACTATAGAACCATGGTGAGTTGTAATAAGAAAAAAATAATTATACACAAAGGTTGTAGAATGTAGGAAAGTTAATGAAGAAACTAAGACCATTCTGATTGCTGAACTACAACTCCCCTTCTTTCCACTCACCATGCAGATTACACTAGCAATAACACTAGCAATAGCACTAAGACTTATATACGGATTCATAGTGCTTTACAGCCCTCTCTAAGGAGTATGACAGTCAACATATTGCCCACAACAATTTTGGGTCCTCGGAAGGCTGAGTCAACCTTGACACTGGTGGGATTTGAACTGCCAAATTGCTGGCAGCCAACTGTCAGCAGAAGTAGCCTGCAGTATTGGGCCGAGGCTAAAGTTCTGAATCTCAGCTTTTAATAAAAGGTTGAAATTGTGTCCCTCTCCCTTTTTTCTTTTCATTAGGGGATTGGAGGCTAAAACATACAAATAATGGTTGCAAGAATTGTGTATGTCTTGTTTAACTAAAGGACTGGAGTAATATGATGGCAGTATTCCAATATCTAAGGTTGTCACAAATAAGGTGGGGGCCTATTATCCAAAGCACCCGAAGGATGGACAAGAAGCAATGAATGTAAACTAATAAAAGAAAGAACCAATTATATTTCCTGACCATTAGAACAATTAACCAGTGCAACAATTTTCCTGTCATCACTGGAGGTTTTTAAGAAGAAATTAGACAGAAATTAGACAAATTTGTCTGAAATGGTGTAGGGTTTCCTGCTTGAAGAGGGATTTGGACTAGAAGACCTCCAAGGTCCCTTCCAACTCCTGATATTTTGTTATTCATATTTCTTTCTTTCTATAAATTCTTTCCTTTTTTCCACCAGTACTGAGATTGACCCAAAATCACACTTTACTCTCAGCCTTTGAACTGACCCTCCCTCAATATAGTAAAGATCCTTATGAAACTTTGTAGGCAAGCTTTATTCTTCACTTTCCTGAATTTATTGTAATATGTGTGTATCATTTTTGTTTATTTATTGTTTATATGATTTTTTAAAATTTAAAAGTAAAAATAAATTTTAAATTAAAAAATGTGTATGCTGTTTAAACCTGGTTTAGTTCTTCTATTTCCCTTCTATATATTATAGCTGTAGCAACCTCATCCCGCCCAAAACCCCAAGCTCTATTAGTATCGAGATAGAATGATAACTTTTCACAGTGAGTCCACTGTAATATTAGTTCCAACCCTAGCAGATCTGCTCATCAGAGCATCAAAAAGTTGCAAGGAATTTCCTTCTAATCCAAACCTCTGCTTATTTTTTTACTATAGGTGGCTTTCCAGCCCCTATTTGAGGATCCTGGTAAAGACCTCATAATACTTGATGAGGCAACCTATTCCATTGGTTCTTAATGTCAGCAAACTCCTCCTGAAAGAAAAGTTGAATCTACTTCTCTATAATTTCAACCTGTTGGTTCTGGTACTTGCTGTACTTGCTAGAAAGAGTGCAGGAAAAACAACAACAAAGATGATTAGTGGACTGGAAGCACAGAACAGTTGCAGGAATTTAATGAAAAAAAAGGACTAGGGGTGACATGAGAGCAGTGTTCCAATATCTAGGGGATTGCCACAAAGAAGAGGGAGTCAAGCTATTCTCCAAAGCACCTGAAGGCAGAACAAGAAGCAATGGATGGAAACTAATCAAGGAGAGAACCATTTTAGAGATAAGGAGGGAATTGCCTGATAGTTAGAACAATTAATCAGTGGGATGGCTTGTCTTCAGAAGCTGTGGGTTCTCCAACACTAGAGGTTTTTAAGAAGAGATTGGACAATCATTTGTCTGAAATGGGTATATCATATATAGTCTCCTGCTTGAGCAGGGTTTGGACTAGAAGACCTCCAAGTATCCTGTTATTCTCTGTCTCAGACTGCTCCTTCATTCTTCTCTTCTGCTGCCTAAGCGTATTTTTAAAAAGTTTTCACTTGTAGAATTTTTTTCAATCTCCTGACTACTTTTATAGCCATCTTCTGAAGATTTTACTTTTTCATAGATTATGGGGCCCAGAACTGGACATGGTATTCCAAGTCAGACTGACCAAGGCCTAATAGAATGGGACAGTTACCAACCATTATGTATTCTTCTACATTCTCTTTGATTATCCTAAGTTCTAGCTCCATCACTCACTCAGCACATCAGCAGTCAATTAGATCTTTGTTTTCATTCTGAGAAGACACAAATCTACATTATGAGATGATGTTCTTAAAACATCTCACTACCAGTTCATTGTATTTTTTTTATAAAAGACCTATAGCTTATTTGTCTTTCCTTTTGCTTCTGATTACCCCCTCCCCCCTTGTGTTCTTTTGAACATTTGCCATAAGGCTCAGCACATAATGTGCTAAAGCCTTCTTGTTTCAGTCCCTGGTGATTGTACACATTTTCTTCCATTTTTCTATATGTGTTCTTTTTTAAGTATTTCAGAAATCTGTAGATGCCCATATTGGCCTCTTCCATGTCTTCCATTTTTCTTTCGTCTGTTCCTACCATTATGGGCAAGTGCACCTTCAGTGTTTTGCAGAATTTCCCAGACATGTTTCTCCTTCAGGATTTCATACCATTAGATCTGTCAAGCCTATATCAGCAGTGCATAACTGAAAAATCTAGACTCATACACAGATCTCAGTGATTAAACTTAATACCAAGAAAAATGGGTAGGATTCAGAATGTTGGATACTAAGTAAACTTTACTTACCCCAATGTTTATTAAGTAATAAGTACATTACTGTAAACCGTTTATGTTTCTATCACCTCTGTAATGGGTAGACTAAACTAAAAATAAGGCTGAAATTTCCATCTTGTCCTTGCCTGATAAATTTTGAAAATAATTTTCCTCTTTCCCTGACTCCCCTGCTGACCTTTTTTCTCTCTTATTTCACTTAAATCCATTTTTTTAAAATAATATAAATACACACACACACACACCAAACTCTTCAGTATATTATAATTTCAAGATTAGCATGGTTGATGGTAGATGATTCCCAAACTTTGAAGATAGATGATTCCCAAATTTCTTCAACCTGTCCTCCCTCTTGGAAAGAATCAAGTCTCAGATAGTTGATTAGATCCAGGATAGTTTCCTCTTCCAGCTTCTGACAAATGAAATTATTAGCAAGAGAGGGAAAGCATTTCTGAGAGCTCAGAGTTGTAGATATCAGGATAGTTGGCATCTCCCATCATTGAAATCAGATGCCTCCCACCTTTTAAAAACGGTTTGTGATATGGCATTGAAAAGCCTTATTCATATCTTGTACTTGTTCGGGTGCCCTGTAAATAACTTCAACAATGATATCATTTTTGTTTTACTTTCTTTTGATTCTTACCAAAACACTTTCAGGATTTCTGCAGTCTAATTTGTAAGGTTTTTTGCACAGGCATATTCCCTTTTTTACCTGCAGCAAAAAATTCTCTTGAATTTGTTTCTTTTGAATAAATTGTACCCATATAGGACCATGTTGCAATTGGGTTTCTCATCCCACCAAGTTTCAAGGATGCATGAGGCAACATATTTGTCCACTTTGGTTAGGATTTTTTCCTGTTTGTTTCCCATACTCCTTCACCATTGTAGTTTCTTGATAATCTCCAAGCATCTTCTCTGGCCTTATGCCTCCTCTTTTGTTTCTCGGGCTGTTGTCTTTGGCATTATAATTGGCTCTAGATTTTTGGTGTCTTCCTACTTCTGATGTAGTTTAATATCCTCCAGATAGATTTGATGACATTCTTTCTAGTCTTCTTGATGTGTAAATTGTTTCTTTTTTCTAAAAGTTCTAATGTTGGTAGTACACTCCATAGTTAAGGAACTCAAACAGTTTTGGTTAGCACCAGTTTTTCATTTCCAGAAGTTTGTTCTTTCTTCTTAGGGTTAGAGTTTGTTCTTTCCACAGTTGGAAAGATTGGTGAAATATACTTGCATTCCCAGATCTTTCACCTTTCTCAATAAATCCTCTCACTCCCAGTCTTTTTTTCTGGCAGTGTTGTTCATCATCATATGAATCAATAGGAAAGGATAGTCATTTGTGGGTTTGAAGAGCATTGCCTGTCCCATGCTAGATATGAGTACCAGGCAGGTAATGCATTCCTTGCAACATTATTTCAGCTCTCTGCTGATTGTCAGTTGTCTTCTTCTTGTCAAGAAATTACTCACCAATGTGTTTTCTTTGTAATAGCATGTGGGAATAACCTTGGGAAATGGGCAAGAGACATATAGCTAAGGGAATGGTCAGACTTGGTCCACATAAATAATGTGGGTATTACAAATGTCTTAGAAGAGACACCTCCCCCCCCCCCATAGTGTCTAAGGGCAATGGGGACAATTGTGCTGTCAAACCGCCAAGGTTCTGTTAATGTAACCTTAGTATAAAGTAGAGCTAGTATTTACACTACACTTGATCTTAGACAAAAGACCAAGAAGCGATCATTTCTAGGTGTGCTTTTTGCTTGGACTAACTCACAAGGCTGACATTCTCATTTTTGTTTCTTTGGATTAATAGTTTTAATTTATTTATTTTTTTATTTATTTAAAAAGATGTAAATTGTTTTGAGATATTTTAGTAAACAAGTGTTTAAAATATAGAAAATATATCACAATTCTGTTTACCAACAGAAGCTATTGGGTTGGTAAATTCCCCCTGCGTTTGACCACCTTAATTACACAAAGGCAGTTTTTTTAGAAGCAACTATGATTCAATGATAAGATGTCCACTAGCTTTATTGTCACTGTTTCTAATCACCCCAGGAATGAGAGTGGAGATCTTAAAAATGGCTCAGAAAATATAGATGAGGTATCCCATCTTCAGCCAGTTTGCTTTGAATGTCTCCATAACAATGAGGGATGGTTTCTGCCAACTTTATTCTCATTATGCCCTTTCCAATCTTTCATAAAGCATCATCTCACTGCAACTTTGCCTTGGACTTCCCTCTGGTGTGCTTTATTGTGTCACTATGCATAACTCAGAGCTCTTTCCTGTTCAGCATAGCTTTAACGCTGCAGGAATTCATTAAAATTCCCTTCCAGAGTCTTCACCCAATCTGGGTCAGTCACTTTGCCTGACAGGTGATCTTCCCTTAATGCTCCATAAATGCTCTCCTAGATATTATCCTGAAGGCATTTCTTCTTATCCAGGTAATTCTCTTGTGGCCTTCAAGCTGCAATGTTGGAAAATCAGCATGCCTCTGCACTATTTTGCCTCCTGCTTCCTGTTTTTGAGAATGTATCTTCAACAAACATGGTGCAGAGATCAGTTGCAATGCAAACCTGGGTACCTCAGGTCTACAATATAGGAAGATTCAATATTATGACAATTTATAACATGGATAGAAGGGTAGCAGCCTCCATTGTATGAGCTGTGAGATCACCAGTTCTGTGAAAGTAGATCTAGTCCTCCAATAAGACTTTTATAAGTACATTTTAGATATTTAGGAGATAACAATATAATGCAACAGACAGAAATATCTCTTTTGGCACACAGTTAACAGAATAACAGAGTTGGAAGGAACCTTAGAGATCTTAACCCATCTTATACAAACCATCAACACTGAATATAATCAATAATGTGACCCACCCATTCCTGGGAAATATTGATTCCAAAATATCTGCCAATTTCCTTAATTCATCAAAATTCATTTTTCATGTGAAAGTTATTGGTCACAAGTTATCCACTTGATTCTTTATCATACAAATCAGCTTGTCTCTGTTCATCGTCTTTTTCAATTTTTGATCCAGTGAAGCACAGTATTCACATCCACACAGATATCATCATAGCACAAAGTGCACACAATGCATTTAGTAGTGAAGTTCAGTTGAAGGGAACATCCTTTAATATTGGAGGATTTACTTTTTATCCAACCTCATTTATTACCAGCAATATTTTACTAGAAAGAGGCAGCAGGTCTAGATTCTATTACTTTGTGGCTGGGTTGGCAAATCATGCTAAATTGTGGTCTTTAAGCCATAAGCCATGAATCATACCGTCTGTGTTTGCACTTCATACTAAAGTATACATGGTAGTCATTCAGGTTTGAAGATACACCATTATGCAGTTCATCTGTGGAAGGAAAGTGGCTCTGCAATCCCAGTCTGGAAGTGTCTAGCACAGTAGGGGCACTGGAAGTCCTTTACTATAGTGAGTGTTATTTGGTGATGCTGCTCATGTTTTCTATCAGTTTTTGGTTGTACCTGTCTTCAAAACCAACTGAGACTTCATAGAACTAGATTCACCAGTGTATTCTGTCAGCAGCTGCAGTTTTACTCCCCTTGGTTAAATACCACAGAGGCTTAGGGTTTCTTTCATGGTGTCTTTGTGGCACTTGCATGTTCCACCTGGAGGTCTCAGCAAAATGAAGGATGGAGTGGAGAGTACCCATGTGAAATTTTTGCAGTTGTTTGTCAGGCCTTTGGTACAGAGTTCAGAATTCAAATCCATGCTAATCCTAGTCTATTTTTTTGTACAAAGACCAGTTGCTCAAGATGATGCTTCCCAAGTAGTTGAAACTGTTTATAGTTGTCAGCTGGGTATCATCAACAGTGATTTTTAGTTCTAAGGGATGGTAACTATTTCACATTGGCTGGTAAAGTATTTCAGTTTTGTTCAGGTGGACAACAGCATCTGAGAATTTGTTAAGCATGAACTATAGATCACTGCCTTTGTGCAGCAAAAGTGCACAGCCATCAATTAAGAGGGTTTTTTTTAAAAAAATAACTATATAAGGAGACATTTTGTACATTCAAGCAATGAAGGAAGGTTTAAGATGTTGTTTTTAGTTGTGAAGTCATGTCTGACCCTTTGCAACCCCATGGACAATGTTTCTCCAGACCTTCCTGACCTCTACCATCCCCCGGAGTCCATTTAAGCTCATGCCGACTGCTTCAGTGACTCCATCCAGCCACCTCATTCTCTGCTGCCCTGTTCTTTTTCTTTCTTTTTCTTTTTTTTATGTTGCCCTCAATTGTTCCCTGTATTAGGCTCTTCTCCAGTGAGTTCTTCCTTCTCATTAGGTGACCAAAGTATTTCAGTTTCATCAGGTCTAAGACAGAGCTGTCAGGTCTAACATAGAGCTAAGATAGAACTGTCCAATTGGTACCTGATGTATACTCTCTCCTTCAGAACTTGGACAGCACCTAACAACATGCAAGTGAAGAACACATTGAATAAAACTGGGGCTAGCATACAAACCTGTTTTATCTCATTGGAAATCAAAAGTGAAGCTGATGTATCACTGTTGTAAAGAGCCTGTCCTGACATTTTCTTGTGGAGTAGCTGAATCAATTTCACAAATTTCTTTGGACATATGTAACTTCTCAGGATTATCAGAGAAACTCCCTGTTTACAGTGTCAATAAAGAAACTACATTATAATGGTGCAAACACAGACTGTCTCAAATCACAAATAAACTACATATTTGCTGAATTCAATTTATATATCTTACTGTAGTTTAAGGGATGTGTTTATTCCATTAGAGTAGAACAACTTCATAGAATGGAGATTCAAACTGATCAACCAGACTCATGGATGACCTGATCTATACACCAACTAGTGAGTTTTTTGTTACTTAACTTTATTGCTTTCATCATATTTCTACATCTCCCAGAATTCCAGTCAGCATGGCAATAGTTGAACATTCTGGCATTTGAAATCCATACTTCTATAAAATGTCAGCATTTTCAGTTGCTGTTTAGAATAAGGCAGATTCAAAAGAAAACCATGGTCAGGTTTTAATCTGAATCCATTCTTTATTTTGTAACATGTGAAGATGGCTATTTCTGAGATGCCCTTTTGTGTTTCATGAATCCTTATGAACCCTCATGTGTGAGAAATTGTTAATAAAGTGCCATTTAACTTTGAAAAAGAAAATGGCAATCTTTATTTTAGATTGATAGACTCTCCCATCTCCCAAGTCATTGCTCTATTTAAAAAAAAAAATCAAAACATAATGAAAAGTTCTGAGATTTTAGCATGCTTTCATGCTTATACCCAAATGGCAATTGTTTTGATATCAACAACATTGTGTCTATGGAGATTCTCAGTCATCCAGGTCATGGTTGTCCCAAAAGTGCTTTTTCAAAAGGCAGCTGGACTTTCTTTGTTTTTCCTTGAAGATATTTCACTTCTCATCCAAGAAACTTCTTCAGTTCTCTCTGAAAGTCCGGTTGCGTCTTGAAAAAGTACCTTTGGGACAACAACATTGTGAACAGAGTTGACTTGAATATAAAGTACATGAAGAATGATACTGCTTTATTATCATGTGCTTCCTATTGTCTAGAATTATTGCCATGCTTTCACTCAATAGACATGAGGGTTAACTCGAACTCATCCTTATGGGAAAGCAATAACATTTGTGGTTTTGTTGTTGTTCAAATAAAAAAAATAGAATTTATGTTTCCATTTTAATTATTTAGCTGATAAGATAATATCCCATTCCAGTTCCAATTGCCGATCTTTCTCCCCTTAGGCCACCCTACTCTATGCTTTTCAAAATGTAAGCAACGTCAATTATAAAGTTACCTTAATTTGTTTATTCTGAAAGTATATAAAGTTGATGAGTTTGGAAAGGAAGAGATGGAAGGAAGAAATAGAGGAACTACTAAGTAATGGCAAAACATGCAGAAAATTATATATATTTTGCTTTCATCTATGGTTGCTTAAAGTTTTTCAGTGCACAAGTGTGGTGTGTGTGTGTGTGTGTGTGTGTGTGTAAGTGTGTAATAGGTAACCCTTCATTCAAAGCCAAAATTCCATATTTTGGTATCTTTCATATGCATTACCTTGTAACTCGAGTTTCATGACCTTTGCTCCAGATGACCAACAAATATGCTAGTTAAGAGATTGTGGAATTTCCTGACACTATGTGTCATAACAACTATTTTGATGTGTTGATTGTCTTAGGGCTATGAGCAACTATGCTTTACTTTATTATAGTTGTAGGAGCTTACTTTATCTATGAATTTTCCCAAAGTATTCCAAACAACTAGTCACAAGAGACAAGAGTGCTGCTCTCTCTGTCTCCAACCTTATTGTCCCCTTGGCAAGGGGACACTTTACAGTGGGAGTTGTCATTTGCATAGGGTGCCTTGCACAGGTTTCCATCTAGAAGCTTAGGAAACCTCCTGACAGGGTAATGGATGCTGGTGAATTTTCAATGCTTTTCTGCATCAGTTAGGAATTTAGATTATGTCAACAATCAGTATTTGATGGCTGTATATATTATTAGCTCTTTTTTTAAAACAAATATCTCACTCACCCTTGCAAATGAAGTGACTGGTGTGCCCTAACTTAAAACATATATCATTTTGCAGTTATTAATTTGGGCTAGCACCTCTCTTCTCTTTCTTCGTATTTTCTGGATGAAATTCTTACAGCTCTGCCAGTCCCATCTATCACTTGGAGGCAGCTGTACCATTGGCTTAAAAAGGATCCATTGAACAGTGCTCTACATACTGTTTCAGCCCTGAGGTAAAATCTGTTACAAACATAAATCTGTTGTTTTTCTCCCCCTTTTTCCATGAGCTCATTTATCACATGTAACAGGGTTTAAATTTATCCAAAATGCTCCCACAACTAAAATTTCCCACAAGTAAAATCTGAGTCATTGTGTTCTAGTTGGACAAAAAATAAAAATATAATTTAGAATCCAGCAGAAATAGCATACAAGCTCCAGGCAACATGCAAATAAGTGAGCCATTTTTTTTTGAGGCAGGAAATTGATTAAATAAGTAAGCTACAGGAGGGATGAGCAAGTCAAGATTATGGTATTTTAATTTCTAGCCTGCACTGAAATCTTGTTGAAATTATATAAGCCTGGTCTGGCTGAATCAGATAGTGGGAAATCTCACAAACTATCTTAATTTCAAGCACCAAAGATAGATAGGATGTAAGGCCACAACTATATAAATCAGTTTGAGACACTATGTATGACTCAGTAAAGAAGAGCTGTAGGTCTGTGGAGATTCTCAGTCATCCAGGTCATGGTTGTCCCAAAAATGCTTTTTCAAAAGGCAACTAGACTTTGTTTTTCCCTGAAGATGTTTCACTTCTCAGCCAAGAAGCTTCTTCAGTTCCTGTGTGCTGTCCAGTTGTGACCAACTGTAGGGGGAACTCATTTCCATTTTGATTGTAAAATTGAGCAAATTCACCTTGCTTAGAGATGGAAATTCTGCTCCTAACTGTGGTTGTAAATTGAGCACTACCTATAATGGAAAAGCATGTTTGTATTGTTACCAATAAAAGTACAGGGTCACAGGAGCTCAACTTTACTTGAAGAATACCTTCCCCTGTGTGTGATTATAATATTTTATCTGGAGATTTTTTTTCTAGCTCACTGTTTCTGAGAGATCAGTCATTTGCCCTTAAATAGATCCAAAAGAAGAATGTATGTACTTTGCTAAAGTAAAAGGCCAAGTCCACAGGGTCATGGCTAGCGGTAAAGCACATAAAGGGCAGTTTTCAGCATTTTAAGGAATGGATGGAAAAACTCCTGGCTGAAAGCCTGGAGAGACACTGCCAGTTAATGTTGGCAATGTTGAAATAGCTGTCTCAATACTCTGATTCACTATTAAGGAAGCTTCCTGTGCTCCATGATCACACCAAGATAACCTAAATGCACCAAAACATGAAGACTTTTGAGTGGAACAAGCAGATTAGTCATTGGTTTAACCATGTGAAAAAATGAGGATGCCAATCAATAGTGCAACTGGAGTACAGGGCAAATGTGAATTGTTTTACACCATCATCCCAACCTTCATCTGTTCTTAGCTGTAGAAAACCAACTTCTCCTGAGACCAGTGAAAGTATCTCCCTAGAGTCTATGGAGATTTTCAGTCATCCAGGTCATAATTGTCCCAAAGACGCTTTTTCAAAAGGCAGCTGGACTTGTATTTCCTTGGAGACATTTCACTTCTCATCCAAGGAGCTTCTCCAGTTTGAACAAAGTCTAGTTGCTTTTTGAAAAAGCACCTTCGGGATATCTCCCTAGAGATTACTGCAGTTCCAGGAGGTTCTGAATAGAACCAGGCATGGATGAGCTAATGTTCATCCTATCGTCATCCCCATGTCAAATATTTAGAAAAGGTTGGTGGAAACAAAATACATAAAATAATCAATTTAATGCCAAATCTGATATAATACGTAATGTATTGCTAGTAGTTTGCTGGTCCCTATATTTTGTATTTGCCTGATTTTGTATTGCAGATTCCTCAGTTTATACTGATTGATTGATTGATTGATTTACTGATCCTTGACTGAGCACTCTAATACATACCCTTCCCATTTAGTGACCATTTGAAGTTACAATGACACTGAAAATAGTGATTTATGACCATTTTCACCCTTATGACTATTGTAGCATGCCTATGATCATGTGATTTGCATTCAGATACTTGACAAGTGTTCCATATTTATATCGGTTGTAGGACTCCAGGGTCATGTGATAATCTTTTGTGACCTTCTGACAAGCAAGGTCAGTGGGGAAGCCAGATTCATTTAACAACCATGTTATTAGTTTAACAACTGCAGTGACTTAACCAATGTGGCAAGAAAAGTAATAAAAAAGGACAAAAGCCACTTAACAACATACATTCTGGGCTCAATTGTGGTCCTAAGTTGAGGACTATCTATATTAGACATATTAATTCTATTTAGAAGAGATACTTGTGGAAGTCCATGAAAGCCATACCACGTAAGATTTTTTAGATTAGACTTTTTAGACCCAGCACTTTACATTGTTGCAGAAGTACGTGAAAAGCCAAAAGAGGGTGCCTACGGTAATTGTCATCTATCAACAAATAAGCTGTCATAAAGGCAGACACTTGTATGGTTCATTGTAGTCTAAATTCTTATATTATGATCTGAGTTACTATTGCTGGTGCATATCAGTCCAGCTTAAGTGGCAATTGGTATTCCATCTGAAACTGAGGAACTAGTCATGATGTCCAGATGGCAATCTACTAGTAGCCAAGAAGCCAGAATGATCATCAATTCCACCCAGAATTAAGCATATGGTAACTCCCCATCAGCTACTTTGTTCCCTCCAGACCAGGTAGCCTCTAGACCAGATGTGGGGAACTATGGTCCTTTTATGATTTATGGACTTCAACTTCCAGAACTCCCATGCTGGCTCAGGAATTCTGGAAGTTGAAGGCCACAAGTCATAAAAGGGCCATAGTTCTCCACCCCTGCTCTAAATAATTGGTCAAGACTTGGTTATGGCACAAAAACAGCTTCTGACATGTAGCTACTGGAAACTCACACACAGGAAAGGAAGATGCAAACATTAAATATAATTTACTATTAAAAGTAGCATATTATTATGCAAAGCAAATTAAAATAAAAAAAATATTCCAGTGAATGAAGTGTATTTGTTTAGGAGCAGCAAGTGATATATTTGCTACTTGCAATCATTAGTCTTGGTGCAGAAGAATTCAGTCTTCATTCAGGCTGAATAGAAACCTCATATTAGTGTTCAGGGAAGAATTTCAAGAGCTATTTTCCATTTCTACAAAACCCAGGACCAGCAATTATAATTTTCAGCTACCTAAATTTCATTTAAAGATAAGGAAAAAACTTGATGGTAAGATCTGTATAATAGTAAAATTCTCTACCTAACAGAAGCTGTGAGTTTTCTATCTCTGGAGGCTTTTAAGAAGAATGGTTTAATTAGTTTCTCAAGAATGGTTTAATTAGTTTTCCTGCACACTGCAGAGGGTCAGATTAAATGTTCCTTTTGGTTCCTTCTAATTCCACAATTCTATGATTCTATAGATCAACATACTTTTGGAAATTATTAGGAGATGATAAAAGCAGCAGCAGGGATCTCAATAAATACAAGTTCTACAGATAAGCCTAACCAATCAGTAATTTATATGATATTGATACAATCTGTGCTTATCACAATCAAAAGTTTATTGTCCTTTCCTTGTTAAACTCAGGAACATAGTTCAGGCTTGAGAGATGCAATATGTAACACATATTTAGTAATTAATTAAACAATAATGTCAAAAATGTGGTTTGGCAAGTTAAAGCCAGACACCACTAGCACGACTAATCTTATTATTAAAAATATTTTTATTTATATTCATTAAGCATCTAAGATCTAATTACTTAAGCAATTTTGTTGTAGAATAGCAAAAATGCAACAAAGATATATTGATTTTATGTTAGAAATTAGGAGTCCAGTTCAGAATATATTTTGAAAATCCATATAAATTAAATGAGGCTCCTAAATAGGCTATTTGGTTTGAGTTTTTGGTTGCTTTTGTACACTTGGATAATCAAGAATGAACAGCAAGGATTTATAAAATGGAATAATGTGATACGAATAGTCCCTCTACTAGATGAGTTCATAGCTGATTAAACAACCATAGCAAGTGTGTAGTTCTTAATGAAACTCTATCTATACAAAGGGAGGTTCATAATGAGCTCTACATGTAATTTTGGATTGCCACAACACAACAATGCTTTATTCTGAGAAACTAGAAAGTGTAAGTGAAGACAAAAAGATGGTGAGAGGTTTAATGGCTACATCCTATGAATAATGGCTAAAAGAATTGCATATGTTTAGTCTAAAGAAAAGAAAACAGAGGGAGCATTATATAGATCTACTAATATTTGAAGGATTATCACAGGGAATAGGGTATTGATTTATTCTCTGTAATGGTCACAGTTAGAAGAATCAAAAGGCTTTACAGAGACAGTCCAAAATTCAAAGTGAGAAGGAATTTCATGAGTATGAAACTATTAATGAGTAAAACAGCCTTCTGGACATATGGATAATTTATCATGCAGGCTGTCAAAGACTGAAGATCATTTTTCTGTTTAAGAAAACATATTAAGCTGATTCTGGTAAAAATGGGAGAGACCCAATTTAGAGAGGCAGAACTCCTCTCTATAGAAAGATCAGAAGGTGCAAAAATTTTGCTTCCTAAAAGTCCTTTTGGACCAGTCTAAAGCTGAAGTAGTTGGTCAGGACCTAAGCCATAAGAAGAGGCCTCAGAACTTTTTCTTATTAGAACTCATAGGTATTTACAAAATGGGAGCAAGGTATGAATGAATGACATGTATCATGGAATTGTGCAAACTATACAAAATACATAATTGTGTCATACTCCAGACAACATTGTAGCTGCTAGATGCCTTTGTCAGCCTGGCATACATTTGGAAATTTTTTCATGCCTATTCCTAGCTGGAAACTGATCGCTTTAGTCTGTCTTTGTTTCACCAAACTGATTGTTATACTGGATCTATCTCTTGGCTGTATTAAGCACTGATGATTGTAATGTTTTTCTTTTGGATGTATGATGTATTTTAAGCTACTCAGAGTTATATCTTGAGAGGGACTGTTGTATAAATTGATTAAATAAATAAAATGTATCTGAAGAGGAAATATTTCTATAGGTTTGCTCTACTAGTTCAGGCACGAGGTTAGAAACCAGAAGACTGTGAGTTTTACTTCCACCTTAGCCACAAAAGTCAAATGGATAACTTTTGGCTGTCACTCTTTCTCATCCAACCCACCTCATAGGATTGTTGTTGTGGAGGAAATAGGAAAAGGAAGGAGTATTAGGTATGTTCACTGCCTTGAGTTATTTATTAAAAAATATACAGGATAAAAATAAATAAAAAATACCCTTGACTACCATTGAGATTGTGTTGCTATAATAGTTAAAACAAATATTCCTCCTCCCCACCCTAATTCTCATAGATTTGGAACTCCTGATCCCAAGACCGAAATAAACTTCTTTTTATAAACACTTTTTAAAGAATGTCTAGGCTTTTATCTCTCATTTTCACTTGTAACTCAGATAAATCCTGTAACAGTAGTCATTAAAGGGTGTTAAAATAGTTGCTGGTTTGTCCTTAATTAACTCATGAATGTGCCTTGTGCTCACATCCAAGGGCACATGTAGGAGTTGTCCAAAATCAAATCAGTTATTTCCTTTTAACAGCCTTTAATGACTTTATGATTGATTAAGAGCATTCACTTGACTTGAATGAAATGATCCTGTTATATTCACAACTGCCAAAGTAGGTGAAGGGTGGGGAGTTTCCTGCCTTGCATCTATCCCCATCCCATCATTCAAGTCTCTGTGTGAAGCAGAAATTCTCTTCTGCAGGAATTAACGGAGGATTTCACACTTTGCTGGGTAAGAAGATGATCTGAAGAAAGTCATTTAAAACATCAGATCAGGGGGAAAAAAACATGAAGATTTTTTTTTATTGCTAAAGATGTTATAGGAAACACATAACACATTTCTTTCTCCAGTAGTACAGCTTGACTGGCTGGCTGCTCCTTTACTTGAATTACTGATTGGAAAATAATCCATCTTTCCACATCAACAGTGAAAGATAATTGCCTAGCAGAACTCAAACCAAAAGTTTACTGAAAAGGTACAATGCAGATCATAGGAATTTGTATCAGGCATCAAGTTCCAAATTAATTTCTTTAGCAACTTAATTCTGTGTTGCTTAGTATAAATTCTAATTCAATTCAATGAGATTTCAATTTGATATTTAATTCTATATATCAACAGTGAAGTTGTTCTCTGCTGCTTCTGATGTAGTCAAATCCATATACAACAAGGAATATTAACAGACTTGGAGAAACAGATCTGCAGAAGCAGGAGAAAAAGTCAATAAATCAGTTAGGAAAACAGCCCTGTAAAAACAAAACATGCTCAGTGGCAAAATAAATCCAAAAAAGAATGATTTTTTTTTATAAAAAAAGGGATCTATAAATTCTAGATTACTGACTGCACCTCTAAAATGATGATATTAGTTGGCTTTGCTTTATTTCCAGCTTATAATATAAACAATATATTTGATTCCTCTTTTTACTGTATTTCATAAATGTGTATAATCAAATTCTGGAGTAAGTTGATGAATATCAAATGTAAAGAAATAGATTTATTTAGCATGTATACATACACTGGATAACTGTTCCTGTTTAATAGAATGAATGTCTATGGAGATTCTCAATCAACCAGGTCATGGTTGTCCCAAAGGTGTTTATTCTAAAAGGCAACTGACCTTAATTATTATTTTTTCTTCGAAAACATTTCACTTCTCATCCAAGAAGCTTCTTGGAGTAGTAGTTTAATAGAGCATTCCATGATCTAACCCAGCGGTCCCAACATTTCCATCTTGGCGGCCCGGCTTGGCATGGGGGTGGCATGTGAGTGGCAAGCATACAAATGCGCACACAGCTCCATTTGTGTCATGGCACTCGTGCACCTCTCCTCATGTAAATGGGGCTTCATGCATGAGCACTTGAGCAGAAGGAACTTGTGCTCACCAGCAAAGCTCCATTCGCACAAACAAATGGAGCTTCACATGCAAGTGCAAGCATCCTCTGCTCACATGCATGTGCTTGCCCATTTCTCCTGTGTCCTGGTTTTGAACAGGCTGCAGCCTGACATTCTGTTGCTATCTAAGGTTTTCTGTTGTGCTTATACTTTGATATCTTTGTTTACTGTAAATGACAAAGGCAACTGGTAAGAAGACTTTGTAATTGAATATTATTTGGACTGTTAAACATATATGACCTGGACCATTTTTGGACTGTGCTATTTCTTAAAGTAAACTTTGACTCAATTTAGTGTATCTGAATGTGGCTGAATAATTATTCATAACTACTCTCATGAATGTTTCCATGTACATATCCTTGTTACTCAAGGGTTATTCTGTACATATCATAACAGTTAGTTTGATCAGTATGAATGTAAACTCAATAAAACTTGGGATTCAAATACTTTAACAACTGGTTTTCTGCCCTAATGGTTTCTTCCAACAACCAGTTCACCAAATTGCTCAGAAAGTTAACAGCTGGTTCTCCTGAAGTGGTGCAAACTGGCTGAATCCCACCACTGCTTACAATCACAATTCAGAAGGGGGGAAAGTGGCTGTCAAATGAGTGGTATCTGATTTTACAACCTTTATTTCCACAGTTGTTAAATGAATCCCATTTTCCTTGTTAAATTTACTTGTTTGGAAGCCAGCTGGGAAATCACAAATGGTGATCACATGACCACAATCAAAAGTTTATTGTCCTTTCTTTGTTATGTTCAGCAACATAGTTCAGACTTAAGAGATACAGTTTGTAACACCTATTTAGTAATTAATTAAACAATGATGGCAAAAAGTGTTTTGGCAAGTAAAACCCAATCACCAGTTGCACATGCTGGTTGCTAAGCACCCTAAGCCATGATTATAGCAACACTGCAGTGATCATAAGTTGTAAGTCTGGTTGTAAGGCACTTTTTTCCATACCACTGTAACTTTGAATGATTGCTAAACAAATTGTTATAAATTGAGGACTATCAACTAGTAGTAACTAGTAATTAGCAAGTTCTTGCCATATCTTAAAAAGTTTCAACTATTTGGGCCAGGTTTGGAAATTGAGCTTACTGCTTTAGAAAATAGCACCCAGAGCAGATTTAAGCACAGAAACATTAGTTCTTTCAGCAGAAAAATACAAAGTCTTGATATCAGTGAAAAAGTAGAGAAAAGTAGCCTATAATGCTTCTTAGGCTCAGGGTATTTTTGGTTTTTAATGATATGCCAGTGGTGCATTCCAAAAAGTCACAGGGATTAGGACAAAAAAAATTGGATAGCAATAAGACAAAGGCTAAATTTAATTTAATTTAATTTAATGTACTTAATTATAGATGACCTGATTATTCTTCATGTGTTTAATAGCATTGTCCTACCACATTAAACATTAAAATCACATAGCGATTTTAGGAAATTCTCAAGAGACATTTGAAACTTCAAGGATCACATGTGACCTAAAGTGTTAGCTATATTAAGGCTGGGCAGAGCAATTCTACATCATTGCTTGTTCCTTTGTTGTTGGTCAGTTCATATTTATTTGATGGAAGGAATTTTCTATGGAAATTATTTGAGAAGATAGGATAATGTTATTTTTAGAGAAACTTTCAGAGATGAAGTGTGGTATTCCTGAACTCGGTTGAGGTAATCAAGGATGTATGTGAATCTCCTCTTTCATTTTATAATCATCTCTACTTTCCCAAATTAATCCCAAGAGAAGCTTTAATGAGGAAACTCCATTTGTAGGTCTTTCTCAGAAGTAATGTTAGTTTTTTTTTCCCCTAAAGCAATAGCAAATTTCTCCTAAAAGTTCAGAATTTTTTTTTTTACCAACTTCTCTGCTAATGGCTTTGGGAGAGAAATACAAAAGACAATTTTATTGTAGCTCCACTTTGAGTACCAAACAGTTTAAACTCACACTTGCCCAAGATGAGAGGAGTGGCCTTATCTTTGAGCAACTAATCAGAAAGTTTTATATGTGTATGTATTAATGGTAACAATAATGTAGAGATCCATCCTGAAAAGTAAATAGGAAAGATACTCCTAAAAATTAAAATGTTTTAATATTTGACAAATTCATATATGCATTTTGTATTAGAATGGTATACATTATTGTATAAAAATGAGAGCAAAGCCCAGACTTTCATGTTTAACTGTGATTACATTACAACATATAGAAATAGTTCTCTGCAACTGACTCACAAACAATTTTGCAAATTTTGCAAATATTGCAAAGAGGGTTTTTTTTGTAAATAATATTAAAAATGTTGATTAAAACTGAAATCTCAATTTTGTACATGTTTAAACAAGAGAGAAAGCAGTGCAGAATAAAACCTACTAGAATATCCTTGATAAAAGTAGCAAAAGATTTTTTTTCTTGACTTTCATTTGTAGTTTAAAATAGATCTATGATATTTTTAATTTATTTTCAGTTTTACTCTGATTGCTTGCATAAATATCTGGAAGGACACAACAGAACAATGCTGTTCATCTTTTCAGCAATTATTAATGTTGTATCTCATGCAATTTTATGAATTATCCCTATAAAGCATGTTTTAGGAAAAGCAGCTTACAGGGATTTGAGGGCACATTAATCCATGGGATTTTTCATTGAAATAGAGAAAGTACCAATCACATCATAGCAAACTTAATTGAAATAGACTTGCTCATATTTCAAACATCTTGAACATACTAAGTTGATTGGGAATGATGGAACTGCAAAAGGTTAAGGTCTTGATAAAACATTTTGCTCCCCAATTCCATCTAAAAACTAAGGAGTTCCAAGATAATAACAAAAAAACTATTGCACCAACAGCCTTGCATTTTTACCAAAGGTTCATTTGGATGATCAAAAAGATATCCAAAGGATATTTTATTTTGGATATTTTATACTGGTTGCCTTGATTAAACAAAACTGCTTTAGGTGAAGGATGCACAAAATTTATTAAGTTGAAAGTCAAGTCAGTTTTTCAATGATGTTAGGACTGCATTGCAAAAGAGAAACAAAATTCAAAGTGCTTTAAAATGCGAGGTGAGAACAAAAATGCACAATTTTTGTGTATTAATTAAATTAATTAAATGCTGTGCTACACTTTGTAGCTAGGCAAAAACATACTTTAGAGACTACCTGCAGTTCCTTAAACTAACTATGTGATCCAAGATGTAGCTGCTTTAAAGAGTTCTAGACGGGTTATGTGAGCAGCCTCATTTTTCCAAAGCATTCTTGCGCTCTCAAATCTGAAACATTGCACAGCCTACTCTATATTAATATTAACCTTTGTATTCAATCTAATGATATAACCGCTCAGTTTTAATGCACATGGACATACATACAGATGTATGAATCAAAAGAACAGATATATCTTTTATACATATTTGTTGATGAACACACACACACACACACACACACACACACACACACACACACACACGAGACATATATGGACATTCAAACCTTTCTTATTATTGTCTTAGTTTGGCAACACTTAGATGGAGAAAAGAGATAACAAATATTCAACTACAACAGGGTCCATAGGAAGGAAAGTATCTCCATCCATTTTGCTGAATTGGCTCTGAAAAAGCCCCACAGGGTAATCCAGAACTACAGAAGCCAGACAGAGGCTCACAAAGTCATGGCCTGGAATGCTTATGAGCTGCATAGGATTAGCTGACAGCTCCTGGCAAAGACTGCCAGGCTCAAGCACAAATGCTAGGATTCTGCAGCATTTTAATTTTAAGGCAAAATCCTCTTTGGAGCACCTCAGAGCATAAATGTAGATCCTATCAGCACAATGTAGAACCCATCCGCAGCTTCTTCAACCAAACATGAAAGAAGAGCTGCTTGTACCCAGAAAAAGATGCAGCAGCTTCCAATCTCACATACACCTCCCTTCCCAACATTTTTAACCATTAAACCCAAAATGCTACAGAACTTTATTCAATAAAGCAGCAAGACATATTTCTGTTCCCAAGTCTTGCTACTTGCCTGAGACTTTGCAGGAACATAATCCTGCAAAATATTTGTTTTCTCACACATTTGCTATACCTTGTATCCTGCAACCTCTATATCTATCTATCTATCTATCTATCTATCTATCTATCTATCTATCTATCTATCTATCTATCTATCTATCTATCTATCTATCT
>NW_020769337.1:10330620-10367156 GCF_900518735.1 Pseudonaja textilis | reverse complement strand
AGATAGATAGATAGATAGATAGATAGATAGATAGATAGATAGATAGACAGACAGACAGATAAAAAGTCCAGCAGGATTCACTGTGCATCTGTGTCTGTTTATATATGTGTGTGTGTGTGTGTGTGTGTGTGTGTGTGTGTGTGTGTCTATGTATGTATATGTATATATATGCATCTGCGTGTGTATCTTGTCTCCCATAAGGTTACTGCCCATTTCTCATTGTTGATCTTCCTTAATATGTTTTGAATAATTCACTACTTTTTCTAGCTTTTTCTCAAGTCTGGGTTACAATATTTATAATTTGTTCAAACACAAAACAGTGCAAGATTCATTTATCAACCACTTATAAGGCTATTTTGTTGGTCATGCTCATTGCCTTTCTGACTTGCTGACAAACACTCAACCTTACATGCTTCCTTTTCTCTTAATAAATGTATTGCAGGAAATCCTTAGAAGCATAATAGAAGAAAATAGATGCAATATACTTTCATTCAGGTTAGCATTTCTTTACAATATAAATATTTATGCGGGACTTGACATATCCTCAATGCTTTCGCTAGCCTTTATGAGTGATTCATAGTGTGCATTTTGAATTCTCTGTCATCCAATCTTGAAGAGAGGAGTGTCCCCTGCCCCCATCCAAGATCAAAGATGGAATATCTCAGATTTGTGTGATCCAAACATCCACAGCTACTCAATCTTTTAGAATTGACTCAGAGTTGGTTATTCCTCATCCAATTCCACCTAGCTTCATGCTATTAGGACAGACCTCTGGTGTTCTCACTTGGATGATTAGGGCTTTAAAGATATGATTGGGTATCATCAGCATACCAAGAATATGAATCTCAAACCAGCAGATGACTTCACCAAGAGTTTCGTGTAGATATTGAAAAAAAGGTGGGGAGAGAATAAAATTAGAGGCACCCCACATTGGAGAGGCCTAAGGAATGAAGTTCCTACCCAACACCAACTGGGATCAGCTTCAGAGAAAAGAAGAGAACTACCATAACATTCTGTCACCTGTCTGTCTGTCTTTCCATCCATCCATCCATCCATCCTGTTGATGTATATTAACTGGTAGTGATGCCTTGATCCTGAGAGTTTCTTAATGCCTAAATAGGATTTAATTAATCAATATGAATACTGTGCCACTATCTTTAAAAATACATAGTTTTTTTCATAATTGTGTGTATCTAGTCCATTCCATATTCTTATATAATGTTTGCTGAATTTGGTTGAATAGCTCATATATCTGATAAGATTTCAAATATCTTGTGATCTGGACTCCATTTTAAGGGGAAAACTATGAGTTTTGGAAATACAGAAATGTTGTTGTCCTGAATGATACATGACTGAATCTAAATTCAATAGTCAATATCACATTGTATCAGAAATCAAGTGTTAAAGAAAACTACCTTTTAAGTTATAATTAGTATGTTCAGCTTGAAGTTTAAACTGCATAAAGCCATATACAGAAAACTTTACTGCATAAAGCCATATACATGTTATGAAATAAAATGAAACCTCTGGAAATCAACAGTGTCAGAGTTTGGTGTCTGCAGAAATCTTTGCCATTCAGAAAGTTTCTGTGATTTCTTCCATTATTTACATCCTCCATTTTATCTTCAATTTGCTTTTCATTGCTAGAAGTATCTATTACTTCAAAGTGATCTCAGACCAGATGCATATCGAATGCTGTAACTCTTAAAATTAGCAATTACATTAATGACCAAAATATGAAATTGAAATCTTCCTTTTCTTTTCCAAGGCGTTTAATAATGCACAACTAATTATGGTTGCTTCTGAGGAATGTGTACAGTGCTTTTTCTTCATTGGAAAGAAAGCCTTGTGGAAAATATAGCCATCTGCAGCCAATCAAGTGAGTTTCAAAATGACAACATCCAGATGATGATATCATCATGCAGACTCTTTTTTTAATGTATTCACAGCCTGATGCAAGCAGCCTGACTATGTGTTATGAAATTATGTTGCATATTTCATCACTTTCATATTTGACCTCTATCTATGACAGCACACACTCAGATAAATATTCAAATCCAGTCCTCCTTGTGCTGTTACAGATACACTACAAAACTGAATAACTTTATTCCTTCTATGGATATGTGTCAATCTGCTTAGATTGTAGCTCCTTTATTCTTTAAACTACTAATCTCTCTATATGCATAAACTCTGTTAATCTCTCTCATAGTGTCAATGTCAACATCCAAGTATCCTTGCTCTCTCCAATAGTAAACAATTGGGGGAAGACAATTTAGCAGGTAAATGCTGGAAAGGAAAGGAAAAGTTTTCTGCACAAAATATTACAGTATTCTCTTCCCATAACTTTATTCTTTTTAGAGTTACAGATTTTTACAGATTTTTCTAGATACAGGATTACCTATGGTTGATACCTAGCTGGGAAAATTTTTGAGACATCCCAGGGAATAAAGTATGAAAAAACCATAAATTAAATGAATAATCTGCAGTCTGTTTTATGATATGCAAAACTGGCTGCCCAAGATGCCTATTCCTTCCTACCCAATAATACTGCCTATCCTTTAAAAGGAGAAGGAAAAAGGAAAAAACAGAAAAACAGAAGAAAATTAGCTAAATTCTGCACCAGAAATGCACAGAACTTATCTTATATAACAAATATAGTTTGCCAGCATTTTATGTGGTGATTCTTCCATTAAAATTTTTCAAAATTGAAGGGAACAAATTCAGTTTCTGGAATAGTGTATAACTAAATATGGAATTGGCTTGATTTTTAGCCATTTGGCTTTGTTTACAGTTTTTTTGTGGTGAAGAGATTTTAAGGGATCACATACTAGCTATCGTAAGTTGGCTCAATGAAAATAATGTTTTACTATGGATTTTATTTTTTATTCTTTCATTTTTTCCCTTTTAGCCAAGCTATTTTTTATTAAAACAAGCAACTTTCAAATAAATATATTTACAGTGGAATTTGATAGTGAAACTCATTCTTTTAAAGGTTTTCTACCTATCCTCCAGTATTTATCTTTCTATCTTGCCACTGTTTAATTTTGTTTTTATGATCATCATGACCACAATAGCATTGAGAAGACAATGTTTAAATACCTGTCAAAACTGTAAAGGTGTTCTACACACACACACACACACACACACACACACACACACACACTTCAGAGCAGCTTCCAAAGTTGCTATGAGGCAACAACAATTTTAGACTTAATTTAATGTGATCTATGTTAATTTATGTAGTGGCATCTAAGAGTTTATTACACAAAGAGAGACAGAGCTCACAAGGCACCTATTAAACAATTATAATATTTGCAAACTGATAAGAAAATGATCCTTACAGTTTTGTTCAAAGAGTAAAGCTGTTAAAAAGGGGATTACCTAAAGCAGGAAATTAATTAGGTGATTAGCAAGAAGCATAAAGAATTCATTTCTTTATACTTTTCCCTCCTTCCTAAAGAAAAATATGCAGAGTGCATACAAAGGTAATGTTGGACTCCTTTGAAATTATATCACCCCGAAGTAGTCATTTTGCCAACTAATTTCAGCAGTGTAAACTGAAAACATGGGGTAGACTATATAGGGATATATGTTCCTACCACTGCTTTATAAATTATTATTAGCACTTGAACGAACTAAATTGCAGGAAGAAGAAAGTTGCAAAATTATGATGGAGTAGCAATTTTGCAACACATGGGATATTTATGAAGAAAATAAAAGTTAACTTATTTGAAATATTTATTAAACTGAATATCTATGCAGGTAATCTTCATTTAGTGACCACAATTAGAACTGTCGATTCAGTCATTAAGCAAATCAATCACTAAATGTAACAGTGGCTATGTTTACCATCTTACTTCAGTTTTTCATTGCTTTACAAACTGGTTTCTTTTTCATCATCACTGTAACTGTCAATGGTCACCGAATGGGGTCATCACAAAATGAGGACTGCCTGTAATGTTATTTCTCTTTCTATCTCCAAAATAGACATAGAATAAAGTTAATATTTTATCTCTTGGTTTGAAGATGTCAAACAATCATCTTATTAATGATGATTAATGAGTAATTACTGTTAGTTTACCAGGAACGAGTAACAAATTATTACTGAACATTAAACAGGACACTTGCCTTTCAACTGGGGATGGGATGGGATGGAATGGAATGGAATTCTTTATTGGCCAAGTGTGATTGGACAAACAAGGAATTTGTCTTTGGTGCATAAGCTTTCAGTGTACATATAAACATATAGTGTACATACAAGCATAAGCTCTCACCATATATATAAACAACAAAATAATCCTAAATCATAAGATACAATCATAAATCACAAAATACAATCAACAAAGTGATAAATATAAGATACCAAGAGCAAAAGGTAACAGGAACAAAGTGAAGGATAATAGCAGTACAGTCCTACTACATGGATAAATATTAGGCATAAAATGGTGCTGTGGGAATTAGATGTTTACCTATATATCTAATGACCTATACCTTACAAAATACCTCAAAAATGTCCCTATAAGTCTGTGGAGATTCTTAGTCATCCAGGTCATGGTTGCCCCAAGGGTGCTTTTACAAGAGGCAACTGGACTTTCTGTTTTTCCATTGAAGACATTTCTCATCAAAGAAGCTTCTTCAGCTCTGACTGGGTGGTGGATTTATGCTTCTTGCAGACAACTGGTCATTTGCATTCTTTTAGCAGGTCATTAAGGTCACCTGGAGCTTTATTTCTGTCATCAGAGTCACCTGAGTGGTGCAAATTGATGTGGAGCCTTCTTGGAACTGTTGAAAGGGTGTGTTGTAGACTGGAGAGTCCTTTCAACAGTCCAAGAAGGCTTCATACCAATTTGCATTCCATTCGCTAATTACATCCAGACTGGCCTCTTATTACATGCTTTAGATGGGTGTCTGCCTTTGGAAACCAAGTGATCAAGTGATCTCTGAATAGATTGCAAGTTGCCTAAATGTAAAACCAATTTGCTCAAGTGTATATTCTTAGCAGATAACAACACACTATGTGAATGTGGAGAGACATAGAGCCCGGTCATCTACTGATATATTGGCTACAACCAGAAACATGAACCGATAATGATTTATTTTTGGCCAATGAGAAAGCCAAGAAGGTGGCTTCATTCTGGCACTCTAAAGTTTGACTTAGACATGAAACCAGAAGAACCAAGTTATCATGGGATGTTACAATATACTGATTCTGTGCCAGTTATTTGGGTTTATTGGTTCTATACCAAGACCATCATCTTTAAAAACCTTAAATCTGGTTTGAAGAATACCCATGTGATTACCAAGCTCTATCCTCTAGCTTACCACTAAAGTTCAACCAAGCAGATGAGTAGGAAGAAAGCAATTCAAATTGGAAAATTATTGCTGCTACATATTAATAAAAACTCACCACTGTGATATAGGGATTAAATTTTAAAAGCTGCATTATTTTTTGTTTGTGTGAGGAAAGCAACTGAATGGAGCAAGGCTTGAATTATAAAGATTAAAGGAAATATTAATGCTCATTAAGAAATGTATCCATTTATGACTGAATCAGTGGGACAGAACTATTGTAATAAAATAGGCAATAGAAATATAAGAAGGTACAAAAACAATAGATAAGAATACAATAGTGAATAATTCATCTGGATTTTAGTGTTTATATAGTATTGGTAAACATTCAGTGAACACAACCTAATGAACAATTACTGATTTTGTGCAAGAAACTTGCTTAAATTATTCATGCTTTTAGTCTGATTTGTTACAATGTGATATTTAGCAGAAACTTTCAATTTAAAAATTGGAAATCTTATTACAGATTCTCCAAAGATGTTTTTATGTTCCTTAAAACCCAAACAGTTCAAAAACTAGAAGAAATCAGACTAATTAAGAATGATTGGGAGTCCCTTGAGATGTTTTTGATAGATTTCACACAACTTATTTCTTTTGAAATTCCACAGATGTATTATCTATGCCAGCCTTGCACCCCAAGACAGCATCTGCACTTGGTATAAAGCAGGTGAGGTTCAAATCATTTGCCATGTATTTTTCTGGGTGATTCCAGACAGGAATATACAGGTATATATGGAGAAATATGAATTTGTTCTTTGGATACATAGGTTGGTAGTAGGTAGGTAGGTAGATGGATGGATGAATGGATGATAAATATAGATATTGCTTTGAAAAAAATAGCAATATTCCAAGTGCTTTACTGCATCAAACATCTGCAATTCCTCTGAAATACTACATTATTCACTATTCATATCTTGGTAGTTTACCATATAATCTTTAGTAGGGATACCAATAGAAGTGAATATTTGTAGTTCAGGGAGTTCTTGGTGTTCTCTGAGCATGGTTGTTTTCATGGACTTCCAACTAGGTAACATCATCAGTACTAGGAGGGAGCAGGATTTTCTTTCTGTTTATATTGGAGGGAGTGGGAGTGTTATTGATAGTTACTTGGTTAGGCTGTTGTTTACTGTTTGATTGTTTGTCTGAGTTGATAATTCTTTGATTGGAGTATTATTTATTGCTTGGTCTGTTATTAATCCTGGTGTTAATCTCTGTTTATCATTTTTTTGCTAGCATGGTACCTAATTGGTTAATGAAAAGTCTGCAAGAAAATAACTAAGCTCAGTTAGTAAGAATATTATTGTGAACAAAAGCAACACTGTTGAATATACATGGGTGGAGAAGGGATCAACAATGCTGCATCCTATTGAGTATACTTTCTTTCCAGAACCTGTTTCCAGAACCTGACATTGTTAAGCGGTTGCATTGGCATTTATGGTTGGTACGCCTTTTTAGGTTCACTGAATAACAATAGTGGGTTGTAACTATTCCCAATGTAATAATTCTCTTGAAATGTGCAAATTGAAGTTTTGTGTAGAAATGACACAAAAATATATGGCTTATAAAAAGCATTGTAGATCTTGCTGATACTGTTGCTTGACAGGAGGAAAGTCCATCAGCTGGATAAGAACAGTGATGTCAGAGAGGCTCTACTGATATTAGAAGAGTCCCATTTGCCTCTTTTGCAGAGGTTACATTTACAGTAGCTTTGGCCATTGACTGCATGTGAACAATTTGTTCCTCATTACTTTTGACAGCAGGTTGCTAAGCTGACCTCCCTTATCTGCTAAAACCTCCCAGTAATAGAGTTCCACACTTTCCAAGAAGCATGAGTGATGGGTGTATTGAAATCTGTTAGCCCTTCACACTTTTCAGATGTTGTCCAGGAACCTTTGTTTCCTCGACAGTGCATTGTCTCTGTTTTCAGCTTTTTTCTCCCTTCAGGCAGATTTGGAAGGTTAAAAAATTACAGATATTTCATGTATAACAACTCAGAATTATAGCTAAATCTTAATCCTTTGCTGGCTTCCTCACGTTAAACACAGAACTAGAATGAATTGATTGTATCACAAGCATTTTCAGCAGGAGACTAAAGCACAAGCTTACATTCTATTGAAAACTTTTTGTGGAGTAAGCATTTATTAATCTATATTGAATAAGATGAGATCATGGGAAATTCAGCATGTAAAAGGGCTACTGAAACTCACCACAAAGCTGAGGGAAGGTAGGTTGAGTGTTTTGAAAAAGAGCATCTATGGAATAAAGTTACGTGAACTAGGTATCATGTTTCAAACTTTTAGAGCATGGAGAAAGGCCAGCGGCTCACACCCAGTAGTCTTCATTTCATCTACTTTATTAGAATTAGCATAAAAATATTTAAATCAAAAGCAATATGTCTTCCATTAGTAAATTTTGATAGGTGCAATTTATTTTTAAATTAAGTTTTCTAATTGTCGCTGCATCGTATTAATGTGATGGTGGGAAGTGCAGCTTTTCTAATAATATTGACTCTTGCTCTTTCTCATAAATTTTCCACCTTTCAGTCCTACTCTGTTTCTGGCAATATAATGCATCTGCATTACTTATCAATTTAGACTTTTATTTGGAGAGGAAAGGATTTAAGTGGTGCAATTCTGTGATTTAATGTTTTCATGAACAATAGTCCCAAATATGCAATATTATGGCACAGAGATCCTTAAAAGGCCTGGGCAATTGAAATTACACTATTATATCTAACCATATAATTGTAATGGTATAATAAAACAAACAAAATGTTAAAGAAGTTATGATATTTATGTAGTTACTTACCAAGCACATCTAAATTATATTAAAGTAACCAAAATATCTTTACAATCCCCAAGGCATGTCACAATTTTTGAACACCCCTAATATTTGGAAATTGAAAGTTGAAAAATTTGACATGCTGCTGTGATAATGATCATAGGAGATAGGAGGAAAAGCTGCAGACTAGACAATGGCATGAGAAAGATTTCTCAACCTACAGAAGGAGAGCAGGTATGAGAAGCATTTCAGAAAACCATCCCAGTTTTCCAGAGAACAAAAGGAAAGGAAGGGAGAAATGTTTTCAATCTTGCAAAATTCTGTTAATGTGTCTTTACAATAAAGATACAGCTGGTACTTATGGTTGTGCCTTTTGTCTGGACTGTCTCTAAAGGGTAACAATAGCAATCCCCAACTGGCCTCAAGAGCTCTCAGGGAGAATGCTAATGAACAGATGACTGCAAAGAGATGTGATCCTTCCAACCTCACTCCCACCATCCTGTCAGAACTAATCCTTCCCTCACCCCAACCATCTTGCCATAACCAATGAATCTTCTTGGTTAAGAAGCTAAATGTGTTCCTCAAAGGGAAAAAAAAATAGTCCAGTTGCCTTTTTAAAAAGCACCTTTAAGCTAAAAACAACAGCCTCACTAAGAAGTCAAATCCACAAGAAAGAGACTAGAAATATTGGCTACAACAAAAAAACTTATATAGGTCTGATTGTAGTGCATCAACTCCCCTTTCTTATGCTCCATTGAATTAGGGGGGCATCTGCCTGAGCCATTCTCAAACATTATCTCATTGCTCTGGATTTGAAAAAAAAATGTTTGGCCCCTTTTGCTTAGTTAATGGTGCTTCTCAAGGTCATCTTCCCTACCTTACCCTAGTAGTCAGTCAATGTAAAATCATATTTTGCTCCCCCCCCCCAATAGCTGTAATTGTATTTTTTTTTTTAAGACAGCTGGGTAGGAAGCAAGGATTTTGTTTCTAAAAGCAAATATGGGAAATTTGTTGAAAGATCATTGAGGAATTTGTAAATGCTGCTGATATGATGGAATATTTGCCTGCCTGCATTTAAATTTGTTCTTTTAAAAGAACTGGCTGTCTGATACGCCTTCATATTGAAGGATTTGACATGAATTGGCAAGTCAGAATAAATTGGGTTGTCAATTGTTAGAATACAAATGAAGTCATTTTTATGTCCATGTATGTGCAATAAGAGACTGAGAGCAACATGGAGAAACTAATAAGCCAGAGAACATGGGGGGAAAGTACAAATTCTAGTCATGAGAAAAGCAGGAAAAAAAACCCTAAAGATGGATAAATATTAAATAGGGGAAAAGAGTGGGAGAGGAAGAAAGAAAGAAAATTAACGAGGTTGTTGTTTTACATAGAGAGCCAGGCTTCCATCCAGTAGAATGAGGTGATTGACTTAGGCAGCAAATTTTAAATATAGGTATCCCACTTAAACTGTCAATTGCTAGCTGAAACAGGAATGATTTTAATTTCTTTCATGGCAAGGCTTCCTTTGTCTTCTCAGCAAAAATAGAACAGACCAATTCCCCCAGCTGGCAGGCTCTTAGGCCCAGTAGGGAAGAGGTAGCTCCTGGTATGTGTGAAACCTTATACTCTGTGTTGTGCATTTGCCTAGGAATCTAACAGAACTGTAAAAAAAAGCATAAACCTCTGCTATTAACTGCAGTGACAAAAAAACGTGGGGATTAAACTTGTGTTCTGCTATCAGAATACAGCCCAGTGTTTGGTACTGGACACAAGTTGATAAAATATGGAGTTTGAGTTGTGATATCGCTTTAGAAGATACAATGTTGGCTCTCCAACAGGTAAAGCAGGGCTGGGATTCAAATTTTGTAACAACTGGTTCTGTGGGCATGGCTTAATTTGTGGGTGTGGCCTGTGGTCATGTGACTGGGTGGGCATGGCTTGGTGGTCATGTGACCAAGTGGGCATGGCTTGGTGGCCATGTGACTGGGTGGGCGTGACCATGTGGCCATGTGACTAGCAAACCAAGTGCTCCTAATGACGGTTGCTTAGCAAGTGTTCTAATTTATGACTGATCTCTCCAGAGCTACTTGACCTGTTATTGGAGTTTTGACAGCCATGCACACACACACACACACACAAACACACACACACTCCCTTCTAACTCTGTTATTCTTTCATTCTGTAAGAATCTCCTGGAGCAGGGGGTTGGACTAGATGACTTCCGAGATCCTTTGCAGGATAACCCTTCCCTTCTTTCTTCCCTCTCTCCTTCTAAAGCTAGGAGATCCACCTGAAATACATTACACAAACACACACACCCTTTTAATTCTGCTATTCTATGATTCTGCAAGGGTCTCCTGCCGGAGCAGGGGGTTGGACTAGATGACCTCCAAGATCCCTTGCAGGCCAGCCCTAGGTTGCTGTGCTGCTTCATAGAGTATTCTGAAATCAGGGTTTGTGTCCTTCCTTCCTCTCCCTTTTTCTCTCTCTCCCTCCCTCCCTCCCTTCTTCCATGTATTTATCTATCCATCCATATATCTCATTCACTTTCTCCTCTCTCCTTCTCTTTCTTTCTTTCTTTCTTTCTTTCTTTCTTTCTTTCTTTCTTTCTTTTTTCTTTTTCTCTCTCTCTCTCTCTCCCTTTCTCTTTCTTTTTCTTTCTTTCCCTCTTTCCCTCTCTCTCTCTCTCCCTCTCTCTCTCACACACACACACACACACTCTCACACACACATACTGGTCTGGGATGAACCAAATGATCCTACAAGCTCCAGAAAACAGCAGACAGCAGGAAAAAGAAGAGGAGGCATGTGGTGGCAGTGAGGCAGTGGAGCACGCCCTGCAAGCCCCCCCAAAGTACAGTGCCTCTGTGGGCGGTGGTAGTGGTGGCAGCAGCAAAATGAAAGGAAGCAGGCAGAGGCAGTGGACCTGTCTGCCTCCACCTGCTTCCTTCCTTCCTTCCCGGAGAAGTGGCAGTGGCGGCTTCTCCTTCCTTCCCAGAGAAGTGGCAGTGGCAGCTTGGGTGGAGGCGGCGGCAGTGATGGTGATGCATTCCCTGGAGGGGGAGGGTACATTCCCCCATCTGGATCCAGCCACGGCAGCACTAGGGGGAGAAAGAGCATGTTCTCTTCTTTCCCAGCCAGCATGGCTGAATTGATAGCCAGGCAGGCTGGCTGGTTTTGCTTTGCCTACTTATCCCTTACCTAAGTCAAGTCCCACCCACCCCCACCAGGAAGAGCTGTCTTGCAAGCCACCTCCTGCCCTCTGCTTCACTGCCATAGCTGTCACCACCACACCATGCTGCCAGCTCCATGCAAAGGATTGAGATCACCCAAGCCTGTGGGGAGGCTCCAGTGGGGATTGGCAGTGAGCAAGAGAGCTCAAAGAGTCCGGCTTCACTCCAGGCAGGTGCAGACTCGGCTGAGTTGGGATGGGGCTGAAGGGCCAAAGGCAGCAACTTTGTGAGTTCAGGAAGTAATGTCTGACCCGGCTTGGACAGGAGGGAAAAGGAAAGCTGCCTATAAGGAAAATATGCAGTTTGACTGATGGCAGAACAACTTATGATCCTATGGCTGGTGATTGCCTTCACACTCTTTGGTGTTTCCTTTGCATTTACACGCCCTGCTTCAGATGATTGGAAGAGCAGCTGGCTGTGAATAGTGCGATACGCTGCGCGTTTGTGTCAGATTACATCTAAACCCCTGGGCACCCATCCTTGGTGAAATTCAGCTAAAGTTATTTCAAGATGAAGCATGCATGGGGCGGGGTGGGAATAGCCTCAAGTTGCTCAAGTTGTGCCCCTGCCTATCCTTTGCCTATTATTATACCAATTGATAGTCAGAACAATCTATATAAAAATATTTTTTCAGCTTTACTGCGTGGCAGGCAGTAATACTTACATGCCTCCCTTCATGAGAGGGGGGGATTCTCCTGCTTGATCCCCCTTTAGGAAAGCTTGCACTGCTTTTCTGCTGCACTGGAACCATTCTGAAGGGAGGGAGACTTGCAAGCTTTTTGCTCTTGGGAGAGGCTCCTTCGCTCTCCCAGCTGGAAGGAACAGTGGAGAGGCTCGTGAGTTGTGTCGACTCTGGGTTCCTTCTCTCACCTGCTCTTGCTGGGGAAGTGAGGGAACTAAAAGTTTGCAAGCCTCCCATCAGAAACAGCTCCCGGGCAGCAGAGAAAAGCAGGATTCAACCAGACTGCTTCTCTGCTGCACAGAAGCCCTTCTGAAGGGAGGGGGACTTGCAAACTTTTTGCCCTTGGGAGAGGCTCCCTCGCTCTCCCAGCTGGAACAGCAGGTGAGTTAAGCAGCCGCTGACCTGGTTGGAGCCAACAGCAGCCTCTCCAAGTGTTCCCCAGCAGAAGGCAAGTGGTGGTAGGTGGGTGGTAGTGGGGAAAGGCGACCGGCAGCAATGGCAAAATGCAAGTGGTGGTGGGGAGGGAAAGGGTGAAAGAAAAGGCAAGTGGTGGGAGAAAGGCGACTGGGGCTTGCACTCACCCAGGGAGATCATTACATGGGGCAGGATCGCAGCAAAAGGCAGGCAGCAATGGCTGGCCAGGCGGGCAAAAGGAGGCTGCAGGCATGTTGAGCATTCACATGATGTTGTGCATGCGCAATAGGGACTGACTGAGCAGGGAGCAGAGAAGTGGGCGGACAGAGGCGGGGCCAGCCAGAGGCCCGATTTATTGATTCTCCGAATTATGGAGAATCATAACAACCAGTTCTAGTGAACCGGTCTGAACCGGCAGAATCCCACCCCTGAAGTAAAGATTTGGAGTCATCATTCTCAAAGTACAGTAACCAAGAATAATTATTGGCAAGTAATCCATTAATGTAAAAAGAGATCTGCATAAGATGGCAATTAAAAATAGTACTGTTTAAGGAAATGTGTTTTGCCAACCCTTTTTTTTGTAATAATTTTTTTTTATTTTTATATTTTAAAAACATCTCTTTCAGTGAACAACATGGTTTGTTGTGAAGCCTCTAATTAAGGTAAAACAAATTTATGTAATGCAAATCAGGTATGTAAATATCAGAAAAACACATACAGTTAACTGTACAAAATAATAATACTAAAATAATAAAAGATGTTCCATCAATTTGGTATTATTTTTCAAGAGCAAAATTGGGGAATAGAAACCCCTAATATATTTTCCCCCTTGGGAAAAGGAAGAATAATTGAAATGTGCACACAATCTGCAGATTCCATGGGAAAAATCTTTAGAATGGTGGATTGGAAATACCATACACTCTTCTTCCAACCCCAGTTGCCTAATTTTCTAGGTATTAGCCTTGGCTCATATCATTTGAATATGCTCATAAAAATTAATGAGCACAAGTGTCATCATGCTTGCTTTCTAGACCTCATAGTGTAGAACAACCTTGGCTGAAGTGCATTGGATTACACCTGTAATATAGTGAATAACACTAAAAACCATAAACCTCACTATAATGGCAAATGGCGGCAACAACAACAAACTGCATAGTTGGACTGTTAAATTGTACCAACTATAATGTTTACAAGAAAACAGATACATTTTAACATGTCACCTTAAACTTGAACTATAATTGAATAATTCCTTCAGAAGATGTTTGAGAATACTTTTTCTGAAATGCAGTAGCATCAACAACATTTGGAATATCATTTTTCCATGCTGGAAAACTTTCAATATGGCCTCTGCATACTGAAAAATGAGCTTAAATCTATTGTTTACTAACTATCACATTATAAGATTTATGCACTGGTTCATCACAACCAATAATGAGTCAAGTACAGAGGGCCTGTACTTGCTAAAATCAAGTCTAAAAACATCAATTTCATCCCAAGCTATCTGAATCTGGTTCATCACATTCTTAAGTATCTTCTCATGTATGGAAATATTACTATCTGATAAGAAACTGCAATCTTCTGTGATGCACAAAATACAATTTGTAGCCTCATAACTAGCTTTTACACTGAGGCCCTTCTGTCAGTTAAGTACCTAAATTAACCCAGCAATAGTTTGTACCTACTACTTATAGAGGGGGGGGGGAGGGAGGGAGGGAAGGAGGGGGAAAGGGAAAAAGGGAGAGAAAAGAGCCCAAACAAAGCTGCTACCCTCCGCATCCTGAAAGACTCTGAAAAGGTTGATCATGGAGAAGCCAGGGTGTTCGGCACTGTGGTTGCTGCTGTGCAGTTGAGTGGCTGAGAAGGAGGGAAAGGGAGGAAAACACACACACACACATACACACGTGCGTGCACGCACACCGAGACCTCTTCCCTCAAACTTGGACAAGATTTGAATCAGTTTCTTTAGCAGTTTCCTCTCATTTCGCTTTTGGGGGGGAAAAAGAGGGGGGACATGTTTGCATGTCCCTTGCTCTGCTTTTCCAAGCTTCTGTTTTCTTAAACTTTCTCCCTTCTTCCTCAACTCCCCCCCCCGCAACTTTCTTCCGCTCAGCTTTCCCTACACCCTCTCTCCATCTCTCTTTGCAGCCCCTTTCCTTGCTTCGCCCCCGCTTGGCATCACTTCGGGCATGGGTGTGTGTATGGGGTGGGTGGGTAGGATGGACTGTTGGAGCTGTATTTTTTGCAAGGCAGGTGGTGTCCAAAAAGGATGGGTTTTCCCTTCCTTTGGGGTTGGTGGTTCGGGTTGGGGTTGGGAAGGAGGAAGGAAGCAGCCGCCAGCAGTGCCAGGTGGTTGTTTTTTGGGAAAGCTTTGTTTCTTGCTACAGTTTGAGACAGAAGAAATAACTGGGGGCGGTTTGGGAGGCAGCCAAGCTCGGGTGTGCTGTGGATGAACCCCGCCGGGTGAAGTTCAGTCCTTTGATCTCGTCGGTGTGCGAAAAAGAAAGGGAAAGCAAAGCAAAAGTCCGGCTGGAAACCAGCTCCAGTGGTGGTGTGGGATCCCATGCTTCCCACTGTTAGGGCCAGGCCGGCACAGCTCAATGCTGCCAGGTTCACCAAGTTGCCAAGCAAGGGCCAAAGGCTGCATGGACTGGGAGGGGGGTCAAAAAGCTAGTTATGGGGCTGCAATTTGCAGGAGCCAGAGAGCTCGCTCAACTTTTTGGGGAAATGGTGGGCATGGGGAGGGCAGGCAGAACTCTATGGCTGTCCAGTCTCTTGTTAAAAGCTTCCAGTGTTGGAGCAGCCAGTACTTCTGGTGGCAAGCAGTTCCACTGGTTAATTGTTCTCACTGTCAGGAAATTTCTCCTTCCTTTTAGGTTGCTTCTCTCTATGTCCAGTTTCCATCCTGCTTTGGAAAATACACTGTTTGCCTTCTGGTGCTTTGGAAAATACACCCCCCGCTTTCTGGAAGCCCAGTGAAAGCCTGTTGCCTATCACCCTCTTGGGCAAAGCATGTGAACCATATCCTCCTTTCAGTGGTCCATGAAAGTACATCTATAATACGTAGATAATAAAGTCAACAAAAGGTGAACAACATTTTTCAGAACTATAGATATGTTGAGGCTGGGTGTGACAAGGAATGGCTGGGAGGGGAGGGGCCAGGTGAGGCATCTCTTGACATGAGTGACATTGAGTTGGCCACACCCACCCAGTCACCTGACCACCAAGCCATGCCCACACAGTCATATGACCACCCCAGTCTCATGGCCACCAAGACACGCCCACCCAATCACGTGACTCTAAGCCATGTCCACCAAATAAGCCACACCCACAGAACCGGTAGTAAAAAAAATTGAATCCCACCACTGCTTCATAGGACATAATCTGAAAAGATTCCATACAAAGTGATCAGACAGTTCCCTGGATGATTCTTTAGGAACCATCCTAATAAGTGATATGAGAACTAGGGCAGGCAATTTTATTCACAGAATGCCTTCCAGATTTGTCATAGCAAGCCTCTAAAGGCTCCAATGCTTCTTTCAGCCACATTGAGAGATCTACCAATTGAGAAATATGATCTAAGAGTGCTATTACGATGAAATTGCATGTTAGCAAGAAGATGGTACTATCATAACTCAATGGCAAGGCAATAGGACAGTTTTATATACCAAAGGATGCGAGTTTAGTCTCCAGTGTGGGTTGGAGAACACTCTACTCTGAAATTCTGCGACTATCAATTAATGTAGACAACAGACTTGATATGAGGTGATTTCTTGTACTCCTGCCATGCAAAATAATGATTGTATGTCAACTTCTCCTTCTGTGTAATGTTATACAACTTCCTCATATCTCATTATTTTAGCATTTTATTGCCCTATTTCATGGCAATCAACTATGAAGTAAGAAAAAACAGCATCACACCATCAGAACAAACATTGTGACGTGTTTTTTTTTAAAAAAGAACAAGCTTTAGACAAGGAGATCCTTGGACTGCTTCACACTTTTTACAAGTATACAAAAAGTTTTTAATATATATAATCTGTTGTTCTGCTTTTAAATTCCAGGTTCAGCTGCATATAATCCATAGGAATCAGCATAGATCATCAAAATGCTAAGTATCTTTATGCACATGGATATGCTTTTTATTCCAAAGGATCTTCTCACAGAGAAACGAAGCACACACAGAAAATTTATGCATTGTTCTCTCTCTATTATGAGTTGTAATCATCATTCAAAATAGCCAGAGATGGAGAATTATAAACTTGAAAATACCCTTGTACTTCCAGTCAATGGAGAAAAAATAGCTTTGAAAAGCATTAGTGCTTGAATGATTGAAGCAATTATGTTTTGCACATAAGCAGGCAAAATGTAAGGAGGACCAAGCATTCATGTTACAGAAGTGATAAGCTGATACTCAACTGACAGGTTGATTGATTATGTGCCATCAAGTTGGTGTCAACACTTTGTAACCATGTAGAGACTTTTCTTCAAGATGATCTAGCACATAAGCTGGCACATTACTCTGAAATGCTATTACCTAAAGATAGAAGAGACTTGGAGAGGAAATCATTCAATAAACATATTGTAAAAGAGTATAGGAAAACATTGGGTTTGTCAGTCAATCATATCAGAAAAACTAGTAGTATTGTATTATAGTCATTGACCAGCTCAAGAAACTGAAGGGGGAAAAATTAAGAGGCAGCAAATAAAAACCACAAAAAAAAATCAAATAATTATAATTGGAGTGGTCAAAGTAGAGATTGTTTTGCAAATAGTAAAAGAAAGAAAGCAATGTTAAGAGAAATAAAACCATAGTGGTTGGATAACAACTACAAATAAAATGTATGTAGGTGACCTGAAATATGACAACATGGAGTATGATTAGCTGCAGCTGGACATCTTAATGGGAGCAACGTAACAAAACTTTGGTTAATCTTTTTAGAACTTTTTTACTACAGAGACAGTATCTTTGTTCAATGATATTTTGTTCTGCTCAACTGTTCAGGGGCCATTAAATATTGCCAAGATTATAGTTCTTCTGAATTTGGGAATTGCTACTTGGTTTAGATATCTAGCTGGCTTGGGGAAAAAAAAAAACTCTGTCTCTGTCAAACCCAGGGAAGATGCATATCCAAATATGTGTTTAATTGTGAAAAAAACATACAATAAGAACCTCTATTATGGTCATGACCATAATTTGTTCCATAACTTTGGTCACAACCCAATTTGGTCATGACCCAAACCTTATTCCCCCATTATTCCCACAACAGGAAATTTGGTGCTTCCAAAAAAAATAATGCAGAAGGGGAAATCGGCCATGGACAGATTTGATCACCACCTGAGTATGTGTTCATTATCAGATTCAAAAAAGTTGTGAATGTTTTCGTTGGAACCTGATTTGGTCATGGTCAGAAGGGTTCATGATTAGAGGTTCTACTGTAATGGGAGGAAAATATGTTCTTTTAGAATTTAAATTACACCTTGTTTAAAAGTCCCATTTGAGCTCCAAACAAAAATTGTATCTGCACACTAGTTGAAAATACATCTTATTCTTTCATACAACAAAATGGTCAGAAGCACCTCTTATACACAGTTATTTCTTTCTTTCAGGAAAGATTCATTACTCACTACAGACCATTGCATTTCCCTAAGAAGCACAACTATCTTCTTTGATATTATTTTTCATATAGTAACCTCATTATATCATATAATCATTTCTTGCAAATCATTTGGATTTACACCTTCATGATTTTAATGACATCATCCTACAAAATATACATGCATTCACATTCCTAAACAACATCCTGCTGTTCCTCATATATTTATCAATAAATACATTCAACATCTGAGGTGACATCAGATAAATTTGTCTTAATGCCTGCTCAGTGCATTCCTTTACTGCAGTTTTAAACTTTTTTAAACTTTTAATTCCAAACACTCTGTGGGAGATCCTTTTTTAACATTGCTCATCCATATCCAAAACATTAAAACAAAATTCTACCAAAATCTCTCAACATTCCCTCTCATTTTTTTAAATTTTAACTGTTCTTTGTTCTGACAGCACTTTTGAAATTATTTTTTCTATATATGTATTGTAAGTATTTTTCTCTCAATCTTTTTACAGCAATATCTCTTTTTTATTCACAGTTATGATTTCAACGTTCCCTCTTTTTTGTGCTTTCTACTCCACACACATCTTTAACATAATTTTTTCTTGTGTTCCAAGACACTTCAACATCTTCTTCCCTATACATTTCTAGCAGTGCTAGATAGCAGAAAAGAAATTCACTAACTCTTTGCTGACAGCTAGTAATAATCCAAATTTTTTGCATTCCAAATGTAATAGCCCTAAAGTGATGTCTCAATAAAATCTGTGCAACAGTCATGTTTTTGTTGCTTTTGCTGATTTCCTGGGAAATGTAGTTTTATCTGCTTTCTATTAATGCCCCTACAATAGTTCTGAATGTTTCTACTTATACAAAACCTATCATTTCCAAATGAAAATGGTCATTTGCGTGCTCACACCAGTTGGAAATCCCAATTTCTACCCACAATTGAGCTCCTTGCAGTTGATAAGAAACAATGGCTATATTCTGTGCCGTTGGGGAGATAATTATAGAGATTCTTCTAGGAATTGGCTTCAAGAGGTAAGATTTGTGTCACCTGGAAATAGCTGTTCTTCCTGACAGGTAAGTTGTTCATGGAGCCAATTTAGGCCTAAAGAAGCAGATAAAAATAAACTGTAGAATGAGGCAGGCTTTTTAAGAGTATTCTTTTTCCCAGGAATCTTGTTTTAATGATACAAAAGCTGTATTCTTGTAATAAGACATTATGTCTCTGTTTACTACCTACTTGGATACCCTTTTATATCTGCACTGCATTGTTTTTATAGCCAGGCAAACTAAAAAGTCTTCCCACTCAAGAATTTAACAAATATGATGGCATTGACAACTTTCTACATAGTGCAAATGCTAAATATTATATAAGAAAAAGTAATTTTTATATAGTCTTTACTTAAAACCAGTTATCACAGAATGGATAATATGCAGATCAAGGTAAGTGAGATCCAAAAACAAAAAAACATAAGGATACTTATATCTGCTTGTGTCAATAAATCTGGAAAATTCAACTCAAGACAAAAAATAAAATAAACCTGGGCAGGAATTTCTTTAGAAATTTAATGTAGATAAATATACAATGGGAGTTATTTTTTTATCTACAGGCATATTAACATCTTATTAACATTAAGAAGGGATTTAGAGAATCATACCAACTTGTTCATTATTAGAACAAATAAATAAGATTTCTTTTTACCTTCAGAATGTTACCACCAGAATATATTACTGGCGCTGAGTCTATAGAATTCAGAAATCATTATTAGCAGTATCTACCTACTTTGGTGCTTGGGGCTAGATCCCTTCCAATTGTATTATTCAATGTTCTATGCTGATTTGAAAAGGTATGTAGGATTGGATCAGGTTAGTATTAGAAGTGGGGACTAAAAGAAAAGCCAGGAGTGTAAACCAGACTGGGAAGTCTGAAAGGGCATAAATAGAAATCTTCCATATTGTTGCCAAGAAAACTTTATGGACATGTTCATGATGTTTTTAACACCAATAAGAGTATCTTTTTTCTTCTTATCAAAGTTTAACGATACAAACAGGTGGGTGAATTTGTGCTTATGTGTGTGTGTGTAACAGGTATATTATTAGACATTTGACACTATCTGATTTTATGGATACAAGCTGGGCAACCTCTTTATTCTTTCCTTTATTATAGCCCGAGATTCTATAACAAAAATCATAAACATAAAACATTACAATTCATAAGAATCATATTAAAAACTACAATCAGATTAAAGAAAACTACAAACTGGGAACATGAATGGATGAAGATGGAATCTTGTATATCATTCCACCAACTATATCCAGAATGGAGCACTATCATTTGGGCTCCAACCAACAGGCCCAAGTTTTAAGGCCCTTTCAGAAAGCCAGAACAATGGAGGTGGATCTCATCTCCACCACCAATCTGTTCCAAAGGGCAGGAGCCATGACAGAAAAGATTACTCTCATAGGCCCCATCAGCTAAAATTTTAGGTCTGCAGCAGCATAGCCCTTCTACTGCAGTGAGTAGGGAAGCCAATCTCAAATCAAATGATTTGTTTGATTTTTTTGTTGTTCCTATTCAAAAACAAAAGGAAGACATTTTCTTGTTGGAGGGCAAAAAAGTAACTCTCTTCAATTATAGGTTCAGATGGTGCCAGAAATGGAAAATAAAGATATGGATTAAATTTAAATATTGAACAAAAGAACCCACATGGCAGCTTTCCTCCCCTCCAGTCATACTGGTAGATCTATAATGTTAGATCTTACATTTTTTTTAAAAAAAGGTAAAGGTTTCCCCTGACCCAGTTTCTGACTCTAGGGCAGGGGTGTCAAACTGGTGGCCTGTGGGCCGAATGTATAACGTGCAGGCCACACCCATCCCAGCTCCATGAAGGAAAAAAACTTTGTGATATGTCACGTGACTGCAACATAGTGCGGTAAGTTTGACACCCATGCCCTAGGAGGTGGTACTCCTCTCTGTTTCCTAACTGAGGGAGCCAATATTGTCTGAAGACACTTTGATAGTCATGAAGCTGGCATGGCTGTACACTGAAACACACAGATTGCTTCCCATCAAAGTGGTACCTTTTGTCTACTTGCATTTCCCTATGCTTTCAAACTTCTAGGTTGGCAGCAGCAGGGCTAAGAATGGGAGCTCATCCCATCACATGATACTTGAGTCTCAAACTGCTGAAAAAGAAATATCTAATGTCAATTGACATGCATTCTTATGCAGGCAATATTGAAATTGGCATCTTTCTTCAAAATATTTTAAAATAAAGTTTACACAATTTGTCCTATCTTAGAGGCTACTCCGCAGAATATGGATGGATGAAAGCTTTACTGCATCTTAACTCTTTATTTATTCCAACTGCTTGTGTTTTTTTTCTAACACCAACAGCTACATTAAAAAGCATATAGAAATGAAAAATATTATAATAAACCCACTGCCACATTAAATTGAAAACTGGGTTTTTGATGGGATCTTTTTCTCAAATAGAAATTTTGAGGTGTGAATATTTTAAAAGAAATAAATTAAGTTTGGATTGTTGAATTATATATGAGAAGCTGAAATATATATGCATACTAACTGATACATCTTTCACAACTCTTATTACATGATTTCCAATTTTGAAAAGTTCATGTAAAATATATTAAATATATGCACAAAAATATGTTTTACCATAGAATAATTATTTTCTGAAAATATGCATGCTGGGAAAAATGTCTACACTCTACATACATGTCAGCAATGGAAAATGAATAGAAAATGTATATAAATATTAATGCAAACTGAATTGATAAACTGATGTTGAACACTGTTTGGAGGAGGTAAAATGAGAAGTTTGGCACATGCTGAATGAAAGTTTTTGTGATAGAATACAATAGGCCAGATTCCTAGTAGGGAGAGAGAGAAGATTCTAGAGGATGCATGTATACATGTATTGAATTGATTGATTGGTTTTTATCCTATTTTATTACTTTGTAAGTAATTCAAGGTGGCAAACATACATAATATTCTTTCCTCCTCCTATTTTCCCCACAACAACAAAGTTGATTTGGGCTAAAAAGGATTTACTGGTCCAAAGTCATCCAGCAGGCATGCTCAGTTCAGAGAGTTTGGGGAAAGGGTAAGGACAGCTTCACCCTAATAGTTCTCAGAGTATATGCTTAATAGAATCTTTGGCAAGATTCTGTCTAAATGTGTACAGCAATAAATAAACCAACTGGGAAGAATTATCATGTGACTTTCTTGGGATTGGGGTGGTTATTTTTCTTTCTTTCTTCAAAACTATTACAATTTGATATCAGCAAAGCCAGACGTGATCCTTATATATGCTAAACAGGGGACACAATAATGACTTTATTGTTTAGAGAAAAAGATGGTTGATGGGGAATAGCAATCGATATCACTGTAAGATATGAAGATGGCCTTCTTCTGTTCTTCATTAATATGAGACCTCTGCAGCTATGACAATCTGGGCAGTTTCACCATATCTTTCAAGGAAGTATGTATTCAAAAAGGCCAAGTCTGTTCAGACAGTAATAGAAATTATTGCACTGAAAGAAGCACAAAGAGGGAAAATGCAAATAGCTATACAAAGGAGAGAGTATCTCAGCCTTTGCGAGATGGAACAACTTTAGATTTTTTAAAAAACCAAATGATTGTGTGATTGATCAATAAAGTTAGGTCACTGAATTAGGTTTGATTGTCCAATCACCAGCTGACCTTATGCCAGAAAGATAGTCAAGAAGTCAAGCTTTATTTTTGACTAAAGAAATTATGTTAAAAAAGAACTTGTTTATAAATATTTTCCCATCTATATAATTGAGATGAGAAATATAACTTATAACTCATCTAAAAATATCCTCTACACAATGAATGACAAAGAAGAAAATATATTTCTACTCTACCATACCAACCCATTTTGTGGTCCTGCAACTCTTCTGGTGTCAAATCCAGAACTTGAATCTTGTTCGTATATTTGAAAACCATAAAATCACTTTTCCTTGCCTTTTAATAAGTATAACAGAGAAAAGGAAAGGAGTAGGGAAGGGGGAAAGGAATTGTTTTTTGCATCTTCTCTTTTCTCTGTTTTAGTACATATATAGATTACTTTCATATGCCTAGGAATTTAAAAAACACATCCTGATTAGTGATCAAAAATATATTCTTGCAGCTACCTATCTGGGAGTTAAGCCAACTGAGTTCAATAAGATTTAATAGGACTGCACTGACATCGTGACAGCAAACTCATGTCTATTGAGCAGTTGTAAATCCCATTGTGTTCGGTGGAGCTGATTCCCAGGTAGGGGCATTCATAATTGCAGGAAATGCTTTGTAACACTTGGCGATAATCACTGTAAAATGGCACACATTAACTTTCAAATCACAAATGTCTCTCTTCTGTATTCTGTGACACAGTGGCAATAATTACAATGGAAGGGGTTTAAATAATTTAATTCTTATGTGTGGTTTGCCTTTACCAATTCTTAACACCAAAAATCTTTAGTGTCATTGCTTCAGAATTTATTCTGTTGGTTATAGCTTCAGTAGATTGATCTCTCTCTCTCTATCATGAAGGTAATTGATCATCAATACATTATATTTTTTTATAGTGAAAACCTGTTATGCTGTAGCACTGATTGAAAGACTAATTCTGACTAAATGAGTTGGTGAGAAAAACATTTAAACAATGCAAATTAATCTCCATTTTTACTGATATAAATCTTATGCAGTAGCACATTGCATTCTTGGCAAACAAATTTTAAAAAGCTATCTTTTTTAGTTAAAATGCACTGAGATAATTTTAGCTGTAGCATGGTAACTAAGAACAATAGAAGGATTAGTATTAGCCCTAAGGAATTAGAGATGTGAAATACAATATAGAAAATGTCATAAGGGCGAGAAACTCCCAGAAAATTCATCTTTTTTAAAATTTTAAACTGCAGCAGAGGCAACCAAACCTGTTACCATAGCATTTCTTTTAATGCAAGAATACATCTGTACTTTTTATTTATATTATTCATTCTATGGAGGCACTAATGGGATTCCTTTTAAAATTCAAGTTAATGAGAAAATAATGGAGAATTGTAGATATAAGCATTTATCCTCACTGTCACTGTCATCAACATTTTATATAGCCAGAGGGCTCTCTGAAAATATATGTCAGATTTATTTTGTGTACTGCCAAACCTTCAACAATTTTCACCCACAAGGTTTCAGATTCCAGTCTGGAAAAAAACTGGAGGAATCCCACCTTGTTATCTAAATACATTTCTAAATCAGTATGCCTTTCATAAAATTAGTTTTAGCTCTAAAAACATCAACAATAAATACTGTGATTTCTAGAAATCTGCCTTAATAACACTGTGCCAATGAGAAACTATATATGGCAAGCAACCAAACACTGTGTATTGATTAATAAACATAGCCAATAAATAAATGCCTGATAAAGCAGAATATTAGTAGCTCAGGATTGATATGAAGGGTCCTTGATGCTCTCTGAACTACACTGATTCCATGTAGTTGTAATAGTCTGTCAGTAGTTTCTGAGACGTTTTTAATGCAGAAGTCACTGTTGGAAGAAATATCCATCTGGTTCAGTTCCAAGCTGGGAGAAAGACACTGGAAACATGGAGGCTGATTGGAAAGATAGTTTATTGATGAAGCAGCACCACATGGGTTTGTGGTTTGGGGCAGCTGACCACATGGAATTGAGAGTGAGGAGAGGGGGTTATACCAGTGGTGAGATTCAAAAACTTTTACCACTGATTCACTGGGTGTGGCTTGGTGGACACTCTTTGTGTGCGTGCACACACTTTGCATGCACACACACACACATCAAACACACATTTTGCACAGGTGTAGAGGCATTTGCACAGGCGCAGAAGTGTTCCAACTCACCTGCAAGCCTGCACTCCCGGTCACTTCAACAGCTGCTGCACAGCACTCTTCTGTGCTGCGCAAAGCAGCTGAGCTTCAAAATCAGCAATAAAAAGCGAGTATGGGAACTCGGGCAGCAGAGCGGCAGAGAGAACCGGTTCGGTCTCCACTGCTCATCTCTGCTACTGGCTTTGCAGAACCAGGCCAAACTGGTAGCATACCCAGTAGTGGGATTCAAAAGTTTTTACTACCGGTTCTGTGGGCATGGCTTGGTGGATGTGGCAGTGAAAGGAGGCTGTAAAATCTCTAGTCAGAGGTAGTATTTGTCGGTTCTCTGAACTACTCAAAATTTCCACTACCTGTTCACCAGAACTGCTCAGAACCTGCTGAATGCCACCTCTGATTATACCTTCTTTGGGAGCTTCTTGTTCCTGTGAAAGAACATGTATTCTATTGGCTATTGTCAGATTCCTATGGGGTCATGTAGGGGTTGTGTAGGAGTCATAAATGATTCTATAGGCAAAAGAGGAAATGCAAATCCTAGGTGCTTGTCTGAGCTCCCATGTTTGGTTGAAGTGTGGAATTCTCTAGGATGATGCAATTAAGGGGCTTGTGTTGTGAAAGGGTGCTGGGCAATTCCTATTGTGGCTTAATGGCTGTGTCCTGTGTTGGATCTTGTGTGAGGGCTAAACCTACCATTCTGCCTTTCTTCAGATTTTGCTGCAGGGAGTTTCAAAATATCCTGTCTTGAATGGATCACCAAATCTGCATTTCTAAAAGCTGCCTCCTCAGTATCTGCTGGGGGCTATTAAGAAAGGACAAAACACTAGGGAATTTCTGGAAGTTTGGTATTCTGACAAATTGGCCATCAATAGCTAAATACACATAAAATCTATATATTTTGCAAGAGACAAACAGCAAACCTTAAAGACCAAAACAGAAATCTAAACTGGGAAGTATAAAAGGAGATTAATAGATATTACTTCCATATTGTTGTCAAGAAAACTATGGACATGTTCATAAAGTTTTTAACACAAGAGTATCTTTTTTCTTCTAATCAAAGTTTAATGATACACACAGATGAGTATGCTTGTGCTTATGCATGTGTCTGTAACACCTATACTAGTAGATATTTGACACTATCTGATTTTATGGGTATAATAAATTTATTTGCTTATTTATTATTTCTTAAATTTGTATGCATACCATCTCACTATCCAAAATGACTTTGGATGATATACAATACAATAACATTGTCAGGTACAAGGAATCAGAATAACTCTCTGAGTTGGCAAAGTAATTTCTTTATTGTTATTCTCTTGTTTTCAAGAATCCACCCAAGCTAACTGTATTCTCTTGAGAATAGGCAGATAAAAGTTTCAAGACAATCAGATGAACATAGATTAACATCAAAATTAATATCAGACCAACAATCAAGATGTAAACAATACCCCAATCAAGGAACTGTCAAACAAGCTAACAGTAAACAATCTAAATAAAGAACCTCCACAATCACTCCCACCAATAGTAACTATAATATAAATTGAGAACAAACCCCACTTCTTAGCACTGATGAAGTTACCTAATTTGGGTAATAAAATGTCTGAAAGAAGACAACAAAACTCAGACCTCCAAGCATCCTTCATGGATAAAGGTTTTCAGGAATTGATGGCATAAACAACTAAAGCAAGCAAGTAAATAAATAAACATACAAATTAAATATAATTTATTTACTCTTATTTGTTATATAATATAATACATACAATATTGTTGGCCCTATATAATTTTCATTATTTGTTATTTTGTTTCAAATAGGTGGCTATAGGAATCAAATTAATAAGCTAATAAATAAACCAAATTTATGTTATTGTAGGGTATGTTGCAGTAATAATTTGTGTACTGAATGTTATGTATGTATGTAGATATTGATTATATACCATGCATTATTCAAATTATACTACAACACATTCTACAAGTTTGAATTATTTTGACGATCTCTCTAATTGTCTAATATCCAATGAGCTGATCATCATTATAGGATGGTACAGGGAACACTCCATCTTACTCTTTATTATTTTAATGAATGTAATGTTATTGTTGGGCTAAGCAAAGGAGAAACCAGCAGATCAAGAGCAACAAGAACATTTACTTGCAATATTGTGGATTTAATATTTTTTAAGCTTTGAAGAAGGATTGCCTTGGTCATTTCGTTTCAGAATTGTCTACATCTTCAATCACTGAAGCCTTGCAGTGAACTGAGCTCTTGAAAGAGGTTGGAGATAGGTTAGCAGTGCAATTAGCTGTCATTGTTTGATAATTATATCCCTTGTAATTGGAATCTTGTGGATGTTTAATTGCATTATATGGCAGACTTGTGGGAAATTAAGCTGTATTGCATGGTTTCTTCGGGGGGCAAGTTCATTTATTGTTCATGCATTTGTACTTGTTGAATCTGTTCCTTTTTGTTTGTATCTTTGTTACTGAGTCCATGCTTTGTTTAACCTTAGTAAACTTTACACTGATCGGCATCGGTGTTTACAATATTTAATAAATTAACAGGACTGTTTGGCTATTGGATATTGTTGAAGTGCTTAAGAGGTTTGCAATCATTTCCATTTATATTTAGAAACTCAAGAAATTAGTAGGTAGCATGTACAACACTACAGTAGTACATGGTAATCAGAGGTGGTATTCAGCAGGTTCTGACTAGTTCCAGAGAACCAGTAGCGGAAATTTTGAATAGTTTGGAAAACCAGCAAATACCACCTCTGACTGGAGATTTTACTGTATCTTTCCCCTGCCATGCCCACCAAATCACACCCACAGAACCAGTAGTAATTTTTTTTTAATCCCACTACTGATGGTAATGCTTGCCTTGCATATAGACCAAAGCAGATTTGATACCCAAAACATTTTGATTGGGAGGGTGATTCAGTTTTCTGTAGTGTTCAAAATGTCGAACTAAGAGCATGTTCTACTTACCCTCTCAACCACAGAAGTTCCCTGCCTGTCTTTGGACTAGTCACTTTCTCTCTAGGGCCAATCTACTTCATACAGTTGTGAAATAAGATAGGAGAAGGAGTGCTATGTATGCTGCCTGAGCTCCTAAATGAAAGGTGGACTATAAAGCTAAATAATTTTAATTGCAATAACATAGCAACTTTCAGAAATATATCATCTCAGATACTGGTTTCTTTTCCTGGCTCTAAGCAACATAAAACATAATGTCTACATCAGTGTTTTTCAAATTTGGCAAATTTCAGAAGTGTGGTTTTCAATTCCCAGAATTCTAGTTTCATTGGAATTATGGGATTTGAAGCTTACCAAGTTTTTTTTTTTTTTAAAAAAAACCACTTATCTGCATGCATCAGGAGATCCACAAATACCTTCTTTAGCTCTTGATAGACATTGCCTTAGCAGACCATTTTTTTAAAAATGTAATATTTGGGTTTCCAAAAATAACTCTGATTCTACAATATATTGTAGAATATAGACATGGTGGATTGTTGCAATCTAGAGATTTGTTTGGAAGAGAGCTTATTTGTCCACTCAAAGTTTAAAATACAAGTGTGACAAGGGGCATTTTGGAAGAGCAGATAGGATGACAGGGAGTAAACTCATTAGTTAACTTTTGGTAAATAGCCATTCTGTGAATAGGCAGCTCCTCCTTCCAGCTACGGCAAGCAAGGTTTTACAGAAAGACTGAAAGGCTAGGCTATAATAAATCATAATAAATTATTTAGATCACTGGAAACTGTTTTATACCAAATGCACCATTAATCCATGTAACTCAGTATTTTTGTTCACTGCCGTTTCATAACTCTCCAGGGTTTTAAACTTGAATCTTTAAGAATGATTTTAACCTTCATCTCTGGGCCTGTAGGGATAAGATACTGCCTGTTCCTTTAGTGGATTTCTTCATTTTCTCCTTATGACAGAATAAGTGTCATTTATTCAAGTAAGAAAAGCAATATAAAAATGTTTAAGTAAAACAGTTAATATTCTGCATGTGGGGAGAAGATTGCAATAGATAAAAATATGATATGCAAAAATACCTTATTGAACTTTATAAATTTACAAGGGACAGTAAGTGCAAAATAGACTCTTCTTATATCTCACCCTGACATTGATAGGTATTTAATTTAATCATATGAATTAAATGTGAGATTTAAGACTGAGAAATTTCAAACTGGGAGTCAGATTTTCCATGAATATGTAATAACACATAGTATAATTAGAAATCTGAATTCCTCCCACTCCTATCTTATTTATTTTTCAAGCAAGCTTTGCCTACACAAGGAATTGATGTTTTTTGCTGTTCAGGATAGTTAATCAATAAGAAGAATCTCGGGAGAATTTCACTTCTCTGTATGTGTTTTTTAAATTTTCTGTAGCTTTTCCTATGCAACAGTGGTCTGCTAAAATATCCTTGGAGTGAATGAAAGTTCCCCTATTACATTCATGGATGAGACAAATTTAAGCTATTTCTCTTTTTTCTTCCCCAAATGTTCTTGGTTTACAATACAGTTTAATTCAAATATTTTGTGCTTGCATGGATTTATAGTCATCCTTATAACACACAAAGAAACCTAAAGAATATGTTCTTGAAACCTGTACTAGTTTGGTCCTTTTTAAGAAGATGGATTCAGCAGGTTAAATCGTTTAAATACTGAGGGACAGATTTTTATGTTGCAACCTTACCTAGAATGCACAGGGAATATGCAACAGGAAATACTAAAGAACAACAACCTCATTACAATCATTTTTCAGTAGTAAAAAACTTTATTCATTCCAAGTATTCTTAGCTGTTACTTGGGGCTCAATTGGAACCACAGTGTACTCCAGAAACAGTTGATATCAAGTTGCTTAGGAATGAATTTCAAGCGCCCTGCTTTATCTAAAACATGATTCCTATTATGAGACTGGTATCAGGAGCATTGAAACCAACATTTAATTATATATTTTCACATATTGGGAAAAATTCATTTTATTTCTGTGTATCTTGGACCTTAATTGACAACACTGGGTCATGGCAAAAAAAAAAAAAGTCAAATCAAAAGTCAAGGCAAGGCAACGCAAGGCAATCCTTGGATTTTCATTGGCTCAATTTTGAGCATTCAGGTGTGAATGATCCTGGTGGACTCAAATTTGACTCAGTCTTCCATTCTTCCAAGATCAGTAATATGAGGGTTCAGACTGTTGGGGCAAAATGCTAACTATAAAGCACTATGGAGTGGTATATAATTCTAAGAACTATTGCTATAGCTATTGCCAGTAATAATGTTGAGGCATTGGATTACAGATATTCCTATCTAATTAAACTTGACATCTCTTTCTGAGGATATACTCTTGACCAGCTTGGTTGTTCTCCTTAGACTTCTTAGATAACTAAGTCAGGTTATATTCTCTACACAAAGGAGGACATTCTTCTTGCTTCAATTTGATGCTTTCCTACTACAGTTTTAGAAACAAGATTCAAATATTTTGCCCATGTGGCAAAGACATTCTCAAAATTACTAAACAACTTTTATTACATTAACAGTTGTTGTACTAGGACTCTATCAGAATTAGTAACTGCACATTTAAGCAGATTTCTCAGTCATGCTGATCAATTTACGTATAATTGTTTCAGATATCCATGACTTGGTTCCTCTAATTGTGGCAAAGTTCTGTTTTGTTGTGTATAAGATGTGCAGCCAACTGATTTATATTACCATTTAATTTTATTCTTATCATCTGTTATATTTTTGAGTTTTATTATGTACTTGTTTTTGATAACAATAAAGATATTTGATTCGACTTGAATTTTGAAATAGTGATGTTGATGATGCAGCTATATTTTTACTATTTTTATTTAATTCTGAACAAGCAGACCTTGTACCTGCAGGAAAAATGCTAGGATGATGATGATTTATTTAATTCTGAACAATAGTAAAATCTTCTTCTAACTATTGGTTTATCCTTTGATCAATTTAATGCAGTGTTTAATCAAACTACTCCTAAAACTAAAATCTTATGGTATCTCTGGACAACTGCATAAATGGATAGAAGCATTCCTGTCAAACAGACAACAAATGGTCAAAATTGGGAGTGTCCTATCAAATTCTGTACCTGTCAATAGTGGTGGCAGTGTTCTAGGACCAACTCTCTTCATACTCTACATAAATTACCTCTGTGATCATATCAAGAGCAACTGTGTTCTCTTTGTTGATGATGTAAAGCTGTTCAGCTGCCATGTGAACTCTAAAGTTGCTTCTTTTCCACTATGTATTCAGAATGGACAGTGATGTGTGTGTGTGTGTGTGTGTGTGTGTGTGTGTGTAGCATGTGTATATGTGTGTTATGTACATGTTTGGGTAGATACACACGTTCTCTTGAGTGCAAGCAACAAAATTTCATTTTTAATGTGGGCTGGTGTGCTCACAGTAAAAAAAAAGGCAATAAAATTATCTTATCAGTTATTTAGCTGGTGTTTTCTTTCATACACATTCTTCACAAGAATCCAGGGTATTGTAATGAAAGAAATCTGACCTTTTGTAATTGATAAATCAATATTTCATAAAATGTGCATATTCTCTAAGATTTTTTGGTAGGACACCAAAGAATGGCACCTATGCCTTAATAACCACCAGGACCATAACAATCACTTTATGTCATAATTTTTAATATGGTACATTTAAAACTTTTTAAAGTATTTATTTGGTACAGAAAGGTTCTCAAAAATTAACCAGGGAAGCAATGAGACATCTCAACTCCTCTTGCTATATTATACTCAAAATTACCAGTTCAGCTCATGTAATATCTGTATATTTAAGAGTGGCATGGTGGCCTAGTGGTGAAGAGACTTTCCTCCCACTCAGAAGGTTGTGAGTTCAATCCTAGGTAAGTACAGACATTTCTTTCTCCAGGGACTAAGAGAAAATATCTGCTGCAAACTCCACATAGGCTTCTGGAAGGACATCCAGCCAGTAAAAGCTCAATTCCATTCCGTCACCCCGACTCTACCCCAAATTAAGGGATTTGGGTCATTAAAAACCCTATATATTTAACAATATATTCCAATTTTGCAAAGTGCCTATCAAGTTTAAATTAAAAATAGCATAAACAAAATCTTTAAAAAAAAATCTTTACATTTGCACATATACAAGCAGACACACAGAGTAAAACAGTAAGTTGAACAATCACTTAAAGCTGACACTAAGCAGTGATCCAAAAGCATTAATTAAAAGTCTCCACTGTAGCATGAATAGAAGTCAATATTAAAAAGCCTGAAGGAATGAATCTATCTTTTCCTAGTGCTGAAAAAACAATAAAGTAGGTATCGAGGTACTTCAGGTGCCTCTCTAGTAGGATATCCCACAAATTAGGGATCTGAAAGTTGTGTGGAAGAAGAAAAATGCTTTCTGGGATGGCATTAACTTTTCAAGCTTTTCTTTCCCCCATAGTTTCTTTCTCTGCAGATACATTATGCATAGACTTGCATAGTCTCTTTTTGTATATCATAATTCATGAAGTTATCATTGGATTCAAGCATTGTGGTTTTTACAAAAGTGATTTTTACAAACCACTTAAATATTCATCTACAGATAGTTCCCTTTCTTTTTTCACCATGGAAATAAAAAAAAAAAAATACAGCATAGACAAAATGTGGATCATATCTTCATGTGACTTTATGTACTACTACTTCTCACACATCTATACATCATATGCACAGGTACATTGAAGAGCAATATATTAAAAAATGAGGAAACAAATCATGCTCAATGGGCAGTTGAATACCAGAGGAATTAAATGATATAAAGAATGGGGATATACCACTCTCTTCTGACAAATAGTTCCTACTGAAACCAGGGACGGGAAGAAGAGCTTGCTACATGCAAAGCTTATGTTGAATGCTAACCAGAAGCAAGAAAGACGCACACTTGTGATGGATCCCCAAAGCTTTACTGAGCTGTTTCAGTGCATTATACAATATACAAAAACAAGAAGTAAGGCTTTCGGTCAAGAAATCCAGTGGCATTTAAAGAAGGTAGCATTATGAATTATCTGACAACTACCTGAAAGAAGTAGACAAGAAGTAGACACTCTCAGTCTGTAGGTTTAGTCTGTAGGTTTAGTTAATACAGCAGGAGAAACTTCACACATTTATTTATCTACTTTAGAATCTTAAAGTTCCCTGATCAAAGTTCAAGTTATCAGGATCCTTCACACCCAAAGGTTTACAATCAGTGGTCCTGGGGCTACATGACCCAGCCTTGAATGAAAAGCCAGAAACCTCCAGAAGTTATTAACATATGACTGAAGATGGCATTATTAAGCTGTGATTTAATATCTACTACATTTGTATAGTAGATGTAAAGGTAAAGGTTTCCCTTGCCTAAGTCATGTTCAATTCTAGGGGATGTTCTCATCTCCATTTCTTAGCCAAGGGAACCAGCATTGGTTGCAGATATTTTTGTGGTCATGTGTCTAAGTACACAGAACGTTGCTACCTTTCCACCAAAATGGTACTTATGGTGTTTATCTACTCACATTTGCATGCTTTAGAATTGCTTGGACAGGAGCTGGGGCTGGTAATGGGACTCACTCCGTTGCAGGGTATCAGGTCTCAAACCTGGGCTAATAATTTTCCAGCCAACAAATCCAGCTTCTTAACCACTGAGTCATCGAGCCACTCGTATACTATAGTAGACATACTATTTTCTGTATTTATCTTCTATAAATCACTCTACCAATAAAATACCATATGGTTATTTCTATTTGAAATTAAAGGTATAGTATAACAGATAAATTGTACGTACATTAGTATATGCACAGACATCAAGATTTGGCTCAATGTCATAACCCATAGCTTCAGAAATAGTCTGATTACACCAGACAAATTAATGTATTGTCTGATATAATCTTTCTGCCTGAGTTAACTTAACAAAGCACTTCATTATTTTCATAGCTATCTCTGTTCCCCTGATCACCCTGTTCTTTGAAGTAGAGTAGGATAAATATTGTAATCAAGTTTTTGAACAATGGGCATTCATAAAAAATGTTGATGCTTTTGCTTAATGTAATGGTCCTGATTGTCAAGAGTTTTGCAAAGTTACAATCACATGAGTCAGAATGTTCAAATGATTTCCTTAAAGAATTCAGTAGTAGAATTGTAGTAAATATTAAAAATAGAAGACATATGAGTGAGAATAGGAGAGAAATGTAATATAAATTGCAAGCACTAAATGAGGACTAAGCATTTTGTATGAAAAAAAAATAGAAAGGAAAAAGGTTAATTTCACCAATTTCTGTGTAGAATGACTAATGAGAATAGTTTTCTGAGCTACATACAGCAAATTATAATTTAAAAAATCATATTCAAACTGAGTTGGTCATAGTTCTTTGTCAACTAGCACACTATAACCTAATATTTTCTCGGGAGTTCTGATCTCTATACCAGTTGTCCACGAATATTATTTTTCTAAAAGTACCTCAGAGTTCTAGAAGGATCAATCGGGGTTGTGCTGTACCAAGTGGGACAATGTTTTTGTGAAGGTATCAGGTCTACAGTACCTGGCTTGGCTGGGGAGGGGGGGCTCACAGGCATTCTGCCATAAAAAGAAGTGAGGAGGATGAAAGATGAAATGGCAATAAAGCTTTGTGTGTATGTGATAGGAAATTGGGAGGGGGGAATGACAGATAAGAAGGACCAGAGCAGCTGGATCCTGTTTGTACCAGTATCCCATGGCCAGGCACCCTGAGAAATACACCCAAACATCCCAGAGTCTCAAAACATCTTTGAAAGCTCCTGTTGGCTGGGAGGGGAGGCAAGGGATGGATTGGGGAAAGCCTACACCTTATTTTTGTATCCAGCGAGCGAGGTACTTGCAGAACTGGCTTGACTTTACTGCAAGCACCACTCTTGGTAAAAGAACCCTTTGTTTTACCTATATGAAGTCAAAGGCTTTTCTTTCCAAAGGGATCAGATTGTGCCAGGTCTGACAGAAGGTACAGGTTTAGATGAAAGCTAAATAAGTTTGGTCTTATTTCAGAAAGGGGTGGTCTGAAATTCTCCAAATAATCTGAGTTTGGGATTTATCCAAATCTAACATGCATGTGCAATGTACATGATGTTCTCAAAACTGAAGGGATAGCAATTTGACATATTTCCATTTGGGTTTTGTTGTTTGTTTAAAAATGAAGGTTATTTGAAATAGTTTCTTCAAGATCATGAAGTGACCATTTATATATCCATAAAAAAGAGTTGGTGTACAGGTGTAGCATTAATTAACTCTTTGATTTTCTGCATTGATCCAACATGTCTCTGTAGCCAGGGGTGGGCTTCAAAAATTTTAGCAACAGGTTCTTTGCCTGGTTCCTGGGTGGACATGGGCATGGTGGGCATGGCCTAGTTGACCTCCTGCACCACTGGGGGGAGGTGGCATTTTGGCCCTCTGAAGGCTTTCCTCAAGCTTCCAGGAGGGTGAAAATGACCTCCCCAAGCTCCGGAGGCTCTCTGGAAGCTGGAAATGAGCCCGTTTCTGGAGGTCTGTTTTTCCAAATTTCCAGGAGGCCTGTTTTTCGCCCACCCTGAGCCTCTACACATGACTTGCATTTTACCTGCATCCAAAATGGGCTGCGTGGGGACTCCTCGGAGGGATGGCACAGGGTGGGTGGGCCCAGCCAGGAATGGGATTTGGGGGTTCTCCAAACTGCACAGAATCTTAGTTAGAGGCTCTCCTGAACCCCCAACAGCCCATCCCTGTCCATAGCACATTAGTAAAGTTTTTACATGCCAATTTAAAAGCACAAATTGAGCCTTTCTCCTGCTCTTCCTACCATATGAGTATATTGGAAAAAAACTTAATGTGCATCATAATATTATGATATTCCAGAACAAGTGCCCCCTGTACATTGATCTTTAAATGTGAGCAACATAAAATATGCATTATAGTGGTTTTAGATTATTTGCCTGTCTAGTTCTTTATTTATTCTGCATGATAATGGCTCTCCAGAGACTCAGGAAGAAGTCTGCTTTACTTGACCTTGTTAATTGGTCATGCCGGAAACTGAATCCGGGATCATTTGCATGCAAAGCATGTGATTTTTCTCTAAGCTACAGTCCCTCTATGACCAGAGAACAGAGTATACATGTCACAATGCAGACTTCTTGGCAGATGTCATGTTTACTTTCATTTCTGAGCCCATGGCTTTTACCAGTAAGATAAATATGGCTCTCCTCTATTTTCGCTATACTTTTAAGAACCTGTTACATGAATTGGTGTTGTTTAAGAGTGAGTAATTCCCTGAGAAGATGCCTTATTTGATTTAGATTTGGGTTCAGACTATCATAGCTGACCTTTACAAACCTTCTGGAGCCAAAATAACTACTTTATACAGTCCAGCACTTTTATAGAAATTGGCCAATGTTTATTTATTTAAATAATTTATAACTGGATCTTCATCTCAAAATGAAGGTCAGTGTGGTAATTTTGAACAATCATGATATGTAAAAATTATATAGAAAACTTTTCTAAATATGTTAGAATAGAATAGAATAGAATAGAATAGAATAGAATAGAATAGAATAGAATAGAATA
>NW_020769337.1:10297339-10319196 GCF_900518735.1 Pseudonaja textilis | reverse complement strand
TGCTGCATCTTCATAGTGGGTGTCGGTTTGCTTCATGTATGGCTCGGAGGGGTTTGAAGTGGGTAGTGATGCAGCTGTAGTGCAGCTTCTGGTCCATGGTCGTGTCTCATCTTCTGAGTGGGTGATTCTGCCAGGATTAGAGTATCTAATAAATGAAATACCAGTGAGTAAGGCATTGAGTATAAGCAAAAGAAAGACACAATATTATAATGGCTAAATTGAAACAAATGCAATGTACATTCACATATACAGTAGCTGGGTATAAGAGGAATTGCCCTTTACTTTTCTTAATTATTAAAAACATGAAAAGAAGCTTGGTGCTTTGAATTTCACTCAAGTTAAAGCATGCCTATTGAAAAAACTCAGCATGGATTAGAGTAATTATGAATAAATCAAGCAGATTCAGGCCCTAAAGGTCCCCAAATCTATGGATAGGTTTTTTTTTTTTCATACTTGACAGTGAAAGCATCAATGAGCATTTGTCATTCAATTTAAATCCCTGTAGAGTTATTGTTAATACTGGACAGAAAATAGGTAAACACCATTATGACCAAGATAGGTGGCACATTAGTAATGCAGTGGAGTGAACATGCACTAAATTATGTTATGGAATTCAACATCACTAGAGATATCCAGATTTTTATGGTAAAAGATGATTTGAAGTCTGTATTGCAGACTTTATGTAGCAGTTGTGGGCTTTAAAACTTTTAGCAAAGGGTTCTCTGCCCAGTTGCTGGGTGGGCATGACCATGGTGACTATGGCCTAGTTGGCCTCCTGCACCATGGCAGGAGGGTGTTTTTTCCCTCCCCGGGCTCCAGAGGCTTTTCTCAAGCCTCCAGGAAGGTAAAAATGACCTTCCCGGGCTCCAGAAGCTCTCTTGAAGCTTTCCTGAACTTTCAGGAGGCCCATTTCTCACCCTCCTTAAGCCTCCGTGTATGCCCTGCAGTTACCTGCATCCAAAATGGGCCATGTGGGGACTCCTGGGAGGGGCGTGGTGGGGTGGGTGTGGCCAGCCAGGAGTGGGATTTGGCGGTTCTCCAAACTGCACAGAAACTTACCTAGGGGCTCTCCCGAACCCCTGAAAACCCCCAGCAGCCCACTCCTGGTTGTTACAAATGTGTTAAAGCATTTTCTGGATTTATATGGTTGTTTTCTGGCATGTGTTTCCAAGAAAGACACATTTTTAGTAGAAGGTGGTTCTCACAGTGCTGTATGAACTAACATGCGCCAAGTCATATTTCATCATTCTAATCCAGATCCCTGCACAGTTTTAATACCTTGATTCAAGCAGGGACAGAACAGAAGGCAGACCCAAAGCAGACAGATTCATCACTAAGAGGAATTCCATCTGTTAACAGTACTCCTGACTTTTACAGATCCATTAACAGGTTGGTACAAAGCACACATACGGTATACTGTAGATGCAATGCATTTACCATTGTAACCTGTAACTTCCTTAATAAACCTTATTTGTCGTTTTCTGTCCTTGTGCCTCAGACATTTTTTAATGGAGGTGATTTTACTCAAATGTTGTTTAATTGTTTAGTTGCTTCTGACTCTTTGTAAACCCATGTACACGGTTTTTTTTATCAAAACTGGAACTGTTTTTATGAGTTCTCATAAGTTTGTGCTTGTTCCACCATCAATGATAAAATCTATTAAGTGTTGATCTCAAAAACTGCCTTCAGTTTTTCCAAGCACCAGTGTCTTCTCCAATGATTCTAATTTTTGCATTATGCGTTCCAAAATATGTAAGCATTAGCTTCACATCTAGAGAACAGGCTAGTTTTATATCAGCTAGCACTGAATGATTTGTCATTGTAGTCATAGGAATTCTCAACAGTTTTCTTCCACAACAATTTTAAAGACATTGTTTTTGTTTTCCAAGCTTTTCTGATGCTCTAGCTTTCACAACATATGGTACAACTGGGAAAGGAAAAAAAAAACATGGTCATGACAATAAGTATTTGCCATCAGTGTGATGTTCACATTTTAATCTTTTTTCTAGATGTACTTGGTTTTTTAAAATTTACTAATCAAATTTATCACCTTCCATCTCACAGAAAGTAACTCTGCGCAACATACAGCAATCCCAATCCTTATATCATAGGACTTCAAAGATGCTTCTTCAAAAGGCAACTGGACTGTTCTTTTTTTTTTTTCCTTGAGGAAGAAGAAGAAGAAAATTTGCTTCTCATCCAAGAAGTGGTTCTGGCAGACAACTATGACCTTAATGACTGAGAATCTCCACAGACATTTTCTGATAGGACATGAACACATTAATGTGTTTTCCTCTGTTTCTTGAGTGGGGGAAGGTATGATTTATTTATCATCTTCGTCACATCTTAATAGCAAAACTAGGCAGTGTTGCTGCTCTCATACAATTTAATGTGAAATAATTTCAGTGAAGGAATGATGGATTACCTGATATTCTATCCCGTCTCTCTCAGTATTTCCTAGCAGGAAAGACAACCACCAATTAATCTCTGAACATGTGTTACAACAAAACTGGGAATTCAGGATTTATATTTTGTTATTTATTTATTTAATCTTAGCTTGCATTAATTGCAGTGTGCATTTTCTGATAGGATGTAAGAAGAATGATTTTGATGGAAATATGCAGGAACCATTACCTAAGCACAGGGGAGTGAAACATTATTTAAACTCGAGGGGAAATTTAGTATTTAGAAATGGCTCATACAGACATCTCCCTGATTCACTGGATATTAGAAAGAGGTAAGATTCATACAATCAGACTAGCAAGATTCTATTATTGTAGCCAATCTCAATAAAGTGTAATTCTAAATTCCCAAGGAGCCGATTTCCTAGTCTTTGAGGTGGATCAAAATGAACTGAAGTATGGAAATAGCTTTGAAGAAGGAACTGAAGAAACTGTACCAAAAAAAGAAAAAAAGGGAAAAAAAAGTGGAGTGGGAAAGAAATTCAAGATAATTTTACCATGATCCTGTATGCAATAAGAATCAGAGAGAATGTGCAGATGGAAACTCTGATGGGCTTTCAAGATTTTGTTCTTAAATCTCATATATATAAGTTTTCACAGGTACTTACATGTATGGTATTCAGTTTTGTTCAGGTATTTTCCCATGTCATTAGAGTTGTGCTTTTAAAGTTGTAGCAACGTTTCAGCAGAATCTCATCTGCCATCATCAGGCTTCTGTATTGTGTTTGTGAGTCAAACTTTCACAGCCATTTCAGTTTTAAATTTGGGGCTAGCCTACTGCTGTGCCAGAATGTTTTTTTCTTCATCCTGATTGGTTGGGAGTCTTGGTCTGTGTTTATCTTGTGAAGACTCGATAAACCTCATCTATTCCATCCATCCTCTTCTCTTTAGTTATTTCCAAAGCTTCAGCCAAAATTTTTATCATTATCTCAACTAGGTTTTGTCCCTTTTCTTCCTCTATGTTTTGGAATCTGAGATAAAATTCTGATCTGTCTATCTGCCATCGCAACATCCCACTTTTATCTTGTTCAACCACAGTTAATCTGCTATCAATATCTCTAATCTTCTTATCTCTTTGTTTATCTTCTTCTTCAATTTTTTGGAATCTCTCATCATACTTCATGATCATTTGTTGAATGTTCTCCACCTTTTCATCAGTTTTTCCTGTTCTTTGTTCAATGTTCTCTGTTCTCTTTTCAATATTCTCTGTTCTTATTTGTATATTTTGAATTCCTTGCATAATCATCTGCAGCGTCATTTTTTCCTGTTCTTTTTCTTGCTGTAACATCATCTGTATTGAGCGTTGTCCTCCAGATGGTGAAGAGGAAGAAGTAGAGGTTGAGGGACCAGGGGCTTCTAGTTTCCTACTCATTTCAGACAATTCAAAATCTTAAGGTTCTTCTAGATCTTAATCAATTTGTGAAATAATCAATTGTAATTCCAAGTAAAAATAGTGGGGAAAAAGAATCATCATCATCATCATCATCATCATCATCATCAATTTCTTCAGGTTATTGTATATCTTAATCTAATCAATTGGTTAGATAGCAGCAAAAACTCAAAAAAGGAGGAAAAGACCAAAAACACTCACACAAAAAGAAAAAAATTGTTAAATTCTGGAAAAGGTGGAAAGGTAGAAAATAAAAAACTGAAGAAGAGAAAAGAAAAGTTCTTCATGTTCTTCAACACCTTAATCCAATTAAAAGTCTCAGGTATAAAAGAATGCATAAGAAAAAAAAAGAAAACCACAAAAAAACCCCAATATGGAAGATAAATAGAAAAAAAATACAAGGGAGGGAGAGAGAAAAAAGAAAAGAGACTACTCCCTTAAAAAGAAGAAAAAAAAGGAAGGATTAATCATTAATGCCAAAGCTTTTCCTTTAAAATAAAATGCAAATGTAAAAATTAGACTTCAAAAACAAAAAGAATGACAAAAACAACTTCCAATAGGCCAAAAATCCAAATAGCTATTACAAAAAGTAAGCTAGTAAGGAGTGGGTTTGTTAAAATAAGAAATAGTCCAGCTTAAAAAAAAAGTAGAAAGAGCACACTGCACCTTGTTTGGTTATCCAGGGCTTTTGTTAAAGTTTATAACTCTCTTCTCCAGAGTCTTATCATCTTTTTTTTTCTATAAACTTCAACACCAGACTCCAGTTATTGATAGAAACCCAGAAGAGCACCTGCAATAATACTCTCCCATGCTCTTCCCTCTATCTTATCAAACAGGCAATGTCCTTGAAAAGAAGTCTCAGTTCTTTCACAGCTTTGTCTGGTCAAGAAAAAAAAAAAAAAGAGATACAATATTTCCAAGCCTCTAGTTGGCAGTGTAACAAAGTTTCTTCTGCTTTCACTTTCCCCTTCCTTTTCCAAACAATATATAATAAAAATTAATTAAAAAAGGAAAAATATATTTAAAAAAGATGACTAGAAGGGAGTCTCTAGCCTAGAATATTATAAAGTCAAAAAGGAGAGAAAGGATAGGTGGAAAATAAAACCAGTCCAGTTTCAAAATATAAAATCATGTGTAGAAAATCCAGCAATGAGAAAAAAAAAATACTTTGACTTCCTGTTTAAAATCGCCGCCTAACCACTTCCATCAAAACTTTTACAGATTCTTTCTTTTCCTTAGGGTGTCCTTTCAAATCTTAAAGTAAAGAAAAAATTCTCACCAAACCGGCACACTTTCTCTTTCCATTCTCTTTCATTTCAGAGCTGTCCCAACTTCAGCAGCTTTAATGGCTGCCTCTTTGCCACTGGCAAAAAGAGCTTCTCCTGGATCAACCAGGGACCTTGCGGTATCCCTGAGATCAACAGGATGCATTCTTTGCATTCACTGTCTCTTCGGGACGGTTTAGATCCATTTGGGCCATCCAGGAGCAAAGATATCGGCAGCGATCTCAGACCTCCAAGATCGCATGCCGTATCATCGTGATGCCAGCTCTGCCCTCTAATAGAAAAAGAAGAACTAGCACAGAAAATCAGAGGTGCGAAACAGAACTACTTTGAAGATGCAAATAAACTAGGTAGATGGTTAGCATATAAATTGAGAAAGGAGAAAGAATCAAGGAATGTATTGCAATTAACAGATGACCAAGGCCAAGTTTGCTATGGTAGTAAAGAGAAGAAGGAAATCATTTGAGACTTCTATGGGAAACTGTATATGCAAGAGAATATTGATGACGAAAAAGTTAAACAGTACATACAGAATGCTAATCTACCCCAGATACCTAAAGAGATTGAAACAATGTTAAAAAGCAATATAACGATGATGGAGTTAACTGAAGCACTTAAGAAGCAAAACAATGGAAAGGCACCAGGCCCAGATGGACTTCCGGCAGAATTTTATAAAACGCTACAAGAATCATTGAACCTTCCATTGCTAGAAGTTATGAATGAAGTTATGTTAAAGAAGAAGATAGCCAAATCATGGTCAGAAGCTTATATTACACTTGTCCCAAAAGAGGAGGCCAATCCATTACAAATCAAGAACTATAGACCTGTTTCCTTACTAAGCACAGATTATAAAATTTTTGCTTCAATATTGGCAGAAAGACTTCAAAAACACTTAAACAATTTTATCCATCCTGATCAAAATGGATTTCTGCCAAAGATACAAATTAAAGACAATATGAGAGTAATCTTGGACACTTTGGAATACTACAAGGCACACCCTGAAAAACAAATGGCTTTGATATTCTTAGACGCACAGAAGGCATTTGATAATGTGAATTGGCAATTCATGTTATTACAGCTGGAACAGATGGGTTTTGGTAAAAAGTTTATTCAAGCAATAGAAGCTATATATCATAAACAAACGGCAAAGGTAATGATAGAGGGAGGACTGACAGACTCTATTGATATAAGAAAAGGAACAAGACAAGGGTACCAACTATCACCTTTGTTTGTGTTAACCTTGGAATGCTAAACAGAAATATTAGAGAAGAAAAGGATCTAAAAGGGATGAAAATTAAAAGGGAAGAATTTAAGTTGCAAGCATTTGCAGATGATCTGGTTTTCATTTTACAAGACCCACTAGAAACAGCATCAAAATTGATAGAAAAGATAGAGGTATATGGAAAGGTGGCTGGTTTGAAAATAAATAAAGATAAAACAAAGATCTTGACAAAGAATATGCTATCAAGACAAAAGGAAGAACTGGCGGATGTATTGAAAATTCAGGTCACAAATAAGATCAAGTACTTGGGGATACATTTGACAGGAAGATTTAGTACACTAAAAGAGAATAATTATATCAAACTTAAGCAGCAGAAAGCGCTAGATTTGGTGAAATGGGAAAGTTTACAACTGTCATTAACAGGGAGAATATCAACAATCAAGATGAATATACTACCCAGAATTTTATATTTGTTCCAAACAATTCCAGTTAGGCTTGGAAAAGATTATTTTGAAGATTTAAATAAAATTGTGTTGAAATATATATGGGAAGGTAAGGAAGCGAGAATAAAGTTAAAACTTTTGCAAGATGCCAGAATAAGAGGAGGATTTGCTTTGCCTAATTGGGAGTTGTATTACCAAGATACAAATTTGATGTGGGTTAAGGAATGGATAACATTAAGAAATACTAGATTGTTGACATTAGAAGGACATGATCTGTTGTTGGGCTGGCATGCTTTTCTATGGTATAAAGGAACTAAAACACAGGGGTATTTTAGGAGACATTATATACGGGAGTCGCTGTGGTTAAACTGGGATAAGACTAAAAGACAATGTTATTTGAAAATCCCAGTCTGGTTATCGACTATTGAAGCATTTTCTTATCCTATAATATATAAAAAGAAACAAACAATTAGATATGGTGAAATATTGAATGAAAAGGGTGAACTTAAATCTATGCAAAAATTAGAGGAACAAGGTATAAAGATGAATTGTTTTTCATATGTGCAAATACATTCAAGGTATGACAAAGATTCTAAAACAGAAGGTTTCTATGATAAACTGACTGACTTAGATAAGATTTTGACAGGTACTGATGAAAAGGTGATTAAAAAATTGTATGGATATTTATTAGAAATTAAACTAGAGGAAGAACAAGTTAAAGAAATTATGATTGCTTGGGGGAAGAATTTTGGATATGGGATTGATCTAGAGAAATGGCAAAAACTGTGGTCTCAAAATTATAAAATGACAATGTCAAAAGCATATAAAGAAAATTTGTATAAAATGTTTTACAGGTGGCTTTTTCCCCCAACAAGAATAGCAAGAATTTTCAAGAACAAATCTGAAAAATGTTGGAAATGTCATCAGATACCTGGCTCATATTACCATATGTGGTGGACTTGTGCGGATGCCAAAAAATATTGGACTAAAATCCACACGTTGTTGGAACATGGTTATATCTTTAAACAGGAAATGTTAATAATTAGGTAACAAAATCTGTTTTTTTTTTTACTTTATGTCAATTAATTTCTTAAGGTGATAGATGTGAAAAGGGGGTTTAAAATGTTCCAAAAGATAGGATGATTTGGAGGACACATGCTGTCCATTATTTATTGATATTCATAAGAAATATTGTATGGGAGTTTAATTATCTACATCATGAAATGTACTGCAGCCCATAAGTGATGTTACATGTGACTTTAGAATGACCTGAAAGAGGTTGCCATGCTGGTCTAAAATAAATATAAATATGATAGTTCAGATTTCTGACTATCAACAGCATCCCAACCCTCTCTCATCTATTTATCTATCATATTTAAGAATTGCCCATCTCTCTCATGGACTCTGTGTAGGGTACAATAAAGTATATGAAACAGGGACATTCACAAATTGTGTATTAGGAACTCATTATTAATCTTAAGATACAATGTTAATAAACACTGATATAGATGTAATCTTAGATGGGCTTTGTACCTAGTGGTAGGTCATCTCCAGAAGAGTTTATCTAATATTTATATAACATCATCTCTGTTGGTAGTCATTCTGGCAGCCGGCAACAATAAGCTCCATAGGTTAATTAAGAATTGTGAAACAGAATATCTTTTTCATTTGTCTTTCATTCACTGCATATAAATTTCCAGTTCATAGATCTCAGGTTTTGTTCAAAGAGAAATGTCTATGAATAAATAACAATGACCAGAGGAAGTGCTGCAAATGCAGTCAAGTGATGATTAACAAGTAAGATTGGCTGGAAATTCTGGCTTTAAAGTCTCAACACATCAAGAGGGTCTCTGAATGGGGAGGATACATTGATGAATTGGCTTAAGAAATATAAATGTCTGTAATTATGAAAGAGACACCATTGACTGACTTAATTGTTTGATCCAAACTGAAAATGCCAGATGGAAGAAGTTATTGTAATAGTCATGCAAAAGACTCTCAGGAAAATTTTCACTTTCTTTCTCGAATCTCCAAAGATTTAGTTTGGACCAATACTGATCTCACTAAAATTAAAGAGAGAAAAAAGATTATTTCAAGCAATTTAAACATCTGGATATTACCTGGCTCTTGAAGTGTGGGATTGTTTAGTCAGCATATCAGATAGATCTTGTATGGGGAGATGATTGGGCATCCACTGAGCCACTGGTTTGTTTGCTTGTCTTTTTTTTTTAAATGCATTTTTTCTGTGCTTTGAGGAGTCTTACCCTTCCTTCCTTCCTTCCTTCCTTCCTTCCTTCCTTCCTCTATCCCCCCACTTACTTAGCTTATGAGAAGCATGCATGGAGAAAGTCACTAGGGAAGCTAACAGAAAGTTGCAAGGCCAGCAGGCAGTTAACTGGTTGTGATTGAATGGGGAAGGGAAATTGTCTGGGAAATTGTCATGCAACATTGAAACTAAAGACCATGTGGCCATAGCAACAGCCGAGCAGCCAAGCAGCACCTGGTAGCACTGAAACAACCACACCATTCTCAAATTTTATTCTTTCAGGAATCATGTGTCCCAGATTTGGACACATTCTGAAGTTAGCCCGTCTAAGATACTTTAATTCAAAAACTGATATGCTATGATGCCCCCTTTCACCCAGTTAGAAGGTCAAAAGTTTTAATACATATGTTATACATCTTACCTATGTCCAGAATCTATCAAATAAGACAACAGCTCAGGTGCCTTTGATGCAACCAAAGGTTTAACCTATATTGGTATTTCAGAATATTTGAATTGTTGCAAATTGGGAAAATCAAATTCAATCTGGAGTCTGGAGAAATCCTTATGAAAATCATTAGTAAATAGTTTGAAGTAAGTCATAATTCTGACTTCTACTCAAATTTTGCAATCAAACTTTTTACCATCTTTTTTTTAAAATATAATATTCATTAATAGTGTCTGTTAATGGCTGTCTTTGTTAAAACCCAGTCTATGGACCAATATGTTTCAAGATGTCTCACTGCATGCAATCCTAGAAATGAAACAGTTTTTTTACTATATGTTGTTCCAAGAATTTCCCATGACTACAAGAGAAATGAATAATAACTTTCCAACATAGTCAATTAAAGACAGTATTTCAGTACATTTTCTTTCCACATGCTGATAGCTGATAAAAATATTAGCTCAATGATATTTATGCAAATCAGATAAAGTTATCTCACTTGAATAGTAATCTCAGTGTAACTAAAGAAAATCTTGGAGATGTATTATAAAAACAAAAAACAAAAAAATGATAACTTTTGCTCCTGATGTTTAAGCACTCACTAGTCCTGCGAATGACTTTTTTTTTTAAGTGTTCTCTACTTTGGTTGAAAATTTGAGCCTTGGTTTTGCTAGTTTGATTAAATAATTCTGCAACTATGCCAGATGCAATTTATAAATTTCTTAAGAGACTGGACAGCCATTGGTCTGGAATGGTATATTTTCTCCTGCTTGAGCAGAAAGTTGGACTAGAAAACCTCCAAGCTCCCTACTAACTCTGATGTTCTGTTATTCTGTTAGGACTGTTTTTTCCGTGATTTGTTCAAAATGGATAGATAGATAGATAGATAGAACTGTGTGTGTGTGTGTGTGTATCTGTATGTGTGTACATTTATATTTTTGAGAGTGGGCGCCAGAATTTCATTTTAATAAGTACCATTGTAAGCACAAAAAAGTAAAAATAAAAATTATTTTAAATAATATGCATTTCAAAACTTGCATATTGTTCAACTGAAAAGAATTGATTATCAGTTACTTCAGCAAATTCTGACCACCCAGATATTTATAATCTGCTCCTTTCAGTAAGAATATGGAGTTTTATTATTTTCACATATGCATATGGCCTTTAGTAAATGTTTTACATTTCTCTTTCATTTTTGTAATTTCTAATTGTAAATATTTACTTATTTTTTGCTTAATGTTACAGTAGGGATTTTAAAAATTGATCCTTGCTGGACTATTGTATAGTAAATATCATTACCTCTTCCCCGGGTTTATGTCAATATAAATAATATAAATATAAATATGTGTATGTGTATGTATGTATGGTATTCAGCTTTGTTCGGGTTTTTTCCCACGTCATTATAGTTCTGCTTTTAAAGTTGTAGCAACGTTTCGGCAGAATCTCATCTGCCATCATCATGCTTCTGTATTGTGTTTGTCTGTGAGTCAGACTTTCACAGCCGTTTCTGTTTTAAATTTGGTGCTAGCCTACTGCTGTGCCAGAATGGTTTTTTCTTCATCCTGATTGGTTGGGAGTCTTGGTCTGTGTTTATTGGTCTTGGTGTTTACTGTGTTCTGCTTGATGGTTGTTGTTGTTGTTGTTTGATTGGCTGGCAACATTGTGTTTCCTGTATTGGAGGCTTTTAGTGTGGCTTGGCTTCGGGTAAATGGATGGCTATCATTTATTGGGAAGCTAGGTTTCATCTGGGTGCCTGGTTGGGGTGTGTTTGAGCTGGAGGTATCAGGGGGGTCTGTTTGTGCCCAGGTGTTTGCTTGGCTTGTGGTGTGGAGATTTTTTGTTTGTGAGTGCAGGCTTCCAGATAATTGACAGTCTGGTGAAGTCATCTCTTCTATTCATGCTTTCAGGTCTTTTTTCAATCTCTCTGGCTTCTTTGATAATTCTGTAGCTGGGGTTTTCTATAGTGGCTAGGGTTTTGGTGCCATTGAAGTCGATGCTATGACCTGTGGCTTTCATGTGTTGGATTAGTGAGGAAGTATGTTCCAGCTTTTTTACTGCATTTTGGTGTTCCTCCAGGTGGGCACTTATTCTTCTATTAGTCTGTCCAATGTATGTGGAGAGGGCATGATGCTCAGGGGATTTCATACATGACTTGGTTTTCCAGGTCAATTTTATCTTTGGGGTTTCTTAGGATGGCTGCTATATTTCTGTCTGTTTTGAAGGTAGTTCTATAGGTATGTTCATCTTCTAGGTCTCCATTATGTCTCAGTGTGTTTTTGTGGATCAGGCCTGTGATTTTGCTTTTGTGGAAGCTGTTGGCTGTCAGTAGTTTAGTCAGGGTGCGTAGTTCAGTCTTTATGTGTGTCTTGTCTGCCAGGCATTTGGTTCTAGCAATTAGTGTTTTGGCCAAGGAATTTATCTGTGCTGGGTGGTGGTGGGATTGGGCACAACTATAATGACAGTGGAAAATACCTAAACAAAGCTGAATACCATACATATAAATACCCATGAAAACTTAAGAAAACATATATGTTATCTAGTACCAGTACAATATGACTATTAACAAATAAAAACTTTCTCCATATTTAATATACTTGATGTTCACAGATGTATTGAATTAGACATTTAATTCTTTTTTTCTTCAATTTTGGAATATTTGCCTAGATGGTAAGAAATGTGGAAACCATAAAGGTAAAGGAGTCCCTACGGATTTTACCCAGTTAGCTATAATTGGCCTTAGGGGCTGGTGCTCTTTTCCATTTCAAGGCCGTTGAGCTGTCTTAAGATATTCACCAGTCATGTGGCTAGCATGACATCATGGAGCACTGTTACTTTCCCACTGAAGTGGTACCTATTTATCTATTTGCATTGCATTATTTTGAACTGCTAGATGGGCAGGAGCAGGTGGACAAGGATTGGAACTCACCATGTCATATGGCACTCAGGTCTTGAACATGGGCTGCTGGCTTTCCACCAACAAACCCAGCACGTTAACCACTGTCACTGCACTACTTCTGTGGAAACCATAGAGGGTCTAAATGAATAAGAAGACTACTTTCTGAAGATATTATATAGGTAATATGACTTTGAAGGAATATGTATTTACACATCTTTTTCAAAGATTGGGCTCAAAATAATTTCCCTTTGGACATTTATTTCAGAAACTTATTCTAATGATGAGGCCGGGAATTTCTAATAATATCTCATTAAAGCTTGTCAAAGGACTTATTCACAAATGAGAACAAATTGGTGTGTCACCATAAGTTATTATGATAATTTGCAACACTATTAATGAGATATATTCAGAGTTCATGAAAAATAAGAGCTATTTCATTAAAGTAGTGTAAAATCATTTTATCTTGAAATGGGTGGGGTGCTGATATTCTATCAAATATGACATTTCTTCACAAAACGTCTGATATGAGGAATTAAAATTTTGCTCTCCATGGGCTATCTAAGATTCAAGAGACAAGACTAGAGTTTGGAGAGACTTTGATCCATTTTATTGTACATTTGACTAGAAAGCTACCTCTAATATTAAGTAATCACAGCCACATACAGTAATTCCACCTTTAGACAATTTGGTAGTTCTTATGGGTTTTATGAACAACTGTTATCCTAAAGTCTTATTTCCAGCAGACAAAATACAGAGAGTCCTTTTTTTAAAATCAATATTCTTCTCCCACTTTATCATCTTTTGACACTGCTAAAGAACTATAGTTCCCAAAGTGGTATATCCTTAATTAAAACATATAAAAGTAGCATAAAAATAAGTTATATTAATAAAACTCCCAAACAATATCAAACAAAATAAAAGATATATAAAATAAATTTATAAAAAAACAAGAGACAAAATAAAACAAAATAAAAATTCAAAATCAAATTTCATAGCATCAGCAATAACAACAATAAGTAGAATATGATGTTAGGATAATATGGCATTTTTTTCACTAATAGGTACTTCCTATTAGTGGGGGAAAAAAGCCATATTATCCTAACATCCTACTTCCATAAGCTTATTACTGGATTGAGGTACCTGGAACAGGGTGAAGCTTTAAATAAAAATGTTAGAGGCTTATGTGGTGATGTTCTTTCAATAACCTGGCCTCAAGCTGTTTAGATTAAATTGAGTCTGGAGCTAATTTGGCAGGTAGTGCAGATGGCAAAACAGTATCACAATGAGACTACCAGTCCTGGTAGCATTTCAGAAGTATGGCTTTGAATTAATTGAAGTTTCCAGACCATTCCAGTAGCATCCCATTTCAACTGTTTAAATGGGAGATCACAATTTAGAAGCTAATCTAAACAGAAGTTTGCCTAAATAAATGTTGGAAGTATAATTTTTATAGAGCAAGATGTTTAGTTATATTCTCAAAAGGCTAGCCTGAAAAGAACCAGTTTGGTTTAGTGGTCCAGGTATCAGGCTAAAAAACAGGAGGCTGTGAGTTCCAGTCAGTGGTCGGATTCAAAAAAAAATTATTATCCCTTCTGTGGGCATGGCTTGGTGGGTGTGGCTTGGTGGGCATTCATGTCTTTCTACATGAATTGACACATTCCTGTAAACTTTATAAAATATATAACAAATTAACCTTTGGTGCAATATGCTGGAACATGCAGATGCAATAAACAATAAAATCAATCCTTACCACAAAAAATAAATAACATTTAATCAAAGTAACTGTCTACACCCAAATTATATTGCTTGCTGGCCAAAAGTTAACAGAGAGGAAGCTAGACTGACATAGCTTGCCAGAGAGCTCCAATGCCGGGGCCATCTTGCATTTTGACCAGTCTTACCATAATTTTTGAAAAATCAAGAATCCTCCGAACCTAGATTTAAATCCTTTACCCAATTAAATTGTGTACTTTATCAATGTGGATCCAGATGGAAAGTGTTTTATAGAGATACAGGATATGTAGCTAAGTGCAGGTAGTTTTTGAATCATAATTAAACTCAGGATTACAATCCTAAATTGTGCTGTTCATTACGTGGGGCACCATGTAACCATAATAATTTTACAACCTTTTTTGCATCAGTCATTAAGGAAATGCAGCAAACCGATTTTAGCTAATGGATTTTCCCCCCATAAACTTGAAGTAGACACTGGTTTCTTGCAAAAATGCAATAAAGTGTAGTCATCTGATCATAGGATGCTATAAATCAGTGGTGGGATTCAAATTTTTTTACTACTGGTTCTGTGGGCATAACTTTGTGGCCGTGGCTTTGTGGGTGTGGCTTTGTGGGTGTGGCTTTGTGGGTGTGACATGGCTTTGTCGGCATGGCTTTGTGGACATGGCAGGGGAAAGATACTGTAAAATCTCCATTCCCACCCCACCCCACTAACCTGTTTTCCACGTCCGTTCTCCTGTTCAACAAAAGAAGATCCAGCCAATCAGCTGGGACTTGGGAGGCAGAGAATAGATAGGGGCGGGGTCAGTCAGTGGTGGTATTTGCCGGTTCTCTGAACTACTCAAAATTTCCATTCTCCTGAACTGGTCAGAACCTGCTGAATACCACCTCTGCTATAAATGACTGTAAAAGTGAGCTGTTTGTCAAGTACTCAAAACCTGATCATGTTACCACAGGCAGGTACATCTTCTGTAACTTCAAAATTGAGTCATAAGTAGTTTGGGGGGTGGGGCCATTGTAATTTACCAGTCAGGTTATCAGAAACAAGTCTCTCTTTATCATCTGTCTGTCTATCTCTCCATCTGTCAGTTGTAGCCTCTTCTCTGAGCTAAATCTAACTGACCTACCATAAGACCAAAGAAGGAAGGAAGGAGAGAAACTTATATACTATCAGAGTGACCTAGACTAACACATCATTTACGATTTTTACTTCCTTTTGTCACATTGTGCTTTGTAATCTGATGAGATGAAGATTTCATCCATACTACTTGGTTCTTTTTTTCCAGATTTGCTTGTGTTTTTTTTCCAGATTTGCTTATTTTCATTACCTTCAATCATAACCATCACTCAAAAGACTGTGGATTGGGTCATTGAAAAGCAGATTCTTCTACAGATTTTGCTATTGTGCTCTCATTTGAGTCACTGCATTTTTGTGTGTTACAATAAAATTGCTGCTCACTCACAATAGGTACCATTGAAGCTTTTTAAGACTTTAATTGAAAAAAATAAACCCATCTTCCTTAAAGTTTCTATTTTTTCATTACTTCCTGTTCAGCATAGCTGGGCAATATTTGATGAATTGCCACTTATTTGTCCCTTAATTAGTTATGGTTTCTGACCAGTTTCTTGTTTCTTTTATAATGAAATGGTGGTAATTCTATGTCCATGTTATCAAGAGCCATATGGAGCTGCTGTTGTAAATCTGCTTCCAGCTGATTGGAAAAAAGCAATCTCAGCAGTGTCAAAGGGTCCCAGCATAGAAGACAGACTTGTCTACTCCCAAATTACTTGCTATAATTAAATAACTTTTTAACTGAATGGGGTTGGCTCTAGGAATTAGCGTCATGGGGCATTTATGAAGGCCCACAGCCTAAAAAGTAATGCTGGTGGCATACTATTACTTAATAAGCAAGGTGACCTGCTTGATTGAGACCCCTTCAACATTTCTCTCTAGTAAAGGGCATCACTAACAATATGAAGCAGGGACACTAGATTCACTTTATATAAGCATAAGAAAACATAGCTTTTATGGAGCTTTGTTTAGTAGCATATACATGTTCTCCTTTCTTTGTAGGAATGGGATAGCAATAAGGTTGATTAGCAATAATTCAAGCATATAAGTAGGAATAACAAATTGTAGTATAAACATTAGATTTAGTTTAGTTTAGTTTACTTTATTGTCATCTCACCTTACACAACAAAATCAAACACCAATGCACAACGTGACCATGACCATGAAAATAAATACAAATACACATCCTTCACCCTGCACACATTGAACCGAAAATTCCTGACACCGTACCAATACTGCAATATACAGCAGAATTCAAAAGAGCTACTGCTCTGGGATAGAAGCTGTTTTTCAGCCTATTTGTCCTTGTTTTTATTATTCTGTACCGTCTTCCAGAACGTAATAGTTCAAAAAAAAAAAAGGGTTCCCAGGATGAGATGGATCTTTGAGAATGTTTTGAACTTTCTTAAGGCAGGGGAGCTATAAAGCTCTTCCAAAGAGGGGAGAGGGCAACCAATGATCTTCAGAGCAATGACATTAAGCCTCTGGAGTGCTTTCCTATCTGCCATTGTGCAATTGGTAAACCATACAGAGGTGCAGTAAGTTAAAATACTCTCTATGGTGCAGTGGTAGAAGGTCACCAGCAGTTTTTCATTCAGTTGTGTTTTTTTTTTGGGGGGGGGGGAGAAGTCACAGATAATATAAACTCTGCTGGGCCCCTTTGACCAATGCTGCAATGTGACTACCTCAGGTCAGGTCCTCTTTTATGATACACCCAGAAACTTAAAACTGGCCACTTGCTGCACTCAGTCTCCATTGATAAGCAAGGGCTGGGTGTCTGATCTATAGTCTTCTATAGTCTTCTATAGTCAACTATAAGCTCCTTGGTCTTATTGGTGATGAGGACCAAGTTATTGTCTCCATACCACAAAAGCAACCGGTCCGCCTCATCTCAATAGGCAGACTCACCCCCCCCCCCGAGATAAGCCCCACCACTCTTGTATCATCTGCAAATTTAGCAATAGTATTACTAGCATGAGTGGGAATGCAGTCATGCACATAAAGAGTATAGAGTAAAGGACTCAACACGCAACTCTGTGGTGTACTAGTGTTAAGAATAAGGACTAAAGAGGTATGATTACCTAATCTGACCCTTTGTGAGCAGCCAGACAGGAAATCCATAATCCAAAGGCAGATTGAATAAGAAAGGCCAAGGTCCAGAAGTTTAGACACTAGTCTATTTGGAAGAATTGTATTAAATGCAGAACTAAAATCTACAAAAAGCATCCTCACATACCCCCCCCCCCCATTAATCACTACAGCCTTGATGGACCCAGTTGATTTTAAGGAGAACATGGAAGTTGATTTATTGAACTTGACCAACTGCCATAGTGGTGACTTGTTTGAGGCATGGATGTCAAGTGTGGCAAAATCAGAATTCCAGGCCAGTTCAAATGAATATAAGGGTTTATTGCAAACTTCTGTTCTCTACAAGAATATGAACTACTAATGGTCAAAGTACTTTTTGGACTTTGGTTTGCCACTTGTTTAAGAAGCAATCTTTGGATACATCATGATCAGAGGTGGTATTCAGCAGGTTCTGACCAGTAGAGTAGTTCAAAGAACCAGCAAATACCACCTCTGACTGGAGATTTTACAGTATCCTTCCCCTGCCATGCCCACCAAGCCACGCCCACAGAACCAGTAGTAAAAAAATTTGAATTCCACCACTGATCATGATGTGCAAAGCCTTACATGGTTTGATCAAATTATCTGCAAGATTTCCTATTCCTATGCACTTAAAATTTTCAGTGGGGGCATTATTTTTATTCAACCTACTCTTAGACTGACAGTAATTATGTTTTTTTCATGATCTGCATATAGTAAAGCAAACGTCTGTTCGGCTTTTGAGGGATTTTAAAAATCATGATATTGTTATATGAGTTTCAATGACTATTTTTGTACAGTAATCCAAATAGGCATTACATTTAGAAAACAACAAACCTTTATAAACAAAACTAAAACATAAAAGTTGTGGGGGGAATCCATATTTTCTACTCTCTCCCGCCCCCCATCCACTTTTTTCCTTCGATTCTGGCATTTTGTAGAAAAAAGCATCTTTAGTAATATATCAATGCCACAAGATTTCAAATTATATTTGAGGAGGAGGAGGAGGAGGAGGAGGAGGAGGAGGAGGAGGAGGAGGAGGAGATAACGTAGTTCAAGTATCAGTCCTAGTGTCAGGGTTCCAAGTAATAATCCCAAAGCAAAGAAAACTCTGAAGCCAGTAAATTCCTCAAAGAATAGTTCTATTGGATATATCATATTGGTGAAAACCGACTGAGGGTTCCCACAGTTGTCACCAAATTAAAAGCAAAAGTTTTCTCCCTTCCTTAAACAATCAATCACATGGTCCAATCATCCAGTTGCCTGGTAACATCACTCCTCCTCTGATTAGGTGTGAGAATGATCTTGGTTCCCAAGAGAAAGTATTTTGTTTTGGCTACAAACCCCAGCTATTCCCTTTTCTCTATCCCTCAGCTCTACTGTGACAATGCTGAAGCTCCAAAATGGCTCTGGTCAGGTCAGCTTCAGAGGTGACACCTAATGGACTCAACTGAAGTTAAGCCTCTTGACCAGTGAATCTCAAATTCTTGCAAGAACTTCATTGTGGCTTTCAATGAGTAAAGTTTTGTCAGCCTTAGATTGGACAGGAAAAATGACCAGATGAGCTACTTTATTGAAGGCTACAATAAAGACTACAATCTAGTCTGAAAGCAATCTAGTCTGAAAGTCTGAAGTCTTCTGCTATTTTTTTTTACCAATTGAAAAGTTAGGAAAGTTCATTTCTGAGTTTCTTTCTCTGCCTGTTATGCTACTGCTACTACCAGCCTCTCTTATCTAATCTACTCTAGGTAGCATCTCTTCCCCTTGTCTTTCCCAATATTACATCTTATCAGCAGAACTCTTGGAAACAAAGTAGTTTTTGTTTTTCATTTTAATCTAGTAGTCTGGCCAATTTAAGCAAGACTGGATTTATTTTTGGCATTAGTAAACTATAACAATATAACTTAGTTACTTTTTCATTTTTCCATTTCTTGCTAATTTCCCTTTTGGTTTTGAAAGAAGTAAATAGATCTTGCTTGAAATCCTAGTGGAGCAAAACCCCTTCCTTTTTTTCTTTTTTCCTCCATAGTTTTGGTTGATTTTTGCAATTTTAACTTAAAAGATCTGATCTCAAAAGTCATTATTTGACATGATATAGATAATTGTTATAAAATATGCCTTTCTTAGTACATTTCAAGTTATGCTTCCTTGCAGACTGTCTTTAAATGAGCATTCATCATAAGCTCTCAGAATGACACTGATCAATTTTTTAGCTGTTTTACATTGAATTACCAGGAGGGGAAGGAGGAGTGAAGTGGGAGGAATGGGAAGGTGGGGTGGAGTAGACTAAGGTAGCTCACATCACAGCTTTCCTATCAATCACATGTATAGTAATTACATCTTTCCTCAGAAATTTGCTTTTTGTCTATAATCTAATCAAAATAACTTTCCCTCAATCTACTGTTTAGCGTCTTTTGGGGACTCTCCTTCAGTGAAATAAAGTGCATGTGTACCCCCAATGATTATATGAGGAAGCATATGCCTCTGATAATAAAAATGAATTTATTTGTGACAGTTGAAAAATATTAGATAAGAGCATAAGACACTTATTTCAAAATGCATTATTAATACAGGTTTCTTCTAAGTTTGTTATTCAAAAATAACAGCGAGCAGACGACAGCACCGAGCTGACTAACCTCAAACAGTTAAACAAAGTCAGACCTGGTTAGTATTAGACCTGACCTGGTAGGACTAGAAGCAGAGGTGGTATTCAGCAGGTTCTGATCAGTTCTGGAGAACCAGTAGTGGAAATTTTGAGTAGTTCAGAGAACTGGCAAATACCACTTCTGACTGGAGATTTTACAGTCTCCTTCCCCTGCCACACCCATCAAGCCACACCCACAGAACTGGTAGTAAAAAAATTTGAATCTCACCACTGTCTAGAAGACATCTGAGGTCCCTTCTAATCCTATGAGGACCCAGATTGTTGTGGGCACTGTGTGCTGTAAACCACTTAGAGAGGGCTGTGAAGCACTCTGAAGCTGTATATAAGTGGTATTGCTGTTGCAATGAGTCCATATCCTATGGAGACACTATCAATAAACCTTCAGACAGTAGAAGTCTGTAGAGATTCTCAGTCATCCAGGTCATGGTTGTCCTCAAGGTGCTTTTTCAAGAGGCAACTGGACTTTTTTCTCTTTTGAAGACATTTTGCTTCTCATCCATGAAGCTTCTTCAGCTCTGACAGGATGGTGGGGAATTCAGATGGTAGCCTAGACCCAGAAGTCCTCCATCAAAAAGAGAACAAAAAAAAAATCCAGGAAGAAAGCAATGGCAACTAGCTTCCATATTTGGAAGTTACTAAGAAAACTATATGTACATGTGAATGTGGTCACTAGATATGGGGGAGGGGGGAATCTTTACCTTATTCTTCTTAGACTATGTTAATTACATGCCTCTATCTGCTGCTTCTTAGGGGGCGTGCATAAGCGCACCAACATGCCTACTCTCCCTGTCCTATTGTTTCTTTTATTTTTCTTATATGTATCCATGTATTCATAACTATGTTTTTACTTATACCTATTATCTTATAAGCAATTGACAAACCAAATAAAATAAAAATAAATAAAAATAAAATGTAAGGATAAAAATTTCTGTGTGAGGTACTCATATGGGAAATTCTTACAAATGATGTAAGAACTTCTTATTTTGCTTGCTCTACAGAGGCTGGTTCTATTGGCATGCCCATGACAATTTTAATGTGATTTTCCTTTTGTGCCTGAGTATCCCAGGAAAGATAAGTAGCAGTTCAGAAAAGATCTGCATAAGCATAGATCAGTTCATTTAGCTTACATATCAACAGCCAGAGAAGTATATCCAGGTGTTTAATGTTCTTTTGTAAAACTAAAATCTTTACTTTAGTATTAGCAACTGACCTTTTGAAAGTGAAATCTGAGTTTAGATTTACTACTGAGTGAAGACCTAACATCCCCCCCACTTGTGACTGAACACTGAGGCAGCCACATTGTCAAAATAATTTGCTGGTTTGATGAACAGATTTATCTAGTTTGTTATGTAACACTGAGTCAACTCGGTGTAAGAGTTAACCAAATCTGAATCATGTATGATTACACTGGACTACAAGTTCCATTAGAATACAGTAGACCATTTGTGTACACAAAATCTCAACTAGATAAAAAGTTATAAAGGAGGGCTTAAAATTTCTTCCAAAATTTTAATCAGTTTTCATTTGACCTCGTGGATGTTTTGATGTTTCTCAGAGAAAAAAAAAAGTGAAATGCTCATGTTGTAAAATGTAAAGTATTTCTCTTAAATATATTTAATTATTATGAATCTTTGCCTTTAATTACATAATCTTTTCTCTAGTATATGGCAACTGCTTTAGCTCCTTTCAAATCACGAACAACTTCCTCCTATTCTTTAAAAAAAAGGAGCAGCCAAAAAATCTGTAAAGTGTAGGAAAATATTTAGCAGTATCATATTCTACCACCTTGTGGTGAAATAAAAAATTGTGGCAGGAGAAATGCAAAAGAAATTTCAGAAGAAGAAGAAGAAGAAGAAGAAGAAGAAGAAGAAGAAGA
>NW_020769337.1:10255519-10291839 GCF_900518735.1 Pseudonaja textilis | reverse complement strand
TATTCTATTCTATTCTATTCTATTCTATTCTATTCTATTCTATTCTATTCTATTCTATTCTATTAATTTCCACTTTATTTCCCTTTATTTTGTCTTGCTTTATTTGGTATTAGAATTGTCTCCCCCCACCCCATTTTTCCTTTACTTTTAATGATTGTTTTGTTACATCTATTCTTTTGTATAACATACCTGTGGAATACATATTCTCTTGTCGAAGACTGAGTGAAATAGGAAATATATAATTGCCACTTATTTACATCCTGCTATTAGTTATTTTCATTGAACAGCAATATATTCTTTTTGTTGTTTCTTTTATTTTGAACATATCTCAGATCTTTTTATTGTTCTTTATTTCTTTTGAAACTTCAGTTAAAATTATGGATTGTAGTTGTTAATTTATTGGTAAGACTTGTATATCACTTGAGGCTAACTGGAGGCTAGGTAGTTTACAATGAATATAACAAAATGTATATAATATTGATGATGCAGTAATATAAAACATTAACAATGTCTCTATAATAAAAACTAAAATATACACCATTAGCTCCAGAAGCAATCTTTGTAATGCTGTTTGGCATATACATGTCTTTACAGTTCTTTAGAAGAAAATCATAAGAGTGTGGGCTATATACTCATCCCTAAGAACTTCATAAGACCTTCCTCCTTTTGTCCTTCATTTTTGCTTTTCAGCTGGCCTCCTGCAGATCACTTTAGCAAGCAGTCCTATTACTGTACATTATTTGTGCATAGAATCCAATTTATTTCAATTAACAATGCTCATTGAGCAGTTAGGATTTTTTCTTATATGGTATGCTAATCCAAACCTAGTTTCATAGCCTCCTCAAATATAAGCTAAGCAATGCTTTTATGCTTCTTACTTTCAAAAGAAAAGGTGTATTTGCAAAATACCTGCACACTGGTATTTGGCATCTCTTTATTTTAATTACTGTCATGATATTCTCTGTGGAGTCCTTGGTGCTCTCTGAACTAGGCTGTTTCCTTGCAGATATTTCATTACCAAACCAGATAACACCAAATTAGGTAACAGTTTGGTAATGAAATATCTGAAAGCAAGCAACCAAGCTCAAAGACTACCAAGAACCTTGAGCCACAGATATTTTCTTCTATCAATTTTTTTCTGCTTTAGAGAGCTGACACAATTCATGTATGATGTTTTTCTAATATTTTAATTGGAAATCATATCAAAATTGGTATTTTAGCAAAAGGTTTGCAAACAGGGCCTTTAAGATGGAAGTAAAGAATTTGGCAAGGATGTCTACCTAATGAGATTTAATTCCAAAACAATTTGGTGACAGTTTAACTAACATTTCATACGTTGGAGATGACATTTTCTCCTTACTGATGTGCAAGAGTGAATGAATATTTCCTGATGAGATACTTTATTTGGAACTTCAACTAGAAATTCCAACATCTACAAAAGTCTTCTTGAACTTTTCATGGTACTAGTAGCCAGATGAGCAATTCTTTGTCATATTGTCCAGCACACTAGCTATAAATCTATTTCTCCAGGGATTCAAGAGGGGATTGAGCTGCATAAATAAGTTTTCCTAGGTAAGAAATTCCTCCAATACAATTTAAAAAGTTGAATCAATTTTTTTTATTTCTTTATAAAAGTTTTATTTAAGTTTTTACAAAACATACAAATACAAATAAAATATCTTTTTTTGAGAACAGCATGGCCCCGGGCTATCACTTCTCCATACAGACATAAACTCAATACATATTTATCTTATACGTTCTAATCCATATCTTATAACTATTTTCACAATTTTTTCAATAGCTTTTCCCTTTCTTTTCCCTCAAGCCTTATTTTGAATTATCTCATTCTATAGCCTTATATATCTATAGCCTTATTTTGAATTATCTCATTCCTTTCTTAATTCAATTACATATCTTTTTCTCATTTTTAAAATCTTTCTAATCAATATTTTTATACTTTTGTCTGTCCTGTTTACAATTTCATATTATCTTTTCTCATAAAACAAATTTTCCTCTGTAATTACTAGACTGGAGTGTAACACTTTTGTATCTTTTTTCAAACCTTAATTTAAAATTTAAGTTACATCTTTCCAGTTATCACATTCATTTTCTAACCTCTATTTTATAACGCATACCTATTTTCAATCAAATTCTGCTTGGTACATTCCCTTAAAATACACACTAAATTCTTAAAAGAAAAAAAGTATATATGTATATATATATCTGTTTTCTGAGATTCTCGCGGGTATTTGTATGTGGATCTTTGGTTGTTCGGGTTTTCTCCCGTGTAAGGTTCGAAGTATCTAGGCAACGTTTCGATGAAGTCTCATTCATCATCTTCAGGCTTCTGTCTTCGGCTCTTGCTTCTCAGACTGATCAGTCTGAGAAGCAGTCTGAGAAATCAGTCTGAGAAGCAAGAGCCGAAGACAGAAGCCTGAAGATGATGAATGAGACTTCATCGAAACGTTGCCTAGATACTTTGAATCTTACGCGGGAGAAAACCCGAACAACCAAAGATCCGTATATATATCTGTTTATATATGTATAACAATAGTAAATGGAATAATTATTCTATTCAGGTACAGCTCTGCCATTAATATTAATAACAATCTTTTACATTTCTATTTCTTTTAACATTACCTAGTAATATCAGTTGTCTTTCACTTTAATCATCTATATTTCATATTTTACTTATTACTGTCTTTAAATAAAAAACCAAACAATAGTTATTAACAGTAGTCAATAAAGTTATTATTCTTATTCATCTTATCAACTGATAAAAATCTTCCATGTTTCTTTTCAGTTTTTTAAACGTTCTTTTTAAATCATTGAGAGCCTTATTCTATTTACAAACAAATATTCCACTACACATCAATAGACATTTTTTCTATCACTTTAATCATCTAACGTATTATATAACAATGCTAGACCATGCACCCTTGCAGAATCCTCTCCTGAAGTTAAATTTTAACCATTGTCTCTTTTAAATAGAAAATAGTTGTGTCTTTTAAATAGTTTATACCTTTAATTCTTGTACATTTTTCCTGTACTTCTATATCTTGTTTCTGTCTTTTGTAGCTTCTTTTCCTTTCCCGCTTCCCTCTCTTCTTCTTCCTCCCCTTTTTATTCCCTTTTCTATCTGATTCCCCCTTCTGTGATCCCCGCTTCTGCTTCTTCCTGATATTATGATTACTTTTCAAATTACTCTTTTTTTGTTGTTGTTGCTTCAATGCTTAAGTTTTTAGCTCCCTTTCCCCCCTTTCCCTTTTTTTACCTCGCTTAAAATTGCTTGGTCATTAAAGATGGCTTCTTTATTATCCCGCCCTTCTTGTTCTGCCAGTGTTTCTTGTTGTTTTTCATAGTTCAAGATCTCCATCTCTAAAAATTGAAATATGAAGCCAAAAGATCCTCTTCCATCTTGTGCTTCTTCTTTTTGTTCTTTAAGTCTCATTTTTAACTCTTCAAGGAGTGATGCCATTTTTAAAAATTTTAAACAACCCCCAATTTATTTTATTTTATTTTATTAGGATCCTCCATCCAAAGTTTCAGGAATCATCCAATAATCCAAAACTGTTTCTTGCTTCTTTTCTCACTTTCTCTTTCCAGAGGCTTTGTTCTCTTGTAACAAAGGTTCAGCTACAATGTATCTTTTGCAAGCCTTGTTAAAATTCCACTATCAATTTTTTTTTAGTTCCAGGTGGTCTTTTCCAGATTCTACCCTCTTTTTTCCTTTTTCCTTCTGCTGCTTTCTTTCTTTTTTTAAAGAAAGTTTTTAAATTATCCAAGAACCTTTATCCCTTTGACACTTTATTTTCAGCTAGACATAGCCTATTAATGTCAAAGTGGATTAGTATCAATTTTTTATTCGAATCTCTTCTTAATGTTCCAAGTCAATTAAAACTGTCGATGTTAGAGGAAAAAAAGCCAATTCCATTTCCTTTCCCTTTCTCTTTCACAGCTTAAAATCTTTTTTAGGAATAGTATTAGTCTTTAAAATTCAGGTTCCAGGTACCTTAAATAGATGTTCTCCATTCAACCCGGTCAGTCAAACTTTCTCCTTTAAACTTCCTCCTGCACAATCTTGTCCAGTCAGGTTCTTCTTTGAGATGGCCATTTCTGGCCACTGCTGCAGCTGCCTTTGGGAAAGAAGTGATGGCCAGCCGAGGAGGAAAGATGCAGCTCTCCTCAACTCCGCTTATGGCTCCCCCTTCTTCACCACCTCTATGGGATGGCTTCAGCCCCAAATCCGGGTGGCTCAGGGCGCTCCAACAGTGAGCACGGATCAAAACCACGGACAATCGTGATTTTGGTCCGTCACCGAAGAAGCCCAAACCGGAAGCAATTCTTTGTCATATTGTCCAGCACACTAGCCATAAATCTATTTCTCCAGGGATTCAAGAGGGGATTGAGCTGCATAAATAAGTTTTCCTAGGTAAGAAATTTCTCCAATATGATTTAAAAAGTTGAATCAAAATAATTAGGCAGCTTGGATTGCACAGAGATGGACAGGCTGACCTTAGAGTTAAAAGATAGAAGTGAATCTGAGTATTATCTGTTCTGGTACACCTGGTACACCTGGTTAGAAAGTAGATACAAAAGTAACACTGTAAATAATATATGAATGTTGACAATAGTGTAACATTGTTTAATGTATTGATATATTATAAATTGTTGGAAGAGGTTTAATAAAAATATTTTTTAAAAACAAAAGACTTAGGCAGTTTTCTGTGCTGGAAAAAATAATGACTGGACCACTCAAAAGGGCAACAGTGTCAAACTTAAACCCAGTGGGCCACATCTGGCCTGTGGTATGCTTAGATCTGGCCCATGGGGCTACCCTGGAAACAGCAAAGGACCAGTCCATTGTGCCTTTGCCAGTGAAAACGAGCTCCATTTTTGCTGGCAGAAGGTTACAGGACTCTATCTCAGCCAAAAACAGAGCTCATGAGGGCCGCTCATGGCTCTCCAAGTTCTGTTTTTGCTGACAGCAGGTTGCAGGATGCCATTGTAGCTGAAAATGGAGCTCAGGAGCCCATTTTCACTGGCAGAGTGCTTGGGCCCCCACAAGTGTCTGCAATATGAATGACATCAAGCTGGACATGCCAACCCTGGCCACACACACTCTGCCTGCCCCCCAAGGTCAAACACAACCCTGATGCGGCCCTCAATTAAATTGATTTTGACACCCCTGCAAAACAGGGTCATTTCATTCTCCTTTCTCTCCTTATTTCTTATCACTCTTCTCCCAGTTATGTTTTTTCCCTGGAGCTGGACTGTGGCTCGTTAGCAGACTAACAACAGCATGCAAGTGGCAGTGTCGATTCATCTTAGAAATTCTCCTAGCTTCTTGGTAGCTCTGAAACTTTGGGATAGCAATTGGATGCCTTTGCAAAAAATAAATAAATATATAAAACATTTACATAAATCATAAAAAAAATCAAGCACTGATGAAATGCAGTAAAAAAAAAAACATCAACCAAACAGAAAACACTAATTGTTCCAAAGCAAGTCTGGGGATTCTTCACCTGAAACTGACATTGATTTGAATAAACTTTTGCAATTTGCGGAGCATAGATGAAAGAACATTTTCCTTTCATGGTCTTGATTTTCAAAATGAACTCAAAGCTATCTGCATTAAAATGCACTGATAAAATGTAACATCCCTGAGAAAGAAATGATGATTGAATTATTTCTGAAGAATTATATTCAGTTCCATAAGAACTGTTCTGTCTCATCATGGAATACATTCCATAGAATACAATAATGTTTCAAATTCTTAGCAATAACCATGGAAGAGAATACATTAAAAAAAAAAACATTATGGTATATTTCTTTCTTCATTATTTTATTTGGGTAGCTTTAAAATTTAGATTGCCTTATTTTTAATTTATTCAATCCTGAAATCTGCAAGCAGGTCAGGTAATAAATCATGAAAGCCTTCGTGCATTTGCAACAGAATCAGTATTGGTGCTTTTAATTTTCCAAGATTTAAGTTGTACACTTGCCAGAATTGATGAATAATCCAGATGAGTCAGATTTCAAAATAGTTATTTTAGAAACAAACAAACAAATACGGACAGACTGTTTTTTTTTTTTTACAAAATACTCTGTCACCATGAAGGAAGTGCAATAACTTAATGTCTTGTACTATAACAAACAGCTCAGCACTTTGAATTAGGATCAAGCAGATGTAACATATTTCCACTCAGTGCAGTAACAGAGTAATGTGAGTCAACATTTTGAATAGGGAGGATGACAAAAAATAGATCATCAGCATCTGCTTATGTAACAAAAAATTAAATGAATAAAGAAATGGCTTGGCTCTTTGTGCATTACCAAACAAGTATTTTATTTGACTAGAGAATGTAGGTATCCTCAAGAATAAAAGCATTCTAGCATTCAGAATCAGAATTAGAATCAGAAAACAGCTGGAAGGTACCTTGGAGCTCTTCTAGTCCAACCCCCACTCCTCATGCAGAAGACCTCCAGTGATGAAGCACCCACAGCTTCTGAAAGCAAGCTGTTCCACTTTAACCGTTCCCTCTGTTAGGAAGTTCCTCCTTAGTTCCAAGTTGCTTTTCTCCTTGATTAGTTTCCATTCCTTGTTTTTGTCTTGCCTTCCAGTGCTTTGGAAAATAAGTTGATGCCCTCTTCTTTGTAGCAGCCCCTCAAATACTGGAACCCTGTTACCATGTCATCCCTAGTCCTTCTTTTCTCTAGACTGGCCATACCCAATTCCTGCAATCATTCTTCATATGTTGTAGTGTTGGAAGTTAGCACCCACCCCCCTCCTAGAAAAATGAAATATTAAAAAGGCAGAATATTTCCCCTAAAAAGAGAAGTAGAAACTCAGAAGCAGAAGCTCACTTCCACTTTGTTAATGGGTGGGCCATTAAGGGCTAGGCCAGAATATTCTACATAATAAAAGCCTCTGCCCATCTCACCATCTGGCCTGGGAAGATTACATCAGCTAGCACTCAGGTGAAGCCATGTGGTCCAGACAAAGCCTACAAAGTTAGCTAAGACACCTGTCCCTGGGAGTATGACAGCCAATTGGATATATTTCTTACACAGGAACAGGAAACACTAAGGTGGGGCCCAACAGAGGTTGTATAACTAAGGACTCTCAGCATCTCAGTCCTTTTCCCTTCTTTCTTCACCAAGCCATGTGATCCTGTCTACCATTAAAGCATCTTTCTAAGCAGTCACCATCTTTCCAGTGTCTTTCTTCCCCATTTGGAACTGAACCCAGAAGGATATTTCTTCCAACAATTTGGCACCCAAGCAGATGGGACTTTAAGCTAACCTAACCAATGGACCAGCTGGACTCAACCTCCTGTCAGTGGTTGGGCTGCAAACAAAACCTCGAGAAGAAGGTAGGAGAAAGGCAGGCTGTTTAGCTCACAGTTGTATAGACAACAATCTCTGCTTTCCCCCACAAAGCATACCTTCCCCCTGGAAGATGTGAGTGGATGACAAGGGACACAAAGACACCCCACCCCCGACCTCCCTTTGAAACCAGTTGAGCAATTGAGTAAACTGTGAGTTCCCTTAGTTGGCAGCCTAAGCAGAGGGGCCTGGAACTGCTCATTGGAGGTGATAGGTGGAATCAGCTTCTTTCACGCCCCTCCTGCAACCCATTCCATCAAAGTGGTTGCAGTGGGAAATCGGGGCTGGGCGGAAATAGGGCTATCTGAGCAGATGAAGAAGAGCGGCTGGCTCAGGAAGCAGAAATGCAACAGGAATCTTGAGATTGGCTGATATTTACTCTGACAATGGTATATGTACACGATTGAGTTTGCCGTTGGGAACCTGATGCATAGCCATGCCTCACAACGAGGCTGCTTCTATTGGCCGATAGAAGCGGCTGGTGACTCTGCCCTCGGGGCGCTTCTATCAGCTAATAGAAGCGGCCTCAGGGCAAGGCGATTATGCCCTTGGGGTGCTTTTATCGGCCAATAGAGGCGAGTCTGCCTGCGGGGTGTTCTATCCAAAGCTACCTGTGAGGGGCTCCTAAAGGCAAGTTTCTCCCCTGCCCCCCCCCCCCATTTCTCTTCATCTCATATGGTTCAAGCGATGTGAGAAATGGTGGGGAACACATGGTTTAAATAGACCTAAATTTTGGGGGAGGGGCTTAGTTTCACCTTATGCCTAGAAAACATGCTGGGCCTTCCTATTGATGGGGTGTATTGTCAGAGAAGCACGGTAGATAGCAATTTTTTTATGTAAAACAAAGAAATAAATCATACACATACACATGTGTGTGCATACACACACATACACACATGGTTTTCCAGGAAACCTTCAGAGCTTCACCAATTTGTTGCCAGATGCATGTGGACCAATATTCTGGAAAAAGCCAAAACTGTAAAACATAGAAAAGTGAATTATAATATTCTGTTTGGAAAGAAAAAAAAATCACTTTCTCATTCTTGAAATAATCTATAAATGAAAATGATTCCTGTTCATTGCAATGGGGTTTAAAGAATAAATTAAATACAAGTTTCATATAGAAATGTATTAGCATACAAATTTCCTTTGGATCACTGCTACAAGATTAACTGTTTTATCCTTGCTATTGATGAGCAGTTGAGCGGTTAAGTTGTTGGAACCGATTTCCTTAAATCCAGATTCAGACCATTCATGGAAACTATTTGAGACAATGTTTATGTAGTGAACTCATTGAACAAGGAAACAGAAGGAGCAAAGCAGAATTTGTCAACAGGAGAAAAAGCTAAAGAAAAGAGATGACTATGTACTCATAAGCGAATGGAGAACGCTGATTTCATGAATAGCTGTTGATTGCAAGGGATATGTCCTTGAGAGCTGCTAATTGCCCATTGTAGGTGATTACTGGATTTCTGCTGAGTAAGCAGAGATTGTAGAGGGAACATAAGTAAATCAGTTACAGGGAGCAAGCTCCCTGAGTGAATAAAGATGAGTTTGCAAGGGAATACAAGGGAAAGTTTCTTACAAATTGTTTCCCATAAATTAAAAATATGTACTTTCTTAAATTGAGATCCTGAGAAGAGTTCACAAATAAGCAAATGAAAAAAAGTACTCACTTTAAGAAACAAAATGAAGACAAAAAGTCAAGAATCTGCAGCTGTAGGCATGTTTGTGTTCCTGCTCGAAAAACATTCTGATATATATTTCCAGCAAGGTGAATATGAGTAGTGATCAGAAGTAAATGCACAATTTTGAGTGACCAAGAGCAGGATCTCCTGCTATGTTCAATAGGCATGCAAAATCTATTTGTCCAAAGTCTCTCCTAGCCATGGTTTCCATCTGTTTCACTAGAAGGACTTACGGCTCCCAGATTGCACTCTACCTTTGTATGGGGAGGGTGGGGAGGGTTCATGCAGACTTACTGGCAGGACAGTTCTTGAATCAGAAAGTTCAAAAACCCATAGACACTCAATCTTATAGGGTTTTGAAATCTTATAGGGTTCTGAAACTATTAAACCTTCATTCAGACCTTGTGCAACTCCGAGAAAAGATGTATAATCAATATCATCAATATATTGATGATACACAGTTGCCAATGGATTACTTCAGAAACTTCCTATAGATGTGGTGAAAAGAGAATCAAACCCTTGATAATATTGAATCCAAGGATGGCTTTTTAAGGAGAAAACAGATGACTGCCTCTTTCAAATTTCCCCTCTTGCAAAGGAGCGTTCACTGCAGTTTGGATATAACCACAGATTACTTACCAGGAAGCTTGACTCGGCCAGGAGAGACATGGACCTAAAACATAAGTGTCAAAACTTACATTTATTTAAGTCCTGCCCATTTCTTTAGGACCAATAAGTTGAATCTCTTTCCAGATAATCAAGAGAACCATGCCTACAGTCCTAGTGTCAGGTTCCAAGTAATGCAATCATCATAAAACAAACTCAGAGGCATTGTAATTCCTCAAAGAACTATTTAATTTAATTACATATCTTGGCACTAACTGGTGGAAGCCAGTATTGAAAGTTTCCCAGGATTCCACATCACTATAACCAAAAGTTTCTCATTCCAAACCAATAAGTCACATTGTCCAATCAGGATATGAATTAGTTTCCAGGCAACTTTGCTCCTCCTTTCTCCGGCCAAGCAGCAGTTTGAATGTAGCTGACTCATCACCCAGCTATGTTGTTTTGGCTGGAGCTTCATCCACCTCAGGTCTCCCCCCCCCCCCCCCCGCCGCCGCCTTCCAATCCTCAAGTGTGTCAAATTGAATTCATACAATCCCACCACCAAATTAAATTCAGTCTTGACACCTATAACTCCTGCCCACAGGATCTGCTCAACCATTGTCCAATTTCAAGAAGATCTGAGATTTTATCCAAATATGTTTAGGATAATGTTCCATAGAGATGTAGATGGCAACTGGAGTGTCTTTGGAAAACAGGAGAAAGCAATGGCAATGTTTAGAAAACTGATGAACATCAGGGGCTCCATAATGAACTTAATCTCAGCCCTGGGAGCACAGCCACAGTTTCAAAAATTTGTGGAACAGGGAGAACCATTCAGATCTCTGAGGGTATGTTATTCCAGTGAGAGATTCAACAACAGAAAATAATACACCGCTCTAAATGCAATAATAGAATGCCAAGAATACCTGATATTAATGGGCAGCCACCATTAAAGAAAGATGCCTTATGTCTGAAGAGTTGTATAGGTGCCAAACAATACTTTGAATTACAATATAACTCAAAGTGGCAATTAAGGCAGTTAATGGAGTACCAACCACCCATTGGTATATCAAATATACTCATCTTAGCTACTGAATTTTGGACCAGGTGGTAGTCTTCAAGAGTAGTACCATGTAGAGTGCATTGCAATAATTGAACCATATGCCTAGGGTACTTTATGACTGACTATCTCTTAAATTGTATGAATAGGCACAACTCGTGTAGAAGATAGATTTGTGCAAAAGTTTTCCTGGACCACTACTCCCACCTGCCTTTTGAGCAGGGTCTGTGTATCCAGGAAAGCCCCCAAGTGCCATCCCAAGCAAGACTAAAGGTGAAAAACTTCAAGATCAGGGAACCAAGCACCCAACACAATTTGGTCTTGATAGAATTGAGACTCAGTCTGTTCCCTGCCTCCAAACTTAATATCCAGACAATATGGTAGGCTATTTGCAGGATCACCAGGTCAGCTTGGAGTCAAGATGTATAACTTGGTGCCAATATATTGATAACACCAAACCTTTGTCTTGTTTCAGGTTTCAGACACAGTCACACATTTCTTGAGAGGTTATCAGTTTTGTTTTCAGGGAAACACAGTTAGCAATTCAGTGAGCAATGTTAAACAAAACATAAGCCTGCCTGTGACGTTTGTTTTCAAGAGGAGCATGCAGAAGAGTTCTCTAAGGTCAGTCCAAGAGTTGAATCAAAGATGTCAGCCGGTTCAAAGGCCCAAGAAAGGAATTCACACACAAGAATCACATATGGGCCAGCAAAGAGAACTGAGGTAAAATAAGCCTCTTATATAAACTGCAATCAGAATGTTTACTCTGTTGTTTGGAAAATAACCTAATAGATTTCCTATATTCTGCTCTTCTTTTATTTGCCTGGTCCAGGGACTGGGAGGCTTTACTTCAAGTATACCAGACAGGTCCATGTACTTAGCTTGGGGCTTTTGATCAGCTTTGTGTGATACTGGCTTTCTTCTTTCTTAGGCTGACGTTCCACAGGCTCAGATGGAACAGCTTCAGAGCCATGACATTCTTGATTGATGCTCTAACTCATTTCAAAATTTCTGCTACCGACTCTCTAGAACTGGTCAGAACCTGTGGTATCCATACTATGTTGTAGCCTGAACCTTATTGGAATGCATCCAGATAATTTCTTTCAAGAGCCTTTGCAATCATTTTTTAACCACATTTTCAACTATCTTCACTGAGAAAAAGAAGGTTGGATGGTAATTATCTGGAATAGTTAGAACAACATTATCATTTTTATTTTTCTGCTATTTTTCTATTTCTCTCACCTCCTCTATTTTCACTTGCAAATCATAGAAGAAAATGTAAGGTCCTACTTCATATATTAAGTTGTAATAAGCCTGTGTGAATTACAGGTAAAGCAGATCTATTTTTAGATTTCAATGAGTCCTACTGCTTATATTTAAACACACATAGGCAACTTGTATTCAATAGTTTAAGGTGATATAATTTATGTAAATGTATTTATCCTTTTTTGTAGCAATCTTCTTTGGCAGGCTACTATTTTCTGAGGTTTGTATTGAATCAATCATGACAAGGGTTAGATCAGTTTCTGGAGAAATAGAACATAATGTGTTGTTCAGGTTGATTTATACAGTGACATGCTTAACCCCAGATTTTCAATGCAATTAGATATTTATTATTTTCAGAGAGTCCTAAATTTGCAAAGTGCATCTTCAGACTGGTGTCAGTTTTAGGCCTGAGAGAAGTAAGAAAAAGTATTTTTAAAGAATACAAGTATTCTTCTCTCATCACGGTTCAACTGAATACATTAAAAGATTATGGTGAGAAATTGTAAATTATCCAATTTGGACTGGTATTTGAAGTAGTAAAACAAAAACAAATCTGAAATGACAATTTTGTGATTCAACTTTCCCTTCCACTGTTTATGCAAACAATATAATGCCTAACCTTTGGACATATTATAAAAGGATATATCACTGCTCTTTTAAGATTTTACTGAAATCAGACTTTAATGAGGCTGAGGTATGTATCTAGTAGGTGAAGGATGTTTTGTTCCACTTCATTTTTCCTTATTTTCATCTTTTATTTAAGGATAAGTCTTTTAAAAGTAAGTAAAGCAAAGAAAAACAGAGAGCTACTGTTAGACCAATTTGACTCTGAATCAATAAAACAGATTATTTGTAGCTCAGATAATGAGGGGTCCCTACTTCTCTCTGAGCTTGGCTGACTCTAAATATCAGACATAGTCTAATAATGCACATCTTTTGCAATGAATAAACATCACAGATTGTGTGGTTTAGGAGTTAATAATTTATACTCATAAAATTGTTCGTACAACAGGGATAAGCAGCATGTGATCCCTCAACCATATGTGAACTTTGGTGTAATTTCTGGTGGCTCATCACCTAATTTTAGAAGGAAATTGCAATTCAAGCCATTTGTACATTGGCAAGAGCCATCTGTCTATCTGTGTTAGACCTCCTGCATGAGATAGGAAAAGAAAGAAAAGAAAATAATCTGAAATGCAAAGAGAGAAAATAGGAAGCAAGAAAACAAAAGGCAGACAGTCAAAAGGGAATTCATGGCTCTCATTCAATTCTGGTTCTGTCCCTTTTCCCCATCTGGTTTTAATCATGCTCATGTTGATGCAGTGTAGCCCCAGGAAATTATGCCTAGACAAATATGGTCAATAGGAGCAGGGACACCGCCATAGTGTCTTAGACTTAGCAAAAGAGTGACAGAAGTTTCATTCATTATGAGAAGATTGTGATTTTTTTTTTATTTCTGTCTTTGAAGTCCTAGTTTGAAATATGGTGGATCCTGTAGAATGGAAGACTAGTAGTACAACAACAACAACAATAACATCTTCTAGAATGGTCTTCAAGAGAATGTATTAGTGCATCGGTGGGCAGTTCTGTAATAGCTCATAAACAAGCTGTCAGGATTCCAAGTAATAGGCTTGGAACACTGGGTTGATACAAGCATTTGGCTGAATAGCTCTTCTGATATAAATTCCAGTTGCCATACAAAGCTCTCACTGATAGACTTTGTTTTCATTGAAAATAGTTGGGTTGTACTCAGTGGTGGGATTGAATTTTTTTTTACTACCTGTTCTGTGGGCGTGGTTTGGTGGGCATGGCAGGGGAAGGATACTGTAAAATCTCCAATCAAAGGTGGTATTTGCCAGTTCTCTGAACTACTCAAAATTTCCTCTACTGGTTCTCCAGGACTGATCAGAACCTGCTGAATATTACCTCTGGTTGTACTACATAATGAAAAGTATTCACTTAAAACTCTTGTAAAACAGCTGATTTTTTAAAGTGGGCATAATTAGAGTGAAGAGACCAGTGGACTTGGGCCTGCCTTGGAAAAGTGCCTTCAGCTTCTGAAAGGAGGTATCCAGATTCCTTTCATTTGCTCTGGAAATCTAAATTTCAAGGAAGAAGTCACTTCTGGAATGGAAATCAAATAGACTAATTCCCCTTTCTAAATGAGAGATTGAGGGAGTGATATATTTCCAGTCCCACAGAAACAAACACCTCAGACTGTATGGAGATTAAGCTCTTCAGGCATGTCTACTTTGAATATCCTAAATTGTCTCTTAATGTCTTCTAACTTCTATGAAAAAAAATCTTTTGTATAGACAGAAAACAGGTTTCTTTTTATTATTTTTATGTTTGGTTAGAAAATCCTGAAAAATGGTATTGGAAAATGAATCTTTTAGTATTCATGAGCAAATATATATCTCATCTTTTCATGCTGAAAAGTTACTAGTCTAACAAGCTGAAAAATACAAGTGTGAGGGAGAAGACATTTTGAGATCATAGACACAGAGAGCTAATTTATTACTAAGACCTACTTTCTTGACAATCAATAAAAGGTGTATTTGACCCCTTTGGTATATTCTCGCTTAGAAGATGAAGACTCTTTTTTTATTTTTGTTATGCCATTTTTCTGCGGCTTTTGCAATTGTCCCTTATTTAATTGGATAATGCAATGTTTCATTTCAATTTATTGTTTTTGAAGTATTTGAATACTTTCAACCTTCAAATTTTAAGAAGGTACAACTAAGGAAAAATATAAAATTATGTAGTAGTTTAAAAATAGAAACATCCACTAGTTATTAAGACAACACAAGCAACATTTCTAAAAGAAATAGTCTTTTAGGAAGAGAATTCATACATTGACCAGAAAAATAAAGAGTTACTATGAATCAGTCTATTAATAAAATATCTGTAGCTATAAGTACAGTGCTGGGTTATTTTGTCTATTTTTCTTGAGATCTCTCTTTGTCATTTTTTCTTTTCAATAATTTTATTAAATTTGTCAAAGTATAAAATACTAATTAAATGAAAATAGTGGAAAAATGGAAGAGGTGAGAGAAAGAAGTGTAGGATAAAGAGAAAAAAGAAAGAAAGCATCAACTTTCAACATTTGTTAGCGCATTCGAATAAAATAATAATATTACTGCCTCAACTTTTTACTTTTATATAATATGTACTAGCCACTTCCAGAATAACAATCTTATCTAATCAGCAAAAACCAACATCAAAGTTTTATTTTTTATTTTTTCTGTCTTGAGAACAAAGTCCAACAGTGGTTTCCAAGTAGAAACGGAGTCAGGTGTATTATTTTCTATGATTAGAGGAGTTAATTTAGCCATCACTGGTAGTTCCATCAGATTCTCCACCTACTCACTCATTTTGGGAATTAGAACATCTTTCTATTTCTGTGCATAAAGTATTCTTGCTGCTGTTAATTTTTTTCAATTCCTCACTTTTCTATTTAAAAAGCATTTGGAACAACTGTGCTCCAAAAAGTACACAGGATTAAGGCCAAAATGTAGATGGGGCCAAAACAGAAAGCAAAAAAAACAATCCAATTAAAATATTAATTAAATGCTGTTGATATAATTATTCCTATCAATTATATTTTTATAGTATCTCACATTAATGATTATAATTTAACAACAAACTATGGATAGTTGTTTGTTCCTGCCTTTGGTCTCAGTTTGTGCATATTTGGGCTTCTGGAGTAAGGAAACAAAATGAAAATACAAATGGATAAAGCATCTTGATTGACACATTATGGTTAACATTGTTATATTGCCCCCTTCTCCTTTCTCCCACAAGAATTTTTAGATCCCCCCAAAACAATGCTGTGTGCTGCTCTGACATTTTCAAAGGAAGCACAAAACATAACATTATAAATAAATGAAACAATAATTAATATCCTGAGGAAGTATTATTATATGTCAAGAGGTCTCCTAATGTTACTAGTAATCCATATATCAAAATGAATATTAGCTTCTCTCAATCAGGATGAAATTATATTCTAAATATTTTTTAACTCATGCAGAGCTTTTAATACCTAAGTCTTTATTATATTAGAATCTTCCTCCTAACCCATAAACACAGCTGATTTATTTGTGACAAATGCAAAAAAAAAACCAACAACCCTATAACTTTATTCAGATGTTAATTGCTGGGACAGAGCATTTTAGTGCTTTTGCAGTGGTAACTTACTTTACTTTTCAACTTTGAACTCAGTGAAGAATTTTAACAACAATTCTACAATACCATGTGGTTGGAACTAACATATTGTAAAATGTTACAGATTGCACCTATACACAAATAAGCTTTGTTTTATATCTGTGTTTAATGTTGAACGCCTGAGAAAAAAGATATTTTTCTATGAGCTGCAAACAATAATCTTGAGGATACATAAATCAAGTTTACTATCCTAAAGTATAAACTAGTGTACATATAAAGATCAGAAGATTCTTCTCCCTCAAAAGTGCAGCTCACATCCACCAACACACACACTGGCCTTTAGCCTTGTAATATGCTACTTATTTGCAACTAATTTGTAAAACATTTTCTCTAAAAAAAATTGGATTTCTTTGTTTCCATGATTAGTATAACTACTGACTTTTTATGGAGAAATTAGTAACAGGTAAATAGGTGGAAAAAAACAATATGAATGCAAAACTTGGCTATAGATGAATGTGGTTATCAGTGGTGGGATTCAATTTTTTTTACTACCAGTTCTTTCGGTATGGCTTGGTGGACATGGCAGAAGTGGTATTTGCTGGTTCTCCAAACTACTTAAAATTTCCACTACCGGTTCTCCACAACTGATCAGAACCTGCTGAATACCACCTCTGGGTTAAATTCAAATCTAACACAGCTGTCTGGCAAACAATGAATAACATTGGGACCTATTTAAAAAAATATGTTATTAAATGGTGACTAATGAATGGTTCTGCACGTACGCAGGAAAAAGGCACTGGATAGGCACCACCTTACCTAGCCATAATCTTTGTAAGAAGGATAGGGTGTCCTAGTAACTCATAGGTTAAGCATGAGCCACCATGAGGTACAGTTACCTAAAGAACCATTGCAATTTTGGACTACATGAACAGACTCAATATCATGAATTGATTGGTTTGTTGTATTGTTCAGAATGTACTTGGAATACCATGTCCAGTTCCAGTTGCCATACTAGGAATAAAATGTTAGGAAGTAGAAAATGGACAGAGAATAAACCAATGAGTTGGTAATGAGCTTGGAAGCTAAATCCATCCATCCATCCATCCATCCATCCATCCATCCATCCATCCATCCATCTATTCATCCATTCATTTATTCATTCAATCATTCAATTTCTATAGTCTTTCACCTCAGTCAATGACTCTGGCCAGCTTACAATTCAAAAGATATATATTACAATTAAAACAATGAAACATTTTTAAAAAATGAAGAAGAAAAAACCCCAATAAAAACATCAAGAATGAATATGCCTAAAAACTTTTAAAAGGGTACACAGTATGTTTAGCCAAAAACAGAGAAGGCTATAAAGGGAGATATGATAACAGACATCCAATACATGAAGGGTTGTCACAGCAAACAGAGAATCCATTTATTTTCCCTAGCACCTGAGGATAAGACACGAACTGAAAAGCAGAAACATTAAAGAGAGAAATCCAGACTTGAAATAAGGAGGAATTTCCTGCCTCTAAGAGTTAACAAGCAGTGGAACAGATTGCTTCCAGAAACTGTGGGTGCTTCATCACTGCAGGTTTTTAAGAAAAGACTAGACAGACATTTGTTTGAGATGGTATGAGGTTTTCCGCCCGGGGCAGGGACTTGGAATAGAAAATTTTCAAGCTCACTCCCTTACAATTCCACAAATCTATCATTCTTTGAGCACATTGTCCAGTGGAATAGAGCTGTCTTTTAACATCTGAAAGTCATGACTGATGGAGGCAATTTTTTAAAAAAAAAGTTAAGTAGTGAATCTGCCTTTTTGATAGACACTGATTTAGTCCATGCTATGCTGTGTAGGTAGTCCTTGACTTATGACAGTAAATGAGCTTGGAATTGTATTCATAAGTCATGGCAGTTGTTCAAGAGGCAACCAGGTCACCATGTCCAACTTTACAATGTTTTTTTTGTGACAGTTGTTAAGTGAATGCCACGGACATTAAGTGAGTGTGGCTATTGCTAAAAGAACCTGTTTTCTTCAGTGAATGTTTTTATCTCTCAGAAACCAGAAGTAAGTGCAAGAAACTGATGGAAAATACTGAAAATTATGGTTATATGAGCACAAGACAGTACAAATAGCCATGAATGTGAGTTGATTGTCAAATGCCCAAAATGTGATCATATAGCTGGAGAATGAGGGTGTAATTGTGGCTGTTTGAAATCTGGAATTGGGTTATTAGTAGCTTTGGAAGGTCCATCTTAACTTCAAATGGTAGTAAATGATCGGTTGTTAAGTGAGGATTAAGAGGATTAACTTGCAAATCAATCTCTGAAGTTGAAAACTGGTTATTTTTTTTTTCTAAGTGCCAAACATTCAAACATTTGATCTTAAGTAGTTTGCAAATAGTTACATGCACAAGCAGAATAATACAAGATTATCAATATTTTCATATTCAACAATATGACAAACCATTACAATACAAAACCATAGTATCATACTGCTTTTCTCCTCTTGCTTACCCTGTGTTGAATGTCACATTGACATTATAGGCTTTTCAAAATATTTAACTTCATTCCTTGGCAGAAATATTGATTTAGATCAGTGTCTCTATTTTTACAAGTCTTTCTAAAGATGCTGGTTGGTACATAATGGTGAGATAGACACTATAGCTTGATATTCACATGCAAGAGGAAACATATTAATCTCCCCTTTCCTTTTTAAGACAATTTGCTTAATTGAGGCATTTCTGCAAAAAAAAATCATTTGCATGATCATTAGCATTATTTGAGATGAGTACAGTGAAATAGGGTGACAAGTAAGGTTTTACACTTAGGCAAGAAATACCAACTATACAGGAACAGACTAGGTCAAACTTGGCTCAATGCCAGCAACTGAGACAGATTTTTGAGTCAAAATGGACAATCACATAAATATGAGCAACAGTGTAGGAGGTCAGCGATAAAAGTCAATTCAATCCTTGCCTGCATTAATAGAGGGATAGAGTCAAGATCACATGAAGTACCACATTATAAAACCTTAGTAAGACCACATCTGGAATATTGCATCTTTGGTCACCAGGTTACAAAAAAGGTGTTGAAAGTGCAGAAAAGAACAACAAAGGTGATTAGGGGGTAGTAGATTAAGACATGAAGAATGCTCGCAGGAATTGAGTATACCTAGGCCAGTGAAAAAAAGACTAGAAGAGATATGATAGCAGTGTTCCACTATTTGAGAAGCTGTCACAAAGATGAGGGGGAATAACTATTTTCCAAAACATCAGAAAACAAGACAAGAATGAATGGATGGAAACTAATCAAGGAGACAAGCAACCTAGAATTAGGGAGGAATTTCCTAATGTTGACAACCGGTGGAATGCCTTACTTCAGAAGTTGTAGGTGCCACATCACTGGAGGCTTTCAAGAAGAGTCTGGACATCACCTATCTAAAATGGTATAAGCCCTCCTGCTTGTGTAGGGAGTTGGATTAGATGACCTCCCAGATCCCTTTCAACTCTGTTATTCAGTGTTCTATCAATGTACATCTCAGATTCTTTGTGTACCTAACATGAAGAATGACACCAGACCCACACCCATGAGAGTGTTTGAGAGTGCAGGCTTCCAGATAATTGACAGTCTGGTGAAGTCATCTCTTCTACTCATGCTTTCAGGTCTTTTTTCAATCTCTCTGGCTTCTTTGATAATTCTGTAGCTAGGGTTTTCTATAGTGGCTAGGGTTTTGGTGCCATTGAAGTCAATGCTATGACTGTGGCTTTCATGTGTTGGACTAGTGAGGAAGTGTGTTCCAGCTTTTTTACTGCATTTTTGTGTTCATCCAGGCAGGTACTTATTGTTCCATTGGTCTGTCCAATGTATGGGGCAGGGCGTAATGCACAGGGGACTTCATATATGCCTTGATTTTCCAGGTCAGTTTTATCTTTGAGGTTTCTTAGGATGGCTGCTATTTTTTCTGTCTATTTTGAAGGCCGTCTTGATGTGATGCCTGTGTAGTATCTTACTGGTTTTGTCTGTAGTACCTTTTATGTAGTTTTTATGTACTGATTTTGTCTGTAGTACTTATGTAGGTCACTCTTCTTGTTATCCATATTCTGTTATCCATATTCTGCTTTCAATGCAATCATTCATCAACCAAATCTGCTAGGCCAGAGATTGCAATAGGAGAAGAAATAATAAATATGTATTTATGTATTGCAGGTATTTTTCATTCATCCATATTGAAAAATATGACAGATGTAGTCAAAATGTCTTTTTTAAAAAACAAATCTGCCCAATTTTAAAAGTTTAACTTATTTTCAGAGACATGTATGTTGCACATGCACTATGTGAAAGAGTTCTCATTGTTATGACACAAACCATAGACTTGGAACTGAATGCTTTTTCTTTGTTATGGACACAAGATTGGCTTATTATACAAAATACATTTTCTGATGTATTAAAGCTAATATATATCACCAATCTATTTATCTGAAGGTGTTGGCATTAGTGGTGAGATTCAAATATTTCTTTACTACTAGTTCTGTGGGTGTGGCTTGGTGAGCATGGCTTGGTAGGTGTGGGAGGGGGAGGTTACTGCAACCTCCCATTCCCTTCCCACCCCACTAACTTGCTTTCCAGCTCCATTCTCCTGTGTAGGGCAACAAAAACCGATCAGCTGGGACTCAGGAGGCAGACAATAGATGGGGGTAGAGCCAGTTAGAGGCCTGTTTTCTGAACTACTCAAAATTTCTGCTACCGGTTCTTCAGAACTGGTCAGAACCTACTAAATACCACCTCTGGTTGGCATATGGGCTCATATAACAATTGAATTATATCTTTCAAGATTCTGGAGTATTGGGAAAATACCAGGTGATTAGAGAAGGGCTAATTTGGATCCCATCTTCAAAAAAGGAATAAAAAAATGATTCATGAAATTATAGACCTATCAGCCTGACATCAATACCTGGGAAGATTCAGGAAAAGATAATAAAACAATGAATATGTGAACACCTATAGGCAATCAAAGTCATAAACCGAAGCTAATATGGATTTGTTAAAAATAGATCATGCCAGAAATATCTTATTGCATTGCTTGACAAAGTGACAAAAATAGTAGACCAGTGGAATGCTGTAGGATATAATCTATTTGGACTTCAGTAAGTTGATAAAGTTGACCACAATCTACTACTTGAAAAGATAGAAAATGTGAGTTAGACAGCATCACCACTAGATGGATTCATAATTGGTTGACTACCCTCGTTCAACATGCAGGGAGCACAGCAGAGGTGGTATTCAGTAGGTTCTGACCAGTTCTTGACAGCTGGTAGTGGAAATTTTGAGTAGTTCAGAAAACCAGCAAATCTGACAGGAGATTTTATAGTATCCTTCCCCTGCCACAGCCACCAAGCCACACCCACAGAACCAGTAGTAAAAAAAATTTGAATCCCACCACTGGAGCACAGTGATTCATGCTGGTAAGAAGGCTGGGCTGACGATCAGCAGGATTGGCTTTGGGAGCTGGTTCTTACCACAGGATAGGGTAAGCTTCCATCATTTACTCCAGCTCCTGCCAATCCAGCAGTTTGAAATCAGGCAATTGTGACTAGATAAACAGGTAACCTCTTAATGGCAACTTGAAAGGAACCCCCAACTGGGCACCCCCCAAGCAACAGTGATACAGAAATGCTTTGGAGCTCCTGACATGATTATATTAGTAGTACAGGTTTCCCTTTTATCTTTTTTAAACTGCATAACTTTCTTTAGTCTTTTTCTTTCTTCTAACTTTACAATTAGTCCTTATATTATAACCTTGCAAGATCTATAAAGAAAATTTTAAAAAATGAAGTAAAATTGTAATCACACTCTTGTTTTCACTTAATGACTAGCTTAATCAACAGAGTTGCCAGTCCCAATTGTGATTGCTAAATGAGAACTACTTCTACTGGGTTGCTTCTCCCTTTGTAGGAAGGAAAACACAATTACTTATTGTTGGTTGGTTGTAGCTAATCAGTCTGTTTGTAAAGCTTGTTATTCCTTTCTCAGCTACAGTAGCTTCCAATCATCTAACTTCACCTGCTCCTGGAACTACTTCTCCTTTCTCTCTTCTAGCAACACTCAACTCCTTTGACTTCCTTACAGTACCAATGTAGTCCCTTGCTCTTTTAATACCATGGAGCACAATCCATAAGGATAGAACACCAGAAAGATAGAAAACTTAGGTTTTCAGCTTTAGACTTTTTCTTCTTCACACCCTTAAAGTATGTCATGGGATGAAGAATATTTTATTATTTGATAGCACAATATATAAAACACTGCTAGCTTCAAAAAATTAAGCAGATTTTGAGCAGGTTACAACATGGATAAGGGAGACCACCACAAAGTAACAAAGATGTACTCTGGAAAGTTGCAAGAAACAAAAAAACAAAAAACAAAGACACCAATTAAAAACTGCTTCCACATTGTCTCAAAGACAGTTAAGGGGTTTGGTAGGTCCATGAAGTTCCCAGAACAAGTCTCAATCTGAATAATTTACAATAAATAATAATAATCAAGAAACACATGTTCATCATCCTGAATGTTACCATTGCAAATACAAGTCAGAATACCAAGAAAAATAAGAGTGAACTTCGAACATTTCATTTTCAATATTGCATATTCTGCAGGATCCAACATCTGCAATTCCAAATTTCAATACCTTTCAATGGTAATTATATTCTTACAATTCAAACAGGTTATTTTCTATTTGTCTCTACGAAGAAAAAATAAACCTGTTTCTAGTGAAAACAACTTTTAGATAAAGCCCAGTGGCATGTTCTCTAAAAAGGCAGATGGGATATTACCAAAGAATTCCAATTTTACCTGATTAAGTATAAATCACCTTCTAAATTCTATTGTGTCCCTCTTTATTATCTTTGCTCATTTCCTACCATATGAAATTGAGAAAATATTAACATGTCTTAGATTCCATATTTAGTCATAGTTCGGTGAAATTATTTCTGCATTCATAAATCATTTATGAAATTCTGCTTCATTTGCGCTTTCCCTCTGCTTCACTATATGCATTTCCTTTAGGGGAAACACAGCTTTTCTGCATGAAAGCTTGTGTTGTGTTTTGATTTTGGGAAAACATCATATACAATTATTTTTTCCCTTAACTGAATGAGACTGAAATCAAATAGCTAGAAATTATATGCATATTTGTCTCATTTTCTGTAGTCATATCTATTTCTTGATTCTTTTAATTTACATTTTAATATGATATTTCCATTCATATCCTACTAGCTAGTAACTATAAAAATATTGTTTTGAGTATAGATCACAAAACATAAAATAAGAGAGAATCCTACAATGTGTGCCTTTGTCTTTAATATTGACTCTTGATTACTGCTATACCCCTACAGGGTTTTGTTTTGTTTTTTGCAAGATTTGGCAAGGTTTTTTCAGCAGTGTTTTGCCATTTCCCTCCTACTTTGAAGAAAGAATAACTGACCCAAGCTCAGCAGCTGGTTTAGTGCCCAAGGTATGACTACAATTCAGTCTCCTGATTTCTAGCCTGAAACCTTAACTACTACCACACTGACTCTCATAGCAGAAATAAGATACATACAATGTATCAATCTAAAATTAAAAAAAACAATATATCCCATGATCATTTCCCATATCGCTTAGAGGAAAAGCAATTGCTTCAAGTAATGTTCTATTACTAGAGTGAGATGATAAAGCAATAGATAAACTGCCTAGCTAGCTTATCTAACTAGACTGCATTCATAAGTTGCATACTTTTCTCCATTCATGAAAGAGTAGGAAATATTGTTTAAAATCAGTTGTCCTCAGCCCCAAATGTTCCCAGTATCAATGTTGCTGTCATGTTGGAATAATATCTTGCTGCTGCTGCCAATGTAAAGAAACCGAGAAGAAATATATGAGCCAAAAGCGGATACCTCAAGCATGTTGGAACTAGGGCAGAGTCTAATGGGTTTTGACAATTACCTTGAAGAACAGGGTGAAGAGCTGCAACCAAGAGAATGGTCAGATAAGAGAAATCTGAGACCACCTAAATATAGCTGTGTTATGATTGTTAAATCAACTCTGTTTCTTTGGGCTTTATTCAAGGACTCCATTGCAATATTCTTCCAACAGTTTCTCCGATGCTATTTTTGATATTATGGAAGGTTTTTCACAAGCTCCATATATATCAATTAAGAAATCTTCCTGGGTAAGATTGTATCTCTCCAGCAAACCAGACAATAATAGGGCATAGAGGTGCAGAGCCTCATAAATGGGTTAACGGTGGCAGTCATGTAACTGGCCAATTGAAGCCAAACAAATTGCCAAGTTCCAATCATCTGTGAAAGATATCATATCATATTGGAAGAGTTTTTTTTTTTCTATGAAAAATTAGACTAGACTTTAGTCTGACTAGGGAGCAAGCTGTGCTTCACTGGTGACAACCAGGGATGGGCTTCAAAACTTTTAGCAATAGGCTCTCTGCCCGGTTGCTGGGTGGGCATGGCCATGGTGCACCATAGCCAAGATGGGCGTTTTTGCCCTCCGTGGGCTCTGGAGGCTTTCCTCAAGCTTCCAGGAGGGTGAAAACAGCCTCCTTGGACTCCAGAGCTCTCTGGAAGTAGAAACCATTTCTGACCTTCCTGAACTTCCAGGCGGTCTGTTTTTTTGCCCTCCCTGAGCCTCTGCGTGCACCTTACACTTACCTGCATCCAAAACAAGCCACATGGGGACTCCTGGGAGGGGAGGCGTGGGATGGGCAGGGCCAGCCAGGAGTGGGATTTGGGGTTTTTCTGAACTGCACATAATCCCCACCTGGTGACAAGTCCTTTAAACACGGGCCTCTTCATAGGTGGATCAAGAAAAACTAATCAAAAGGGCAGAAACTCCATAAAAGAGAAGCATATAACAATATATTGAATCATAATGTAAAAGCTTTTCATCTGCTTCATTTCACAATGCCTAATATTGTGAAAAGTTTTCTTAGAATACCTGCCTGGAAGTACACTTTTCAATTGCTATGTTCTCAGTTTTGTTAATGCTCTTCTAAGAGAAGAATGGAAGTTGAATTGGTGGTACAGCCCACATACAGTTTCATGCGTAATCTATTTATATGAAGGCCAAGCACTTATTTGCAATCATATTCAAATCTACCTACATAATGGGCTCTTGAGCTTAAAGTGTTTAGATCAAGGCAGTTTCAGGGAAGAAAAGTATTCCAAGAAAAAACTCATACTGGCAACCAAATACTTTGATTAAGGATTTTCCATTATGTCTCTAGAAAACATAATTTTAAATATCATTGTCACTTGAATGATTCAGAATCTTTAACCAGTAGTTAAATATTTGAATAATGGCTCCTGAACAGACCACAGATCAGTTTCCATGGTAAAAAGGAGAAGATATTGAGCGGTAAAGATACCTGTTATCCTCAAAATTTTGTGTTTAATGTACTTCATATTGATGATTAGATAGTGTCATTGACACAATGAACAGGAATTTGGGCAAATATGGGAAACAGTAAAGGACAGGGGAGCCTGGGGTGCTATGGGTCACAAAGAGTCAGACATAACTTGCAAGTTAACAACAACATATTGAAGCTAATCAAGCCTTATGTGTCAATTACATGATCATTTAAGTATTTTCCTTTAAAGGTTGGACTTGAACATTACCTTTAAATGGGAATTTAAAATGGCATTTAAATTTTGAAAGGCTCAAAATCTCTGCATATCCCGAAAGCTCCCAGTGAAATGCTTAGGCTAGTGAATACCATTAGACAAAATGAAGACATGCCTTCCCTAGAAGAATTTCTAGTATTCTAAATCTTAAGACACAGCAGGCAACAAATGATGATAGTGATCTTGTAGTAGCTAAAATATTCCATCCTATGAGGTCAGGGGGCATCCTTTGGGGAGTTGGCAGTCTGTATGTAACTTATTAACCTAAAAAACCCATAGAAGCCTGATTGGTTGGCTGGCTGGCTGGTTAGTTGGTTGGTTGGTTGGTTGGTTGGTTGGTTGGCTGGCTGGCTGGCTGGCTGGCTTACTCACTGGCTGCCTTAATCTACCCTCATCCATCAATCCATCATTCCAAAAATAATGTCAACCATTTTGGATATTTTGTTTCTAATTTCTGTTAATGCAGTCTTGACAGGAAAAGCGGGATTCTGAAAATATTTCCTCTCAGGATGAGTTTGAAATTATAGCAATTTTTAACTTCTTGGAAACAAATAATTTCCACAATCAGCACCCTATTATCTCAATTAGGTTGTGCTTATGTTTGTTCTAAACATTTAAAACTGTTTGTTCTAAAATTTTACCCTAGGGTGTTTCATTTAATCATTGTACCAAGGAATGAGAGACTGATAAAATCTTAAAGAACATTGTTGGTAAAACATGGGATATTATACATGCATCACTATTATATTTCACAAAGTATAAAATATTACATCATAAATATGCAGAAAACTCCTTGTACAGATTGATACCTTTGAAATTTGCAAGGTACATTTACTTATATTAAAATTCATTATAATGCTTTTCTTAATAAATGCTTTTGTGTAAACATCAGAACAGTTTAATATTATGCCAAAAAGTTCAGGAGTCTAATAAATATTTTGCCGTGTGTATTTTCATTGAAGCAATCTACAGTTACAATTTTATAGCTGCAGATCTGGGAACAGAATCTTCTTCTTCTTCTTTTTCTTCAGCGTTTGTCTCGCGCTCGGGCGAGGTCCGCTAATGTCCTTGAGTACTGCTTCCACACCTCTCTGTCTGCCACGTGTGTCGGGTCTGCCTTCGCGATCTCTAGATCGGCCTTGATCGTGTCCATCCAGCGTTGTTTAGGTCTACCACGTGGTCTCGCTCCTCCGACAGTCACCTTCATTACAGATTTGATGATGGATTCTTCCTTGGCGCGGCTCACGTGGCCGAACCATCGTAGCCGGGACTGCCTCATGACCGTGGGGATGGGCACGACGTTGAACCGTCTGCGCACTTCTTCGTTCCTGACGCGATCGAGTAGGGTGAGGCCTACCGACCATCGGAGCATTCGCATCTCCATTATCTGGAGTCTGCTTTCGACTTCTTTGGTCGTCGGCCAGCACTCTGCGCCATATATGGCCACGGGGCACACCACAGAGTTATAGATTTTCGCCTTCAGGCGCATCGGCATCTTCTTGTCACAGAGGACGCCCGTGACGGACTTCCATTTGCCCCACGCTGCATTGATCCTGGCTGCCACCTCAGTTTGTAGTAGGCCTTCTTCCCCAAGAGTAGTTCCCAGGTACTTGAAGGTGGAGGCGCGCGGTAGCTCCTGCCCGTTCACGTGGATGGAGCCTGTCATTTCATTGTCAGTGGTCAGGTATTCGGACTTCTTTAGGTTCAGCCGGAGCCCGAACTGCTCGAGGCGGTCGTGCCACTGTTGGACTCGGTGCTCTAGTTCAGCCTTGCACAGGTTGGCCAGGAACACATCATCGGCGTAGAGCAGCGTCCATGGGGCGGGCGTGTACAGGTCATGTGTAATTGTGTCCATCACCAGAATGAACAGCAGTGGTGAGAGAGCAGAGCCCTGGTGTACGCCGACGGTAATATTAAACTCCTCTGATATCCCAGCTGCCGCTTTTACACGGCTTTTGTGACATCTGTATAGGAGTTGGACCCATTGTACGAGCAGCTCAGGCACGCCGTGGTCTCGCAGTGCGTACCAGATGAGATCGTGCGGGACTCGGTCGAAGGCCTTTTCCAAGTCTAGGAAGGCGGTGTGGAGCGGGATTTTCTTCTCTCTGTGAGCCTCCATCAGCATCCGCACACCGAAGATGGCGTCGGTGGTGCCGCAGTTCTTGATGAATCCAGCCTGGTTGACGCTGATGTCGACGGTGTCCCGAATGCGCTTATCAAGGACGCGTTCAAAGATCTTCATAGTGTGTGACAGTAACCTGACCGGTCTGTAGTTGGAGCAGTCCGCTGGGCTGCCCTTTCCCTTCCAGATCGGAACAGTGGTGCTGCGGTACCAGTCGTGTGGCACTTTTCCCGTGGAGACGATGTTGTTGAACAGCTCGCACAGCCACAATGCCGAGCCCGGTAGTGCCTTTTTCCAGAAGTCGGCAGGGATGTCGTCTGGTCCTGTTGCCTTACCGTTTTTCATGGCCTTGATGGCGTCGGCGACCTCGCTGGCATAAATGCCTGAGACTGGGCCTTCAACTGGGTCACCTCGCGGGGTTCGTGGGTGTGGGAACTCCTCGGTGGAGATCTTCTCGAAGTATTGCCGCCACCTCTCCGCAGCGTCTCTGGGGTTGACGATCAAATTTCCCCTTTCGTCGTTGATCCCATGAAACTGGTCAATGTCCAGGGTCTTCCTGTGTCTGCTTTTGGCTAGGCGGTAGATCTCATTCTCGCCTTCTCGCGTGTTCAGCTTCTCGTAGATGTCATCGTAGTGGGAGCTTCTGGCTGTCGCTACTGCTTTCTTGGCTGCCTTTTTGGCCGCCTTGTATTCGCAGAGCTTCTCGCTGGTCTTGTCCTGAAGAAAGGCCTTGTAGAGCCGTTTCTTCAGGTGTACGGCATCTTGTACTTCCGGTGTCCAGAGCCATGTATCTCGTTCGATGCGTCTCCGTCCTGGCTTGGTGCAACCAAGCTGTTGGCAGCCGGCAGTGTGAACAGTGCTCTTCAGCATGGACCACGCTTCCTGTGGCCCGTCGACCATCTGCGGGAACTGCTCCGGTTTGATGAGGGGTCCCGCCATCTTCTTCTGGTTCCACCACTTGATTCGTGGCTGGTCTGCATTTCTTTTGTCAATCCTGGTCTTGGGAACAGAATGACTTTGGAAAATGGGATTTGGAGAAGAAAAATATGATTTTTTCAAAATCCCGATAGTTTAAATATCTTGAGATTTGTACATTGTTTAATAAATATCCACACAAAAGGGAAAATGATTATTTGAAATCCCTGGTGGATTGAAATATAAGACAAAATATTCAACATGATGCAGATAGTAGTCAACTTACAACCATTCATTTAGTGACTGTTTGACATTTCAACAATACTGAAAAAAAGTGACTTACAAACAGTCCTTGAATTTACAACTTGTAGCGTTTCTAAGGTCATATGATCAAATTTTGGGGACTTGAAGATATACCATGAGATGAAGAGATCGTCGGGAAGTTACTAGATTTTTTTCCTTAAAAATGTTTCACTTCTCATTCAAGAAGCTTCTACAATTCTGGCTGAATGGTAAGAAATTGAAGGATTTATATTCCTCTGCAGTCATCTGGTTGTTAGTTCTCTGAGGGTTGTTAGCTCTCTGACAGTCATTGAGGCCACTTGGGAATTTATCTGTATCCTCAGAATCACCCGAATCAGAGTGCAAATGGGTGTGAAATGTTCTTGAGATTGCTGAAAGGATTGTGTTGTAGACTAGCAATATCATATCATATCTTTCCCTCTTTGTTGAGAGAGATCTGTTCAATTTTAATATAGATGACCTCTTTGACCCCTCTTTGTCCAGAATGTGGACTTTTGTCCTTCAGATGCAGATTGACTGTTTAATATTGTCCTGATTGGTTGTTCTCTTGTGTTGTGCTATTTGTTCATGAAGGGGTTGTTCTGTTTCAGATCTGTACAGATCTGCACATCTCACTGTACTATATATTCCACATTGCCCAGTTTGTATCTCAGTGTTTGTCCCCTGGAGTGGACAACCTTTACCTTAATGTATTCTTAGATTTGTATTTGTGTCCACATATGTCATGTTGGTTGAAAATCTTCCTGAGCTTTTCAGATATTCCTGCAATGTATGGAGTGACAATGTTGCTTTGTTTGTTGTTCTCTTCTGTGTCTGTTATGGAGGAGTTCCTGCTGGATCTTTTCTTGGATTTGATGAAGGCCCAGTTGGGTTAGCCTTAAGTTTTGAGGGCTTCCTTGATACGTTTTAGTTCTTTTTCTTTTCCCTCTTTGCTGGTAGGCAAATTTTCAGCCAGGTGATGTAGTGTCTGATCGCTCCCATTTTGTGCTCCAGTGGGTAGTGAGAATCAAAATGTAAATATTGATCTGTGTGTAGGTTTTCTGAATACTTAGATGTTGAGGCTTCTGTCTTCCTTAATATGTACTGCATAGTCCAGGAAAAGCAGACTATTTTCCAGATGACCAGATGACTGCTTAGGAATATATATCCTTCCATTGAAGAACTAAAAAAAGCTTCTTGTATGAGAAGTGAAACATTTTCAAGGAAAAAAAAAAACAAGAAAGTCAAGTTGCCTTTTAAAAACACCTTTGGATTAAAAAAAAATCCATTTTCCTGATCATTGTTCAGTCATTCAATTGCTTCCAACTCTTTATAACTTGAAAACACATAATTTTGTCAAATTGACTTTCAGTAACTGCTTCTTGAAGCTCATGCATACATCCTCAGTAATAATATTTGTTTTAGATCATCAGCCAGTTGCTATTTTGACCCCCCCCCCACTCAAGCATTAGGATCTTCTCTGTTTCCACACAATGGATCTACATTTATTTTGTTTCCATATTCATATTCTTTCCAACTCTACAAAATATTTGTGAAGGTGTAGTGATGAAAACTGTAAACAGTATTTCAAGTATAATTATGTTAAGATTTATGTAAGACATTTTCCCTGTGTTTTTATGTTGGCCATTTTATTATTCCTCCCATGGAATTAATTTCCTCTGCCTCCCACTCCTTTTAACAGTACAATGAATCAATATTGCAAGTTTTCACGAGTACTTTAGCATGCATGAATAGGGCAAATGTCATTTTGGGAGCACAGTTAGGTCATATTGGAGAAGATAGGGATTCCATTTTTTTTCTTTAAATCAAATGACATCCTTGGAGTACAGGCATTAATGTATTCAAACTAATAATAAACATAAGAATTTCATTTTGGCTGGAACAAATACTAGGAACACATGACTCTATTAAAAGAAAAAAAAATGTAGGGGAATTTCTCATTTAAAGAACCCTTTAAATATGAGTGTTAAAACCTAAACTAATTGACTATTATTTGTTTTCCTCTTAGGACATGTTGCCTTATTAATGAAATTATTTTTAGTCAAACAAAAGATTTTTAATCACTTATTCATGTTTTCAAATTGATTCAATATTAATTACATAATGTTATCTATAATTTAATTAATAAACTCTATTTCCTAGAGGAAACTTTCCATAGACTACTCATAAATACAAGGTAAATGAAGTATACTGTGTTTCCTTAGCGTGCATTTTCAAGTGAGTCAAGAATGCAGAACATGCAGAATATTTTTGAAAAGTTAGTTTTAATACATGAAATATATTTGTTTTAATTAGCATTCATACATCTGGACTGATTTTGATCTCATGAACTCATTCTGAAATGGATAGTATGAAAGACACCTACAGATTTGTTGAAGAGTCCTTAGCTTTTCTTTTGAGACAATCACTCTCTGCCAGCTCACCTCAACTCACATGTGGTTGTTGTGAGGAAAATAGGTGTGTAATGTTTTCTAAATAAAGGATTATTTTAAAGTAATATATGTGTGTGTGTGTGTGTGTGTGTGTTTGTGTGTATATGTGTAGCAGATAGATAGATAGATAGATAGATAGATAGATAGATAGATAGATAGACAGATAGATATAGATAGATATCTTAAGTTTTCATTGGTATTTAAATGTATGGTATTCAGCTTTGCTTGGGTATTTTCCCACGTCATGAAAGTTGTGCTTTTAAAGTTGTAGCAACGTTTCAGCAGAATCTCATCTGCCATCATCATGATTCTGTACAGTGTTCATCTGTGAGTCAGACTTTCACAGCCATTTCTGTTTTAAATTTGGGGCTAGCCTGTGCCAGAATGGGGCTAAATTTGGGGCTAGCTGTGCCAGAATGGTTTTTTCTTCATCCTGATTGGTTGGGAGTCTTGGTCTGTGTTTATTGGTCTTGGAGTTTGCTGTGTTCTGCTTGATTGGTGTTTCTAATATCTTCTATCTGTTTTGTGGCTTATTTTTGTCTTGATTGGCTGGCAACATTGTGTTTCCTGTATTGGAGGCTTTTAGTGCGGCTTGGCTCCGAGTAAATGGACAGCTATCATTTATTAGGAAGCTAGGTTTTAATCTTTAAGTACCCACCGAGATGAACACAAAAATGCAGTAAAAAACCTGGAACACACTTCCTCACTAGTACAACACATGAAAGCCACAGGTCATAGCATCGACTTCAATGGCACCAAAACCCTAGCCACTATAGAAAACCCCAGCTACAGAATTATCAGAGAAACCATAGAGATTGAAAGAAGACCTGAAAGCATGAATAGAAGAGATGACTCCAACAGACTGTCAATTATCTGGAAGCCTGCACTCTCAAACACTATCGTGGGTGTGGGTCTGGTATCATTCTTCATGTTAGGTACTCGTTTGTTAATGAGGGAAACCCGCCCTTATTAACAAATGAGTACCTAAAATGAAGAATGATACCAGACCCACACCCATGAGGGCCACACAAGATGGTACCACCACACTTTCACGTAGAAAGCAGAGTCACACCCACACATATGATGAGACACGACCACAGACCAGAAGCCATACTGCAGCTACATCACTACCCGCTTCATACCCCTCCGATCCATACATGAAGCAAACAGATGCCCACCATGAAGATGTGGCACGACCACGAATGCAAAGCCAAACAACAGGATCACAGCTCACCAGCTCAAATCCCCCAGCAACAAAGACTAACCTGAGCACAACCAATCCCCCACCTGAACAGAACACACCCCAGCCAAACAGAACTCAGCCAACCGCCCAACCAATGAGAACACAGCCAAACCCCTAACCAATCAAGTCACCCTCCCACTCGCAGTTAAAAGGAAGAAGCTGCTGCAAGCTCACATTACTCTGAGAAGCAGAAAGCCGAAGATACAAGCCTGAAGATGACGAATGAGATTTCGTCGAACACAATACAGAAGCCTGATGATGGCAGATGAGATTCTGCCAAAATGTTGCTACAACTTTAAAAGCACAACTATAATGACGTGGGAAAATACCCGAACAAAGCTGAATACCATACATGTAAGTACCCGTGAAAACTTAAGAAATATACATACATACATACATACATACATACATACATACATACATACATATTTGTTTTCTCAAGTTTTCGTGGGTACTTACATGTATGGCATTCAGCTTTGTTCAGGTATTTTCCCGCGTCATTGTGGTTGTGCTTTTGAAGTTGTAGCTTAACGTTTCAGCAGAATCTCATCTGCCATCATCAGGCTTCTGTATAGTGTTCATCTGTGAGTCAGACTTTTACAGTGGTTTCACATTTAAATTTGGGGCAGCCTATTGCTGTGCCAGAATGGTTTTTTCTTCATCCTGATTGGTTGGGAGTCTTGGTCTGTGTTTATTAGTCTTGCAGTTTGCTGTGTTCTGCTAGTTTGGTGTTTCTAATATCTTCTGTCTGTTCTGTGGCTCTTTTTGTATCTTGATTGGCTGGCAACATTGTGTTCCTTTATTGGAGGCCTTTACTACAGTTTGGCTCTGGGTAAATGGACAGCTATCATTTGTTAGGAAGCTAGGTTTCATCTGGGTGCCTGGTTGGGGTATGTTTGAGCTGGAGGTATCAGGGAGGATCTGTTTGTGCCCAGGTGCTTGTCTGGTTAGTGGTGTGGAGATTTTTTTGTTTGTGAGTGCAGGCTTCCAAATGATTGACAGTCTGGTGGAATCATCTCTTCTATTCATGCTTTCAGGTCTTTCTTCAATCTCTATTGCTTCTCTGTTGATTCTGTGGCTGGGGTTTTCTATAGTGGCTAGGGTTTTGGTGCCATTGAAATTGATGCTATGACCTGTGGCTTTCATGTATTGGACTAGTGAGGAAGTGTGTTCCAGCTTTTTACTGAATTTTTGTGTTTATCCAGGTGGGTACTTATTGTTCTATTGGTCTGTCCAATGTATGTGGCAGGACACGATGTACAGGGGACTTCATATATGCCTTGGTTTTCCAGGTCATTTTTATCTTTGGGGTTTCTAAGGATGGCTGCTATTTTTCTGTCTGTTTTGAAGGCAGTCCTGATGTGATGCCTGTGCAGTATCTTACTGATTTTGTCTGTAGTACCTCTTATGTAGGGCAGGACAGCTGTTCCATAAGTCTGTTCATCTTCTAGGTCTCCATTATGTCTCAATGTGTTTTTGTGGATCAAGCTGGTGATTTTGCTTTTGTGGAAGCCATTGGCTGTCAGTACTTTAGTCAGGGTGCATAGTTCAGTCTTTATGTGTGTCTTATCTACCAGGCATTTGGTTCTAGCTATTAGTGTTTTAGCCACGGAGTTTATCTGTGCTGGGTGTGGTGGGATTGGGTGTTGAGGTAGCGGTTGGTGTGTGTTTTCTTCTGGTATATGGTGTGTCCTAGTGTGCCATCTGTTTTTTTGTAGATTAGTACATCCAGGAATGGTAGTTGTTTGTTTGTTTCCGTTTCCATGGTGAATTTGATTTTGGGGTGTGTGCTGTTTAGGTGTGTTAGGAAATTGTTTAGGTTTTCTTTTCCATGGGGCCAAATCACGAATGCGTCATCAATGTATCTTAACCATAGTTTGGGTTTGTTGATGGCATTGGCCAGGGCTCTGGATTCGAATTCTTCCAGGAACAGGTTTGCAATGACGGGTGACAGTGGTGATCCCATAGGGGCCACTTCAATTTGTTTGTATCTTTGTCCTTTGTATATGAAATATGTGTTGGTTAAGCAGTGTTCTGTTAGTTCCATGAGGTGTTTAGCTGGTTGGTATTTATTTTTGATGATTTCAAGGGCCTCTTTTATCGGGACTTGAGTGAATACAACTTTAGTGCTACAATTTTAAAAGCACAATGACATGGGAAAATACCCGAACAAAGCTGAATTATATATATATAATTTATATATTTATATATATATATATATATAATTTATACACACACACACACACACACACACACACACTTTCTGAACTGCAAAATTATTAGTATCAGTAGATAACTAAGTTTGGAAATTACAATTGGATTTAAAAAAATGTTTTTAAAAAGAGAAATAAACAAAAACTATTCCACTCATTTTTACATTTCATACAATTTCAGACCTGCTAGAATAAAAGCAGGTGAAATTTCCACTAGAAAGAAAGCATTATCCACATTACTCAATTTGAGTCATCAGAAAGCATCCAAACCCTTCTCGGATTGTATTTAGCAAGTTCCAGTCTTCTGACACAGACTCTGGACAGAACTCAGCTGGCTACAATTGGGTACCATACAATGTGGCCTTTTTTGCATGGGAATTGAAAAGAACACTCCAGAGAAACTATTGCATGCTGACACATAACAATTCTTTTGCTGAACAGTCTCTTGCAGTCTTCCATTGTCAGTTCACATATTTGCAATTGGATCATGGATATTTTTTTCTGACCAAGATTTATTATTGGTATATTTTACATAGTCAGCTGCTGAAGTTTGGAACATGTACAATGTACATTAATTAGGCCTTCAAAACTTCTTAATTTGGATTGGGCACATACAAAAAAAATCCCTGTATGATTTTTTTAAAAGACAAAGTAGTTAAAGTTTGCCACACATTTTTGTGCTCTTAAAATATAACTGCTCTTAAAATATAGCAGTTTGCTGTAAGGAATTATCTGGTAACATCTTTTCAAACCCCACAAGTCAGACATTTTGGGTAAATCTGTTTATTTTAGGTTGTTTAACCTGTTTGTGATTTGAACTTAATTTTTCCTTATCCCCAATAACTCGTAATCAGCAATGTTAAAAATAGTACCATAGGAACCTTAAGTGCTGTGCAACACTGAAGAAAGCCCAACATTGATATATGATCTTGTCATTGGGCACTTGACATCACACTATGGTTCAGCATCTTCTTGTTGTAATTGATTGGGTTGAGGTGTAAAACGAGTGATTTGCAACACTGGACATGATACGTACACCCATTTGAAAGGATGTCCAGCTTGCCTCCCTCTTCTGATATCCTGTCATGTGTGGAGATGGTATAATTGTGTCAAAGATCTGATCAAGGCACTATAAAAACAGTTGAATAACGTATGGTTCCCTTCCCTCCTCTTCCCTCCTCTTCCTCTTCCTCTTCCTTTCTCCTTTCCTTTCCTTTCCTTTCCTTTCCTTTCCTTTCCTTTCCTTTC
>NW_020769337.1:10221993-10255509 GCF_900518735.1 Pseudonaja textilis | reverse complement strand
CCTTTCCTTTCCTTTCCTTTCCTTTCCTTTCCTTTCCTTTCCTTTCCCTTCCCTTCCCCTCCCCTCCCCTCTCCTCTCCTCTCCTCTATTGTTTTCTTTATTTTTTATGAGATGGGTTTCTCTTTGGGTGCACAATTAATGACTAACTTCTTTTAGGCTGGCAGACAAGTATTTATTGAATTAGATGCCTCTATATTTATCTTTTGCTCAGGAAGGAATTCCAGCTGTCAATTTTCTAAATCACATAGAAGGAAACAGGCTCATTCCTGTAACATAATCAAATCTCAAATACTCAAAACACTGCATTTAATACCTAGAGGTAAAGATAATGAATGAAGCCTGACTCTTGGTGACTGCAGGGACCCATTATTCAGTTTTCCTAGCAACCTTACAGAAGGGATACGCCATTGCCTTTTCTCTGTGTGTCTGTCTGCATTTATTCATTTCTCTGTTTGCTTTTAAGATCACAGTAGCCATGGAACACTCAAATGTGTTTAACTCTTTAGGTTTTTTTATACCTCAGAAAAGGTTGGGTCTCTTTCTTTAAATTAAAAACAGAATGATTAAAAAGATGGGCAGAAAGGATAGATGTTTGGAAAAAGGAGAAATAAGTCATTACAAAAGACAGAAAGATTAAAAGGAGCAAGCCGCATTCAACTATACAATAAAATCACATATACTAATAAAGTTAATATAATATAGGCTTAAGATACAGAAGGATATTGACACACTTGAACATTGGGCACTATCTAACAAAATGAAATTAAATGGTGAAATCTACATTTAGGCAAGTAAAATCAAATGCACAGGTACAGTATATGTGGTACTTTGCTCAATAGTAGTAACTGTGATAGGGATCTCAGAGTCCTAGTAGACAACCATTTAAATATGAGCCAGCAGTGTGCAGCAGCTGCCAGAAAGGCCAACACAGTTCTAGGCTGCATAAACAGAGGGATAGAATCAAGATCACATGAAGTGTTAATACCACTTTATAATGCCTTGGTAAGGCCATACTTCTGGAATACTGCACTCATTTTTGGTTGCCATGATGTAAAAAAGATGTTGAGACTCTAGAAAGAGTGCAAATAAGAGCAATAAAGATGATTAGGAGACTGGAGGCTAAAACATATAAAGAATGGTTGCAGGAACTGGGTATGTCTAGTCTAATGAAAAGAAGGACTAGAGGAGACATGATAACTGTTGAGGTAATTCCCCGTTAGGAGAATGAGCGCATACAGGGAGACATAGTGAGAGTAGTGAAGAATAACACACAACCAGCACACAGATACATTGTATAGTAAAATGTAGGTTTTTACTTCCAGTAAATGATTAAGCAATGTCCAAACACAGTCCAAGTCATACATGTCTAAATCAGTCAGTTTCCATTCAGGGATAATCTAATAACAAAGTCCAGTATCAAAAACAGTTCAGTAACAGACTTACATCAAATCTAAGAATAACAATGATCAGTAATAGTCAATAGGGAAAAATGCAGGAAGGGCAACACTCTCAACAACAAGAGACAGGACAGAAACAACCCAGGTTTCTGGCTCCATCTTATGGCCATTTGAGGAACCACACCCAATTACAATTTTAGCATTCCCATAAAGAGACAGTATTAAAATGTCTATCCTGGTTTATATATATTTCCAACACAACTGTTAGGTGACTTACATTCCTAACAATAACAATGTTCCAATATCTCAGGGGCTGCCCCAAAGAAGAGGGAGTGAAGTTATCCTCCAAAGCACCTGAGGGCAGGACAAGAAATAATGGGCAGAAACTAATCAAGGAGAGAAGCAACTTAGAACTAAGGAGAATTTTCCTGACAGTTAGAGCAATTAATTAATGGAGCAACTTTCCTCCAGAAGTTGTGAATGCTCCAACACTGGAAGTTTTTAAAAAGACATTGGATGACCATTTATCTGACATAGTGTATGGTTTCCTGCTTCGGCAGGGGATTGGACTAGAAGACCTCCAAGGTCCCTTCCAATTCTGTTACTCCTGTTCTATTCTATTCTATTCTATTCTATTCTATTCTATTCTATTCTATTCTATTCTGTTCTGTTCTGTTCTGTTCTGTTCTGTTCTGTTCTGTTCTATTCTATGCACTGTTAATGCAGCACTGCTCTACTGTAACAACTGTCTTAACAGTAATCTTGGATATTACAGGGATTGGTTAGGGTCAGGATGCGGTTTAGGTTTGGGGTTAGTTGATATTTTGTTCTTCTGCTAATTGGTCAGTTTTCTTTCTGCTATATGGAAAGAGATTGTTTTCAACTAGTTGCTGTTCAACACAGTAGCTATAGCATCAGTTAGTAGCTTGAAAGTTGCTGATGAACTGGTAAATTGGCTTGTAGCTGCCTGATGCTGCCTCTTTGGTTGAATATTTCATTATCAGGTAGGTTTTACAAGATGTTAGCCCATATTTTCTTATAATTTCATCTCCTTGCAGCATGTTTGGCAATAAATCAATTCAGACCAGTCAGATATTTCAACCAGAAACATGCAGTTGATCTTCACCTGGTGCTGACCAACTTGTTGCTGTTTTTTAATTATTATTTTCTTTGCCCTTTTCTCCATCATTTCTTAGAACATGGAAAATAGAATAATAGAGTTGGAAAGTACTTTGGAGATCTTCTAGTGCAAAGCCCTGCCTAAGCAGTCCAACTCCATGCTCAGTGTTATTTGTTGCTTTATTATTTCTAGTGCTTCCTTGATTTTTCTTGTTTCTAGGTGATATTTCTTGATGAGCTTTTCTTTGACCTTATTTTTCAACTTCTTTACTTTCAATTGTTCTAACTGGCTTGCATCTGATCCTAAATTGCTGATGTTATATTCCAATGTGATTTTTCATTTTGGTGGTGTGCTGATTGGTTTTTTTATCCAGTTTGTCAAATTTGTATCCAACGTATTCAGCTATAATTGCAGCTATGGTGTATATTAGTTACTCTTAGTAACTCTTCTCTTCTCTTCTCTTCTCTTCTCTTCTCTTCTCTTCTCTTCTCTTCTCTTCTCTTCTCTTCTCTTCCTAGTTAGTTAGATAATAATTTAATATATTATGTAAAATCCTCCCCCCCCACACACAAATGAACGAATTCTATATAATATTGTATAGTGTGAATATAGCTAATGTAGTTCAATGTAGTTTGAATCTTCTACATATCAAGTTAGTTGCTAAGAACATTAGAGATGACAATCTAAGTGTTAGGGCTATTACAACACTCAAGCCATAATGATTCAACCAAAATTTAGGTCTTCAGTAAGACTCGTCTCTGTAGTGCCTTTCCTGAAGCATGTTGCTAAAGAATCAAGAAAAAGGGAACAGTAGGAGGAACAATTATGACATAAGAGAGATAATGGGCATCCTCAACCATCTTTAACCTTGGTCACAAAAATTGTGGGTTCCACCCATCACTTCTTCTTCTTCTTCTTTTTCTTCAGCATTTGTCTCGCGCTCGGGCGAGGTCCGCTAATGTCCTTGAGTACTGCTTCCACACCTCTCTGTCTGCCACGCGTGTCGGGTCTGCCTTCGCGATCTCTAGATCGGCCTTGATCGTGTCCATCCAGCGTTGTTTAGGTCTACCACGCGGTCTCGCTCCTCCGACAGTCACCTTCATTACAGATTTGATGATGGATTCTTCCTTGGCGCGGCTCACGTGGCCGAACCATCGTAGCCGGGACTGCCTCATGACCGTGGGGATGGGCACGACGTTGAACCGTCTACGCACTTCTTCGTTCCTGACGCGATCGAGTAGGGTGAGGCCTACCGACCATCGGAGCATTCGCATCTCCATTATCTGGAGTCTGCTTTCGACTTCTTTGGTCGTCGGCCAGCACTCTGCGCCGTATATGGCCACGGGGCGCACCACAGAGTTATAGATTTTCGCCTTCAGGCGCATCGGCATCTTCTTGTCACAGAGGACGCCCGTGACGGACTTCCATTTGCCCCACGCTGCATTGATCCTGGCTGCCACCTCAGTTTGTAATAGGCCTTCTTCCCCAAGAGTAGTTCCCAGGTACTTGAAGGTGGAGGTGCGCGGTAGCTCCTGCCCGTTCACGTGGATGGAGCCTGTCATTTCATTGTCAGTGGTCAGGTATTCGGACTTCTTTAGGTTCAGCCGGAGCCCGAACTGCTCGAGGCGGTCGTGCCACTGTTGGACTCGGTGCTCGAGTTCAGCCTTGCACAGGTTGGCCAGGAACACATCATCGGCGTAGAGCAGCGTCCATGGGGCAGGCGTGTACAGGTCGTGTGTAATTGTGTCCATCACCAGAATGAACAGCAGTGGTGAGAGAGCAGAGCCCTGGTGTACGCCGACGGTAATATTAAACTCCTCTGATATCCCAGCTGCCGCTTTTACACGGCTTTTGTGACATCTGTATAGGAGTTGGACCCATTGTACGAGCAGCTCAGGCACGCCGTGATCTCGCAGTGCATACCAGATGAGATCGTGCGGGACTCGGTCGAAGGCCTTTTCCAAGTCTAGGAAGGCGGTGTGGAGCGGGATTTTCTTCTCTCTGTGAGCCTCCATCAGCATCCGCACACCGAAGATGGTGTCGGTGGTGCCGCAGTTCTTGATGAATCCAGCCTGGTTGACGCTGATGTCGACGATGTCCCGAATGCGCTTATCAAGGACGCGTTCAAAGATCTTCATAGTGTGTGACAGTAACCTGACCGGTCTGTAGTTGGAGCAGTCCGCTGGGCTGCCCTTTCCCTTCCAGATCGGAACAGTGGTGCTGCGGTACCAGTCGTGTGGCACTTTTCCCGTGGAGACGATGTTGTTGAACAGCTCGCACAGCCACAATGCCGAGCCCGGTAGTGCCTTTTTCCAGAAGTCGGCAGGGATGTCGTCTGGTCCTGTTGCCTTACCGTTTTTCATGGCCTTGATGGCGTCGGCGACCTCGCTGGCATAAATGCCTGAGACTGGGCCTTCAACTGGGTCACCTCGCGGGGTTCGTGGGTGTGGGAACTCCTCGGTGGAGATCTTCTCGAAGTATTGCCGCCACCTCTCCGCAGCGTCTCTGGGGTTGACGATCAAATTTCCCCTTTCGTCGTTGATCCCATGAAACTGGTCAATGTCCAGGGTCTTCCTGTGTCTGCTTTTGGCTAGGCGGTAGATCTCATTCTCGCCTTCTCGCGTGTTCAGCTTCTCGTAGATGTCATCGTAGTGGGAGCTTCTGGCTGTCGCTACTGCTTTCTTGGCTGCCTTTTTGGCCGCCTTGTATTCGCAGAGCTTCTCGCTGGTCTTGTCCTGAAGAAAGGCCTTGTAGAGCCGTTTCTTCAGGTGTACGGCATCTTGTACTTCCGGTGTCCAGAGCCATGTATCTCGTTCGATGCGTCTCCGTCCTGGCTTGGTGCAACCAAGCTGTTGGCAGCCGGCAGTGTGAACAGTGCTCTTCAGCATGGACCACGCTTCCTGTGGCCCGTCGACCATCTGCAGGAACTGCTCCGGTTTGATGAGGGGTCCCGCCATCTTCTTCTGGTTCCACCACTTGATTCGTGGCTGGTCTGCATTCCTTTTGTCAATCCTGGTCTTGGGCTTGCTGATCCTGATCTTCGCCATCAGCGGCCTGTGCTGACTGCTCGATTCGTACGGGTACGCCTTGGCGTTGAGCACGTTTTTAGCGGCTCTTCGTCGTACGATGATGTAGTCGATCTGTGTGTGGTGGCTCCCGTTTCTGCTATGGTAGGTGAGGAGTTGAGATTCTCGCCTAATGAAGCAGGTATTCGTGATGGTCATATCATGGGAGTCGGCAAAGTCCAGGATCCTCTGGCCATTCTCATTCGTATCGCCTGTGCCGTGCCCACCGTGGCACTGGTGTCCGTTTTTGTCCCGCCCTACATGACCATTCAGGTCGCCCGAGATGATGATGTCGTCTTCGTGTGGGATCTGCCTGAGTTGGATGTCGAGCAGTTCCCAGAAGGTATCCTTCTCCTCCTCGTGACATCCGGTCTGAGGGGCGTAGGCAGACAAGATGTGTAGGCGCTGCCTCTCGGTCGCTACGACGATTATCATCAGTCGTTCTGTGAGGCGCTTAACTTCTGCGACGGAACTTTGCCAGCTTGGACTGACAACCACAGCTACACCGCCGCGGTTTTCCTTACAGCTGGTGTATATGATCTTGTAGCCGTCTATAGTCGTAGCCTTGTTGCCCTTCCAGCGAGTTTCCTGGAGGCAGCAGATGTCCAGCTTCCTGTCCCGCATGGCCCTGACGATCTCGGTCGAGCGTCCAGTCAGCGAATCCACGTTCCAGGTGGCCACCTTGAGCGTCTGGCAGTCCTCTGTTCCCCGCTTGCATTTTTTCACACGGATCGGGCAGTCTCCGTGCGCATCGGACCCGGACGCAGTCGCCATAGCTTTCTCACACGGTGCAGGTGCGCCGTGCTTTCCGCGTGGACCATTTCGTTGATTTTTGGCGCAGGCCAATGGTCTCCTGCGCCCGTCGGTTCCCCCGAACGCGGTAGCATTGGACGTGTGTTTTGTAGTGGACGTTTCCACCATGTTGATGCGGCATTTGAGTACTCCAGCCGGCCTGTCGCGTGGGCCTGTCGTCGGAGGGTCTGCTCTCAGTTACGGTCAGCGTTTGACGGCTTCGCGCATCCAGGGGACACCACTTGGAGGTGGCAGACCGCTCGTCCCCCGGGTTCCACCCATCACATTGCACAAAATATATTTCTGAAGATGTGTGTTGAATCATGGATCCTTTATAGAGTCACATATGACTAATTATAGTTTAATGTGCTGTTTATATGCACAAGTTTAATTTTATTTAATTAAAGCAGGAGATGAATACAGTAACTAAATAAACACATACAAAAAAGATGTGAATTCTGAACAGAATGCTTTTACATTATGTTATGTATGTTCATCTTGTATGGTTTATGATGCCCCAAGCATAAATCTTATTACATAGTATACATTGGTACCTTTCCTTTTTGGCAGATCTTTTCTTTTCTTGGTTATTGCTCTTCCCTAAAGTACAATTGTCTTCTCTTATAGTATAATTAATTGTAGAACTGTACAAGTAACGAGAATGAATGGATAGTTTCACAGAAATATTTTGCCAGAGTTGAAAAACCATGTGATAGATATCCTTACTACAGGTTGCATATTTGAGGTAGAACTTGTAGGTAGGGTTGGTAGGTGGGTGGGTGGGAGGGAGGGAGGGAGGGGGAGAGGAAAGGAAGGAAGGAAGGAAAGAAGGAAGGAAGGAAGGAAGGAAGGAAGGAAGGAAGGAAGGAAGGAAGGAAGGAAGGAAGGAAGGAAGGAGACTGATCAAGAATTTTGGACTTCGGGTAATATAGAATAGGTCAGTTATAAGCAGAAAAGCAATAATATATTTCAAAGACTTATACACATATCAAAATTTATTGTAGAATAATAATCCAAGGGAACTACAACCTGTTTAAATTCTAATCAAATAGCAATCCAAGAGATTATCAGTTGTATATAACTGCTGCCACTCTTATCAGATCTTGAGTTAAAAAGACAGATTCAAAAATAGCTTCGAAAACTAATTTGTTGACTGAGAAAAGATTAAAAGAATTGGAGAAGTCTGTGCCATTTTGAACTATCAAACAAATTATTATTCATTTTCCCACTTTCTGATTCCTGTAGCATTACTAGGCTCAAAAACACATAACTGAAGACACATAGATATTTGTATATGTTTTGATGGACAATACTTAAAAACATTTTAATGTCTTGTTTTAATCTGACAATTCCCTTTTTTATCCTATTAACTTGAAAACAGAATAGGGCAGGCTTTGATGAATAAATGTAAAAAATGTCAGAGATAGAAGAGAACATAAACTAATTGTTGAGTTACTCATTACAGAGGGGTGGGGTGGGAGGTAATAGTTGAGGATAATCTATAAATATACATTAGAAGGATCGATCAGGTGTGACATTTTTCATTAAGTTCTTTAGTCCTAAGATACAATTGCTCCTGATGACATTCAAACTAGTTAAGAAGTTTACTCAAAAATTTAAAACCATGTGATGTTGAATGGCATTTGTTCTTTGTCAGTTTTGAAGCAAACCAACTAGTACATTTAAGTGACATTTTAAGATCCATTTGTTCATTTTTAATTGAGATACAATCTAAGTAGCTCATCATTAACAATTCTTCCACTGTTTAAACCTTTACATTCAATGACCTTTGTAATCATGGAAATATTAAATTTAAAAACAGTGAAAAAGTTTTCATGATGTTCCTACATTACATTTATTACTCTAAGAGCAATTCCTGGAACCATTACCTACAATATTCATATACTGTATAGAATAATGGAATTTATAAATGTCACTTTTCCTCCCCTTTCAAATAAAACCAGTTTAGTGCAATTCTCTACTTGTAATGCCATTTTTTCCTTATATAACCACCCTGAACTCCCACTACAAATTTAAGCTAAAGTTGTCCACAATTTAAACATTTAATAATGAAAGCTGCTGCTATGGTTTCATTTACTTTTCAAGGTGAACTTAAAGAGAATTCAAAGCAAAATCAAACTACCCTTTGGGTCTGTCCAGGACTCATTAACTTGTTTTCTTGATTTTTCAGTCTTTGTTTTGAAACTCCTGACATAAGACACACCTAGGTTTAGAGGAGTAAAACAAGAAAAAAAAAATCTGTCCTTGCCTCCCAGCTCCAGTACATGGCTTATCATGGCTCTGCTCCATTGCGCCCATCACCAGTCAGCTGAGCGATTGCTGGATCCTGGCCTCACATAGTACCACTGATCAGTGGGCTGGCTGACTGGAAACACTGCCATTGCTGCCTCCTCCATTTCTGCTGCTTCCACCAGGGAATGCTGGAGCCGTCGCAACCAAGCAGCTGATTGGTGGTTGGATCAGCTTCCCAGAATACCACCGACCAGCTGTTTCGGGCAGCGGGGATTGCTACTGCTGTTTGCTGCCTCTGCCTGTTGCTGCCACCGCACAAAACCCCTCCCCCCCACAGCCCAATTTGTGATGCAATATTTGCTCCATAAGATGCAGAGCTATTTCCACCCATTATGTTGAATGACACCTGTCATTTTACCTTAATGGGTACTTTGCTGCCCCATTTGTTTATACCTTTCTGAACAATTTAATATTATAAACATGCTTGACTATTCCATTAGTGATGCTCAATTCCATATTATTTAGAAATATCTTAAAAGCACCTTAAAAGTCCTAGGACAAAACTCTGAAGTACTCACTCATTATATCCTTACATTGTGCATGCCATGGACAATTTTGAGAAACATCCTTGGTAAGAAATGTCCATTTACTCCTACTCTTTGCCTTCTGTTATTTATCTTATCCAGAAAAAGACCTGCCCTTTTATTCCACAACTGCCAAGTTTAATAAGTGTTTGATGAGGGACTTTATCAAAGACTTCTTAAAAGTCTAAATATATGATACTTTGATATTACCCTTATATAAATGTTTAGGGCACGCCAATAGAATTCATCTACTTATATTTTCAAAAACCTTTGATAAGAACCTTGTTATCAACAATTGTCATAGTCAAAGTGTTGTAGAAGTAAAAAACAAAACAAAAAGTCCTCCAATTTGACTCAATTTGGCTCTTGCCAAGATAGTGCCGACGACGGCTGCCTCGGTGAAATGTTCTCTAATGGTTTCTTTATTCCTTATTATTATCTGCAATTCACTATGGATTTCATACTCACGAGACCATCTGCTAAGAAATAGGCAACGTTTCCTTAAAGAGCAGCTTTCTGATTCCCCACCCCCACCTGTCTTTGCAAACGTGGAGGAGATTCTAACCGATTCCCCGGAGCTATGGATTACAACGAAGAAAACAAAGGAGCAACCACGTCGGAAGAGGAGACAAGGTAAATGAGCAGGAATTTTAAATAGACTAAGGAATAGGGGAGAAAAACCTCTTCTCTCTTCAATCTTTCTGACTAATTTATGCTCACTGGCTAACAAGATGGATAAAATTCATCTCTTAAATAGATGGAATTCTGATTTTTATAATTCAGCTGTTCTTTATTTTATTGAAACCTGGCTTAATCCACAAATTCATGGTGACAACACCATATACATCCCAGGATTTTAGACATTTAGATCAGACAGAATTGAAGAGACGTCAGGTAAAACAAAGGGTGGAGGATTATGTTTATATATCAACAACATCTGGTCTCAGGATATAACTATAATATATAAGTTTTGTGATGAAAACTTAGAGTCTTTACACATCAACTGCAATCCATTTTACTCTCCACATGAGTTCTCCTCATTTCTCCTAATAACTGTGTATGTTCCTGCACAAGCCTGTGTAAACAAGGCATTACAAACTCTTGCTGATCAAATTATGGAGGCTGAAGCCAAACACCAGGTTCCCTTCCCATCATTTTAGGAGATTTCAATTAAGCAAATTTAAGGAAAGAGCTCCCAAAATATTTCCAGCATGTAAATTGTCCCATCAGAGGCAAAAATACTTCAGACCACTGCTACACAACAGTAAAAGATGCTTATAGGTCTTTACCATGAGCAGCTGTCGGACACTCTGACCACTGCATGATTCACCTTATACCTGCCTACAGACAAAGACTTAAAACCATTAAACCAACAATTAAATCAGTGAAGACTTGGTCAGATGAGGCAAAGCTGAATCTCCAGGCCTGCCTTGATTGCACTGATTGGAATGTTTTTGAAGATGCCTCTGAAGACCTAGATGAGCTCAAAGATACTGTAATGTTAGCTTCTGTGAAGACTTATGTGTACCAACAAGGAACCTGAAAATATATAGTAACAATAAACCTTGGTTCAGAGCTAAACTTAAGCAGCTACGTTGTTCCAAAGAGGAAGCCTACAGAAAAGGTGACAGAATGCTATACAACCAGGCCAGAAACATATTAACAAGAGAAATCAGAGCAGCAAAAAGAAGCTACTCTGAAAAGTTAAAGAATTAATTCTCAACAAATGAACCAGCAAACATGTGGAAAACTCTTAAAAACATCATTGGCTTCAGCAAACCTCCTTCCCAGGCAGAAGGAAATCAACAACTAGCAGATGACCTGAATGTGTTTTACTGCAGGTTTGAAAAGAAACTATTTCCACAACCCACATCTCAAACAACACCAACAACAGCCAAGCCTCCTACAACTGGCCCCAATCCATTGGGCTCACAACCTCTGGTGATCACAGAAAAAGAAGTGCAAGATCTATTACACACAGAAGCCAGGAAAAGCACCAGGGCCAGACAAGATAACTCCTTCTTGCTTAAAATCTGTGCTGACCAATTGGCCCCCATCTTCACCCGAATCTTCAATAGATCACTAGAGATGTGCTATGTTCCTTCCTGCCTCAAACATTCTACCATCATCCCAGTGCCAAAGAAGCCCTCCATCAAGGAACTGAATGACTACAGACCAGTTACTCTAACATCTGTAGTTATGAAAGGCTTGTGCTGTCCCATCTGAAAACCATCACAGATCTGCTGTTAGTTCCCATGCTGTTTGCATACCAAGCAAATAGATTGACAGATGATGCTGTTAACATGGCTCTGCATTACATCCTACAACACCTTGAATTTCCAAATACCTACTCAAAGGTCCTCTTTGTAGACTTAAGTTCAGCATTCAGTACCATCATTCCAGACACTCTTCTAAATAAATTAAACCAACTAGTGGTACCTGAACACACATGTAAGTGGATCATAAGCTTCCTAACAGACAGGAAGCAGCAGGTGAAGCTAAGCGGGATCACATCCGATACCTGTACAATCAGTACAGCCCCCACCCCCACCCCCAAGGCTATGTGCTTTCTCCACTTCTCTTCTCCCTATATACCAATGACTGCGTCTCAAATGATCCATCTGTTAAAATATTGAAGTTTGCTGATGACACAACAGTGATTGGTCTCATTTGAGACAACGATGAATCTGCATACAGACAGGAAGTTATACAATTTGCCTCATTGTGTAACCGGAACAATCTGGAACTGAACATACTCAAAACTGTAGAAATGGTGGTAGACTTTAGAAGAAACCCTCCCATACTACCACCTCTTACAATACTAGACAACACAGTATCAACAGTGTTGATATAGTATCAAATTTCTAGGTTCTATTATATCACATGACCTAAAATGGACACCTAACATCAAAAATGTCATCAAAAAAGCAAGATAAAGAGTGCTCTTTCTGTGCCAACTCAGAAAGCTCAAACTGCTCAAGGAGCTGTTGATATAGTTCTACAGGGAAATTATTGAGTCTATCATCTGCACCTCTATAACTGTCTGGTTTGGTTCTGCAACCCAACAGGATAGACACAGACTTCAGAGGATAATTAGGACTGCAGAAAAAACAGTTACTATCCACCTGCCTTCAGTTGAGGACCTGTATACTGCACAAGTCAAAAAGAGGGCTGTGAAAATATTTACAGACCCCTCATATCCCAGACATAAACTGTTTCAACTCATTCCTTCAAAACAACACTATAGAGCATTGCACACCAGAACAACTAGACACAAGTATGATTTGATTGTTGATTGTACCCTATGACTATCATTATGCGTTGTACGTTATGATTCTTGATTCTTAATGAATGTACCTTTTCTTTATGTATATTGAGAGTATTTACATGTCCAATCACACTTGGCCAATAAAGTATTCTATTCTACTATTCAAGCTTTCTCAAAGTCAACAACATTCTTTTGATCTTGATTGATGACATCCTGCCCTTAGATGTACAAACATAGTGATTGCTCCCCATTGACTTTGCTTGGCCCAATTTACTCAATTGAAAAGGGCAGCTTTTACTGAAAATTTTCATGGGTTTAATTTAATTAAACCTGGACATGCTCTGGATTTTTAAAGCTCAGGGTTCCAAGGTCGATTTGTAAACATAACTTATCAGAAAACTGCAAGGGAAAGCTTCCAAAGGAAAGCAGAAGGATGCTGAATATTTCTGTCACCCATAGATTTTTTTTTTACACCTGTAAGAATTTCATACAAAGATCTTCTCTTTTTCTGTCAGTGCATTCTCCTTGGAATGTATTCTACAGTTAATGACCAAAACATGGCAGTGAATCTAAGAATGGCACACATGCATACATACAAATATGCCCCACAACATGCATACAAATATGTCTGGGAAAGCAAACAAAAAGTAAATTTGTGGTGCAAACTATCTGCAGGGTCTATCAAGTAGAGGCATGGCTTTGGGATCTAAACTATGTCATTTTTTGTATGTATACAATATATGCAAAACATGCTTAAAAATGGGTAGTGCTTTGATTTTCCTCTTGTTTCCCTGAAAACACATCACTAAGAGAATCACCAACAGGAAATACAAAGTCCTAATCTCACTATATAGGACTTAAATATATTAAGGGTGTGAATAAGGCAATATTTTCAATATTAAATAAAAACACTATTTAAACAATGTTTTATGTGCCTATCTTTCCATCCCCCACCATCACAACTAATGAAGTTTCTTGGATGAGGAGTGAAACATTTTCTTCTTCCTCCTCAAGGAAAAAAGGAAACAGTCCAGTTTCTTTTTGAAAAAAAAAAAGTATTTGAGACAACTATGAACTGAATTATCCAGAATCTCTACAGACCTGTAAAAAGATGGGTTGATTTTGGTTGTTTCTTTTTTCAGCGTCCTCAAAATCTTGGAAGTATTTTTTATTGACCCTTTCAAATGTAGAGACAACCTTGAAGAAGGAATTGAAGAACCTTTAGGAGAGAAAAAAATCACAGGAAAGTGGAAAGCATGAGGGGAAAAATCAAAATTGCCTTAATTCTGTTTGATATAAGATGAGAAACTCTGCCAAGCTTTCAAGATTCTGTTATTATGTCCTACAATCATAAAATAACATTTTTTGAATCTTTGTGGTGCTTTGTTCCTGATCTGATGTACTTCAGGGCTGATATCAATCTTTGAAGTCTCAGGAATTACTAAAACTCAAAGAATTACTTACTGACAGACAGACATTCCTAGCTAAATGATGTCCACCAGGTTAGAAGATACAGTTGTGCCTGAATAATCTGATCAATCCCAAATATAAACAAAATGTATTGCTGTTTCTGTTCTTATTTAATTTCAGTAGATGAAACAGCTTTTGGATCAGATATTTAAAATGTTTGTTTTAAGGAACAGCCCGCCCAAAATGGATAAAATAATTTTTGTCACCTTTTGTTTTGCTCCAAACTTTCCTCATTTTATGCTTTTAAAAAAATTGAGGGAGCAGATTTGTAAAAAAAAAAATCCTTGTTTCCAATTCAAAACTCCAAACTGAATCAAAATAATAAAGGATTTTTAATTATTTTTGAAGAATCATTATTGATCAGAATGAATGGAAACAGAATCCCAAGCCATATGGTATTCAAATCTATCTTCAAATTATTACGCAGAGATAAACAATCACATTTTTTTTAATTAAATTGTTCAAAAAACTGATCCAATTGTGCCATATACAGAATTTCCAAAAACATACATTGTTTATATTTGTATATATTATAATCCGTATAAACAGATTGGTTCATCTTGAGTATTTGTATTCTTTTTCTGCAAGGCCTTAAAACCTTAGAAGAGCTTTTTATAGGTCCTATTTTAAAGTATATCCATCTGTTTAAACACTTTCATGTTCATATCAAAAGAATAAAGTCACCCTGTTATTCTTTCAACAGCGGATTTTAAGGCACCTACAGAGGATATTAACTGCTGGAACTCTACAGTTCTATAATACTTCAAATCATCCATAAGCACCTTTAAAAGTTTACATATTTCAAGATTAGTCACTGTTCCTGGAATAACTCTATCTTTGAAGTACAGAATTGGGAGGAGAAATTATTTTAGCATCAATTCCTCTGTTTTCTTTTACTAGCTGAGAAGGGGAGGTAATGGAAGATAGATTTTTTTTTTGTCTGATGTCAAGATCTATTTTCTCCTCAAAATAGCCCAAGTTTAAAGATAAAGACAAATAAGATTAGCTGCTTAGCAATTAAATTGTAAAGCAGTCTAAATTTAGGCAATAATTCCAAATTGATGGGGGGAACTGACTCTTTAAGATTCACAATGCTATTCAATGCATAGCTGGCTATTCAGGAATAAATCCTGATCAGTTCAATTAGTCTTCTTTCAATATAATCCATATAGGACTGCAAACTGAATCTATCTGAGGAAAGCTGGACATTTTGGATATATATATTGGTAGAATTTGAGAATTTAGGAACAGAGATAATTGTAAATTATGGATATCTGAATTGAATCTGAAAGCATTTATAATAGACACATCACTTAACTGTCTAGATCAATACTAGGATACATACTACCATTATCATTTGATAGTTCAAACCTACAATAATAATATATGTATTGATATATTATTCAAAGTCTGGAAAACCTATTAAATCTTGTTTCAAAAGGCAATTTCACTAAATGAAATTGCTTGCTGTCTTCTTCATATAGTCATCTCATTTTAGAGCTTTTAACTTTTGTTTTAAAGATAGTCCATTATTTTGCCATAGCCTTTCTTAACTGACTAATAATTTCAATGCTAAAACTATTTCACCTCTCTTTTTCATACCATGGAACTTGTTGAAAACAACCACAGCTATAAATAATATCTGGATCAAATCCTAGCAAAAGTTACCCAGATAGTTTTATGACTAAAAATGAGAAGACTTGCTTCTACTACCATTCTCTGCCTGTCTCAAACCATCCCTTCAGCATGCTGTATAGTTCATGCCAAGGTGCTTTCATAATGGTTTTAATTAGGTCATTGGGGATTTGAAAATAATAATATATAAGAAAAGTACTGAATGTTACTGTGTCACAACTTTAACCCCAGCTTTAAGGAAAATAAAGATATTTATGTGACTTGTGTTTCACTTTCCTTCTGATGCACAGTTCATAGCAAGTAGGGGAATAATTGACATAACCCAACTTGTTCTCATCAGAAAATGCTTCTTTGTCACTATTATAATTGCTACCAAAGGGATTCTATTATTGTCTTTCCAGCTTGGTGAATGTGGTTTAAAGAAATCATGTGCAAGTAGAGGTTTGTTAAGCTAGCCTAGCACATCAATCTTATATTATTACTCAAGAGGTTCCACAGTTGCCTGGGTCATTAAATTGGGCTCTAGTTTAATGTGTGCAACACTTTGATAATTATTAGAAAGGACTTCTGTAGTCTGTAGAGATTATCATCATTCAGGTCATGGTTGTCAGAGCTGAAGAAGCTTCTTGGATGAGAAGCAAAATGTCTTCAAAGAAAAAACAAGGAAGTCCAAGTGCTCCTGAAAAGGCACCTTTGGGATTAGAAGGAACTGCAAGGGACTTGTCCAACCCTGTGCAGTATACATTAAGTGGATCGTGGAAAACATCAGATTATGAGTGCCTGAAGACTCTTTGTTAGCTAAGCATAAAGGCTGTTCTGAGGAAAGGACAGAGGTGATGAAATAAGAAAAAGGTTGAGACAATTGCTAGATAACAGCAAAACAACGGAGAATTCTATGAAGAAAGCATGCTGGATTATCCTTACCTACCATACCTATATAATTAAATATCCTATTTTCGATGCAGGAAAGCTTTTCTCAAAGGGAAGGAAGGGGTTAGTAGCAACTCAAGTAAGGAGTGCCTACATGCTCAGATAAAGGCTGGAATGCTTTTGAGAATGTTTCTATGAGTACAGAAAACAAACTTCAAACTGTTATAACCAAACCCATTGACTACTTTGATTAGATAGCAGTTAAGATGCTGGGCTTGTCAACTGGAAGGTTGGAATTTAGAGACCCAAGTGCCATATAATGGGTGAGCTCCCATTCTTGCTCCAGTCCTGCCAATCTAGCAGTTTGAAAGCTTGCAAATGCAAGTAGATAAATAGGTACCACTTTGATGGGAAGGTAACAGCATTCTGTATGCCTCGGTGTATAGTCATGCTTATCATAGAAGGGTATTCAGACAACATAGGATCCCTCATTTGGGGGGGGGGGCATAGATTGTTGGGGGAAAATATGCTGACTGTAATCTGCTTAGCACCGTTAAGTGGTATATAAGTCTAAGTGCTATTGCTATCTCTTCATGAAGAAGAGGACTGAAAGCTCATATTTTATTGAGTTTGGATAGATCTTGATTGGATTGTCTTAGCTAACTGTAAATTAATGTTTTAAAAATAGTATATTGAAGTTTTGTTTTATTTATTGCTTCCATTACCACAACACAGACTAAACTATTTAAGGCATTTCTAAGGACTCATATTTATTTAGATGAAAGTAACTGAGTTCTTCAAGATGGTTTATACTCCACAATTATTATTTTTTAAAAAATCTTTTAAAATTATTTTTCTCTGAGGTAGAATGACAGGCTTAAGCTGATTCAGCAGAAAAGAAATAAGTTTGATACTTGCAGTTACCAAATGAGTTTTAATACTTGGAATACATGTTCTCATGGGAAATTTGCAAAAGCCTAGAGATTCATAAATCAATCCATAAATATTATAACGTTTTCAAGGACTAGGAGCTTCATTTACAAAGGAAATAAAAGGGAGTGGAAAGGAACTTTAGAAAGACGAATAATTTTAAAATTCAGTAGAATTTCTTGACATTAACATGTTTTTAATTATAAACAAATCCATTATATATAACCTTTTATTGATACTGGGTTAAAAGGATATTGGAATTAATACTCCTCTACACATGTATGTGTCTGGCTCTTTTACAGACATTAAATATTTCTTTTAAACAAGTAATTCAAAACATCTATCAAGTACTTGAGCTGACTGGCTAGGCTTAAATTGTATTAGCTGAATGTGAGATTGCAGCAATGAATAATGTGATACTGTTAAGTAGGAAGAAACAGACTGGAAGGTACACACATGGACAAAAAAGAACAAAAAGCACCGTGCACTTAATGTGAGTTTTAAATTTGTTAAGAATATATAGCATATCTGCAACCTTAACATTAACAATAAAAATCCTCCTCCTCCTCCTCCTCAAGCCAGAAAGGCACAGTATGTTATGGGTCCCATTGATTAGGAATCAACTTCTGATGGGACAACAAAAAAGGACTTATTGATGATGGTCAGTGGTGGAATTCAAAATTGTTTACTACCAGTTTTGTGGGCATGGCTTGTTGGGTGTGGCTTGTTGGGCTTGGCAGGGGAAGGATACCATAAAATCTCTATTCCCTCCCCACCCCACTAACCTGCTTTCCAACTCTGTTCACCTGTGCAGGGCAACAAAAGAAGACCCAGATGATCAGCTGGGACTTGGGAGGCAGAGGATAGAAGGGGGCAGGGCCAGTCAGAGGTGGCATTTGCTAGTTCTCTGAACTACTCTGCTACCAGTTCTCCAGAACTGGTCAGTACCTGCTGAATACCACCTCTGAAAATGACCCCTATTCTATGGAACCTTATGCTACCCCAAGGTATAATTGGGACGTACCCTGTTGCTTTTCTGAAAGACCTACGTATCACAGATGGTGATAGAGCCAATCAAGTGGTTGATTTCATTGTGCTGCTGCCACTGCCATGGATGGAGTGGGTGATGTTTTTATGGTTTTTTTTTATATTGTGGTTTTTTTAAATTTTGTGAGCTACCCAGGGTCACCTATGTGTGAGTTGGGAAACCACATACACTTGTTTAATAAATGGATAGATGGATTAATGAATGGATGAATGAACGAAAATCCCCAATGCTCACTGATAAAAAGCATTTGTTTTGCATGAAAGGTGAGAGCAAAGAATGGTGGCTGACATAGCAGGCAGCCTCAACTATTGTTGACTAAAGCATCTCTTAGATGGCTCAAGGAAATATAGAAAACGTTATGCATTTCTTATCACCTGGTGAACATCTGTCTATGGAGCGTTTCAGTCATCCAGGTCATGGTTGTCCCAAATGTTCTGAAGAAGCTTATTGGATGAAAAGTGAAATGTCTTCAAGGAAAAACAAAGAAAGCACATTTGGGATAGCGATGATCTGGATTTTCAGCCATATCTGGTAATATCAGTACTAATTCAATAAGGTGTCACTGCCACCATTTCTTTTTTTTTAACAGGTGTGAGATCTATTCCTTAAGTTAAGGAACCTCTTCCCATGCCACAGGAATAATAGGAAATCTGGCTTCTTCTCTGATCAGAGCTAACTTACCAATTGAATGTAGTTGTAGACAGCAGTACTTCTAATTTCTGGAGCCTGTTAAAGCATGCAATACATCTGCTAACTGTTTTATATATGCAAAGCACCAGGTTTTAAACACATAAAACATAATAAGTTTAAAACAATATATTTCTCATTATGGAGTGCTTTCATTTATGGAAAGCAATTGCCTTTTCCTAAAAGCTCACTTTTGAACTGGTCTGGGACATTGGTGATCTCTGAATTTCCTTTTTCCCCAGTTGTTATAGAATGAACAAATGATGGGTGGAAGTAAAGTTATAATCCCTAGTTCTACCTTTCCATGATCATTTGATTAATTCAAACTAATGACCAGAAGATAGTGTTTGCAAATTTACTTTAACATATAAATGCATAATAAACAGTGGTCAGAAACCACGAGATAAGCTATAGTGCAGTTTTAGCTTTTCTTTTCTTTTTTAATGTCAATAGCTTTCTTTTCTTTGCATTTGAAAACACATGCTCATTGTGGAACAATTGTGAAACAATTACGTTTCTTTTTGCTCATCCAGTATTGGGTTCATATAAACACTGCATGTGTTTATACAATATGCTAAACCCTAAATGCAGATTAACAAAATATAACACTTGGGTTCATATAACAAGTGCTTGCAAATTCTAGATTGTTACAAGTTGGATGTTGATACATGTTGCTGACACAATGACTGAGCTTCCCACATCTTGGAATCACGCAACTTTGATCTATGACTCGCTGAAATTTTTTTTTACAAAACACTCTAAAATATATTAAACACACACACACACACACACACACACACACAGAGAGAGAGAGAGAGAGAGAGAGAGATACACATACACATACACATACACATACACATACACATACATATAATCTGCCTGAATCAATCCACTATAGGAAGAAGTCCTATTTATTGGAGGTGTCATGCCCCTGTTGGAGCCTGAATCTGGGGAGGAGGATAAACAGGAGCTGGAGCTGATGGAGATCGAGAGGGCAGTTTTGTTGGCTTTAGAGGAATGTGGGGAGTAGCACGATGAGGCAGCCCAGGGCCTCTCAGAATTGGGGCAGCTTGCTATCCGGGAGAAACGGGGACAGGATGACTGAGAGAGGGCAAGCAGTAGAAATGAGGAACCTGGGTGATGACTGCACTCTCCTGATTCCCAAGCACAGAGACAGGACAGAATGTGGGAACAGCACAGGCCAACCTGATGACTCAGGAGGAGCACCCCCCTCTTCACAAGGCACACCTGGGAACTGAGATTTAAGGAGACACTGTGGGGAGGGACATTTGTCGGGAACAAACACTGAATTATTGGAGTTTTGGTGCCATTGCAGACATCTGGCATTTGCAGGACTGCTTGCTTCTTCCTTGCTTCATGGACTCATTGCTACTTTCCTGCTTCATGGACTCAGTGCCTTGTTCTTTGCTTCATGGACTCATGCTTCTTCCTTGCTTCATGGCCTCTTTGCTACTTCCCTGCTTCATGGACTCGGTGCCTTGTTCCTTGCTTTGTGGATTCATTTCCCTGTTCCTTTGCTTTGCTGGACTGCTCATAGCCAGAGGCTGCTGCTGTGTATGTGAGAGAGAGCACTTTGCTCTGGGACTTGCTATGAACCCACGTTGTGAGTGTTAGGGGAAAGTTGGAAGATTAAAGTGGAGTTTCTCCACTGGCTGTGTGGACTTCATGTCTTGTCCCGGAGCATCACAGGAGGTTTGGACCACAGTCTACCAAGTTGGTCCAATGTGGGTTGGTTAATTGATTTCCAAGTCCAGGGCTGGATAAGGGAGTCTAGACTAGGCCTGTCAAATTGGCAGCCTGCTGGTCCACCCCAGCTCCACAAAGGCAAAAAACATTCCAATATGTCACAATATGGCCTGTGATGCAATTGGAGTTGACAGTCCTGGTATAAACCAAACTCACCTTACTGGTCTCCATTCCCCAAGTTGCAGGCTTCTAAAAGCAAGAATAGGAGAGGTATAAGAGATGGAGTGTCCCTAACATCATCATAGTGTTTATATAATAAAAAGCCTCAGTGATTGTACAACAGGAGAGACTCATTGACATTGGCAAAGTTGAATATTAACACTGTACAATGATGCTGATTATTTTCAGAAAGCTGATTTGTCTTTGCTGTTTTCCAAAGCACTAGAAGGCAAAACTAGAAATAAGGAGAAATTTCCTGACAGTGAGAACAATTAACCAGTGGAATGGCTTGCTTTCAGAAGTTGGCTGCTCCATCTAACTTCTCACTGAAGGTTTTTAAGAAAAGATTGGACAATCATTTGTCTGAAATGGTATAGGGCAGTGGTAACAAACCTATGGCACACATGCGACAGGTGGCACACAGAGCCCTTTCTGTGGGCATGTGCACCATTGCCCCAGCTCAGCTCCATTGTGCATGTGCACACGCCTCCTGCAATCCAGCTAACCTTTGGATCTCTGCTGTGCATGCGTGGAGGGTGGGGTGTATGCATGGGGGCACACACATGCACAGGAGTGTGCACAGGAGTGGGAGTTGTGGGCACATGCACAGGGGAGCAGGCACATGTACGAGATGCACCTTGCATTCTGGGAATGCACCCATGCGTGCACGCAATTTGGGCACTTGGTGCCCAAAAGGTTCGCCATCACTGGTATAGGGTTTCCTGCTTATCAGGGGGTTGGACTAGAATACTTTCAAAGTCTCTTTAAATTTTGTTATTTTATTATTCTATTTTAATATCTTCATGGTGGAAGAACATCATATTCCTTTGCACCACTTTGGATGTACTTGAAATCATAAGGATAGTTGTTGTTCAGCTTTAAAATTAGGAGTTCTCCCTCAAACTTTAGTTGACCTTACTCCTGTGATACAATATTGTCACTAGTCTATTATACCTTTATTCCCTTAAAGCAAAAACTGAAGAACTTTTTCTAGTTTCATTTCTTCAGTGTCTTGGGCACCAAAAACAGCAAATATTGCAAAAGTTAAGAGGATTCTTTTCCCTAATCCCTAGTTTTCCCAAAATCTGCAATTGAAATTGATCTCAAATGAAAACAGGTTTGTCTTTTGAGTAAAACTGCTTTCTAGGTGTTCATGCATGAAATATCAATTATATAAAAACTTTTTTTAAAAAAAGATGTTATTTATCCTTCAGAAGGTTGGGTTGAAGACCATTATTTTGTGTCCATTTTCAGATAATTCAACCATAATTTCCCCTTTTTTTTCTTTTTGGAATATATAAGATTTACTCAGTGGGTGTGAGATAGTCTTAACTTCAAGTATCACATAGTAAATAACTGGATGACTTACTCTAGGGGCTCTTTAGTATACAAAGAGTGAGCAGATGGTAAATGTGCTTCAGATGTGCTGACCACCCTTCCTGAAACGGTTGGCAGTGGCTGAAAATTTTTATGGGACTTTGTCACTGGCAACAGATGTACAGTAAAGAAGAAATAGAGTTGATGGGTAGATAGAAAGACAGATGCACACATTTCTTTGCCCATCTCTGTAACTCCATGCATTAGTACACAAACACCCATTTTATTATGGAAATGAAAATGAGCTTTGATTATCATTGTTGCCAAGGGAAAAGGGGGATAGAAATTCAGAAAGCTTGTTTTCTTTCCAAATGCAATTAATTTTCTTCCAAACTAAATGGTGTTCCATGCTGTAAACTGATATCCATTGTCCAGAGTTTATCTCTTCTATAATGTGTTACTTGGGCACTACAGACAATGAGGGGCATCTTAGAAAGGGTCAGATGTAGTCTTTCTTCTTCATCTATTTTTCTCTTGTAACTTGATAAGTTTGAGCAGTATCAAACTGGGTTAGTACATGGCTGAGAGGCCAAGAATATCTGAGCTGTAGGTTAGATTGGCAAAGGACAGTGGCAAATCACTACCAAATTGTTACCAATAAAACTACATGAATGTGTCAGTGAATTCACCATGTTCAAGATCCAGCTGAAGCAGTGATGGGATTCAATTTTTTTTTTTACTACTGGTTCTGTGGGCATGGCTTGGTGGGTGTGGCAGGGGAAGGATATTGTAAAATCTCCAGTCAGAGGTGGTATTTGCCGGTTCTCCGAGCTACTCAAAATTTATGCTACCAGTTCTCTAGAACTAGTCAGAACCTGCTTAATACCACCTCTGAGCTGAAGGATCATTAATATATATTTAGAAGATAAGGATCCATTATTGTGCACCAGATAGTTATGATCTTTGCATAATTCTGAGGAAAATTCTGGAATTTTGCCTGGATTCTTTAAGCATGAGATAGAAAACTTAAATTTTGAGAGATGTATTTCAACTTCTTTGAGAGTCCTTGAACAGAATTTTCCTGCTGGTCTCAACAATCTGGTGATCAAAATATTCCAATGATATTCCAGTGAGTAGGCAGATGGCTGTTGGACAAGGTATGAGAAGGAAGGCCAAACACAGGCTTAGAATAATGTCACGTCACAATCAATCAATCTCCAGCTTTGTTGCACTACTCTCATTTATTTTGAAATTACTTTCAAATGTTCTTCAAACAAGAGAATTTATGTGTTCCATGTGCTTCTTTGTCTCCACATTGTCTGCTAAAGACAAGATTTTTCCAGCTTTTGGTTTTGGATGTCATATATTGTTCATTCTGCCTAATTTTATTTCTTTGTCTTGTGAACTGCCATAGGTGATTACATTACAAACAAATTTGATAAATAAATACACAAACTCCTAAAATCATTTAACTTTCCCTTCTCTTCAATCATGTCCAATTCTAGAAAACTGCCTAGACAAGTCCCTGTGAGCAAAACCTTGGGTAGAGTTTTTAAAAGTGGTTTGACATTCCTTGCTAAGGCTAACGTGGCTTAGTCTAAGGTCACACAGCTAGCTTTGTGCCTGTGGCAGGACTAGAACTCATAATCTCATTGTTTCTAGCCTGATGCCTTAATCACTACAGAAAATTACCTCTCAGGTTCACCTTTGAATAACTACAAATACTTTATTTTGAATGTGCCTCTTCAAGATTTCCAAGTGGCCTCTCCAATGAAGTACACTTGTTACTATATTTATTTGGTGTCAAAAATGTCAGGCTAAGCCCAAGAATGATGCAGAACAATTTATCCAAAGTTCAGTTGTTTACCTGCATACAAATAATATACAGAATCCTGCCAGAGAAAACACCACTACTCTAGGGAACTAAAAGGTTCCTGGAAGTGTTCAGAGAGTGGCTATCCTTCCTTTTCTCCTATCCAGCTCTGGACTGTTCTCCCTCTTCTCTCTCTCTCTCTTCATCACATTGCTGGAATGTATTCTCTACTTCTTGGAAACTGCTGTTTCGCTGCAGTTCGTCATACCAGTTCCCCCTCTCCCTCTGTGGGCACCAGCTCTCATATGTAAAGACTGGGCTCACTGGGCTCAATGGACTATTGCAATGTGCTGTACATGGGGCTTCCCTTGAAAAGCATTGGAAGCTTTGACTTGTCATGTGAAAGAACAGCTGCAGCACAAGAATGGCTGTGTCTATAAAACGCTGCTGCTATGTAAGCTGCAGTGGCTCCCAGTAAGTTTCTGAGTCTAATCAGGGGTGGGATTCAAATTTTTTAACAACTAGTTCTGTGGGCATGGCTCAGTTGATAGGCATGGCTTGGTGGCCATGTGACTGGGTGGATGTGGATATATATTCATTAATCACCTATCCATTAAATGTTATTGGCTGGGCGTAGCCAACTCAATATCACTCACATCAAGGCACGGATCTCCTCGTCTGGACTCTCATGACTGTGGGGATGCTGCAACAGTTGTAAGTGTGAAAAATGATCATAAATCACTGTTTTCAGTGCCATTGTAACATTGAATGGTCACTCCATACAAGCAAAGTACGAGCAAAAGAGGGAAAGAAAACTCCAGATAGGTTCTTGAGACAGGAAGTCCAGTCCTGCCAAGAAAGTAATAAGGGTTAACGGAGAGGCACTTTCTGTAAGCAACACCAGAATGTTTCCTTCCTGCCTTCTTTACAGGATTAGGCCAATAATTTCTTCTAACAACCGGTTCTCCGAACTGCTTAGAATGTTAACAACCGGTTCTAATGAATAGGTGCGGACTGGTAGAATCCCACCCCTGAGTCTAATTCAATATGCTTGTTGCCACCTCTAAACCCGACATGGCATCTATACAGATTCTCAGTCATTCAGGTCATGGTTGTCCCAAAGGTGCTTTTTCAAGAGGCAACTGGATTTCTTTTGTTTTTTTGTTTCTTTTGAAGATGTTTTGCTCCTGGTTCCTGTAGTTATACAGATGACCCTGAGGACACAGATAAACCTCCAAATGCTTCAACTATCCTCTAAAAGGATGCAAATGACCAGCTGTCTACAAGGAATATAAATCCTTCCATTCCCCACTATCCTGTCGGAGTTGAAGAAACTTCTTGGATGAGAAATGAAACATCTTCAAAAGAAAAAAACAAGAAAATCCAGTTGCCTCCTGAAAAAGCATCTTTGGGACCACCATGACTTGCATGAGTTAAGAACCACTACAGACTTTTTACTATATAATTTGGGATGAACACCCTTTGAATAGTGTGGGAGTAGGAATGGATTTCCAGAGAAAAATTGCAGACTACAGGAACCAGGAGCACTACTCAGGTGTGCATGAGGACACAGATAAACCTCCATGTGATTCAACTACCCTTTAAAAGTATGACAATGACCAGCTGTCTGTAAGGAATATAAATCCTTCCATTCCCCACCATCCTGTCAGAATTTAAGAAGCTTCTTGGATGAAAAGTGAAACATCTTTAAAAGAAAAAAAACAAGAAAGTCCATTTGCCTCCTGAAAAAGCACCTTTGGGGCAGCCTCTTCCCGATGTTTTCTACCCATCCCACCAGATACGCAGAGTGCAAGATTTAAAAAAAATAACATGACATGATGAGGTCAAGAAGTAAGCTCTCTCACAGCACCTGCTCTATGGAACAGAATTGCCCTAGAGATAAGGAAGATTCCAATCTTGGCTATCTTTTCAAAGACAGACATTGTGGTCAGGCTGTTATTTGGGAATCCTGGCATGGATATATGGTGTAGGTATTTTATGTTACTGATAAGAGGACCTTGATCTAGGTTTTGTTGTTGTCATTTTATTATGTGTTTTATCTGGTAGATTTGATTAATTCATATGCCACTGAATCTCCCAAGATTCCTGTAATAGGCTAAGGTATAATACAAATAAACTGAAATGCTTTTCAGTAAAAAAAAAGTATAGCAACAAAGAATAATTGTGAAAACAGAAACACAAATGTAAATATTCTCATAGTTGATCTTATTTTTCAGCAGAGATTGTTTGCAGCAGAAGAGGAAGGACCAGAGAGAATTTATGAAAACTTAGATTTGGAGATATTTCTTTAATACTTGCAACAATCAGCTCAGATTTACCGAAACAACAATAAAGTTTGTTGTATTTTTTTAAAAAAATTAGAATAGAATAGAATAGAATAGAATAGAATAGAATAGAACAGTTTATTGGCCAAGTGTGATTGGACACACAAGGAATTTGTCTTGGTGCATGGTACTCTCATTGTGCATAAAAGAAAAGATACATTCATCAAGAGTCAAGAATCATAAGATACAACACTTAATAATAGTCATAGGATACAATAAGCAATCAAACCATATTAGGAAACAGTAAAAAAATCATTAGGATACAAGCAACAAAGTTACAGTCATACAGTCATAGGTGGGAGGAGATGGGTGAAAGGAAAGGAGGATTAATACTAATAGTAATAGTAATGCAGACTTAGTAAACAGTTTGACAATGTTGAGGAATTATTTGTTTAGCAGAGTGATGGCTTTCGGGGGGGGGGGGAATTGTTCTTATGTCTAGTTGTTATGGTGTGCAGTGTTCTATAGCATAATTTTGAGGGTAGGAGTTGAAACAGTTTATGTCCAGCATGTGAGGGGTCTGTAAATATTTTCACAGCCCTCTTTTTTGGCTTATGCAGTATATGGGTCCTCAATGGAGGGCAGGTTGGTCGCAACTGTTTTTTCTGCAGGTCTAATTATTACTTGAAGTCTGTGTCTGTCTTGTTTGGTTGCAGAGCCAAACTAGACAGTTACAGAGGTACAGATGACAGACTCAATAATTTCTCTGTAGAACTATATTAGCAGCTCTTTGGGCAGTTTGAGCTTTCTGAGTTGGCACAGAAAAAAACATTCTTTGTTGTGCTTTTCGATGACATTTTTGATGTTAGGTATCCATTTTAGGTCTGATATGATAGAATCTAGAAATTAATATCTCAACATTTTGTTTAAAATTGATGAAATATGGTTAAGATGAAAGAATAAATGAATGCAAATCTGGCATCAGAAATCAGACCATTAAAAAAATCAGAAAAAAAATCATTTCTTCAGAGCATTCTGTATTTGACTTCAGAATGCAACCCTTGAAAAAGGAAGACAGATTCCATTTTAAGATAACATTCACTAAAAGGCTTAGCATCATTCTTCATGGATGAAATAAAAACAAGCATTCTTATCATCCCACATTTTTTCTAGCTATTCATTGCAAAGTGTCTGTGTCACACACTTTGTTAAATAAGTAATTATTACTACCACTCATCACTTCTTTTTTCTGTCCTCCAATGGTTTTCTCTCCTTTCAGCAGCCTTTAAGTTGGAACAAGACTTTTTTTGTTTTTGTTTTTATATTGAAAAAGACAGAAATGACTGTTCCACTGGAATCCCTCAAGTGGACTATAACTACTGGAAAATAATATTTTATTAATCTAGTTTTCCAATGAAGGATTATTTTTCTAGAGAAACCAAGATTTTTCCCATGGTTATCGAGCCGGGGAGGAAGGTGGGGAGATGAAATCCATGTACATTGAATAATTAAAGATTTTGCTTATTTTTCCTTGGTTTTCTAAGTCTTTTCTCTTATATTTTAAAGTAATTATAGATCAAATTGTATTGTGATTTGCTATGTGTTTATTTCAAGGGTCTACGGGAATTATATTGAGTTTCCATAGATGCTTGGATTTTACTAAATTCAGTAACAGTTACTTTTGAATAAACTTATAAAGACGATGAGCGTGCTTTATTACTGCCTTACTTATTGTGGTCAATATTAAACAAAACAAAAACAACAGCAACAACAAAACTGAGAGCAGCTTAAGTCTTTACTGTACATCATCCATTCATTCATCTTTGAAGAAACACCTTTTAATCTACAATTATATTTTGCATTTTGAGTTCAAGAAGAACAATTCTGCAAATAATACGTTACCCTTTCATTCAGCAGTCCCCAATCTTTCCAGCTTCATAGACTGGCAATGGCAGCAGCTGGGGACTGCAGGAAGGGAGGGGATGGTTTTGCACATATAACCTTCTCCAGGCTGTGGTCTGATAGCTGTCTGTGGACCAGGTGTTGGGGATCCCTGCTTTAATGGATTGGAAGTTTTCCAAATAGTTGCATGAATAATACAAGCTATAACAATAAATTTACAGCAAATATTCCTACATTCCCATCTCATCTTTGTTCTAAGAAAGCTTGAAAGCTGATCCTCCACTGTATCACACAACTGTGATACCCAGTCCTGAATTATATGAATTATATGTTTAAGTGGTTATGATACAACAATCCCTTCATTTTTGCAGCCTTCATTGTAGAGGAAGATAAAGAAATAGCCACATAACTGATATTCTCCTTGTTCCAAGAAAATAAAAATTGGAATTACCTGTGGAATTGAAATTATTGATTATCTGTCAACAACTCACTTCAAGAGTTATAGAGGGGACAAATGAAATGTGTTTCACTTAAATTTCCCCAAAAATATAAATAGATTTAATTCAAACAGGTGATTATATATGAATGTGATTGGGATGCAATGATTCTACAAATATTATGTTACCCCAGATATGATTAAGGCAGTGTTCTTACAACATAACTTAACAAGTTAGTTAGAAGTATAGTAAATAGGGTAGGGTAGGACAGAAAGGGATTTCAGAGGTCTTGTAATCCACCCCCCAGCTTGAGTAGGAGACCCTATACCATTTCAGACAAAGAGCTACCTAGTCTTACTTTGAAAACCTTCAGAATTAGAGACCCACAATTTCTAAAGCTAGCCATTTCACTGATTAATTGTTCTGTCAGAAAATTTCTGCTTAGTTCTAGGTTGCTTCAGTTAGTTTCTATCTGTTGTTTCTTGTCTTGCCTTTTGGTGCTTTGAAAAATAGTTTGATCCCCTCATCTTTTTTGTGTTTAATTTTCTACATGTGTGCGTGTTGTCCATACTCAGCCCATTGAGTTAGTTTATGGCTCAGTGTATTATGCACAATCCCAAATAAACTAATTCAATTATCTTCCATGAGGCAATTATTTGTACCAAATATATGTAATAAATTCATGTATTGAATGACTTATACCAAGGGCTTTGTTTACTTTTTTGCTTTATTGCTAACCTTTATCCTAAGACTTTATACATAGTATAAAACTTTAAGAACAATTCTGATTTTGAAATTGCTTTAATATGCAAACAACACAAATAACATAGGAGACAGTGCCACTAGTAAAGTCCCCTTCATTATGCATTGTGCTCTTTCCTATTCAATAAGATCATTCAAAGAAAAACTAAAAATGAAACTTGTTTATTTTTTATTTCAACAATTTATACAAGTATCAGTATCACTTTAGTATTTCAATATCAAATGCATATGTCTTGCTTTTTCTGCCACATTTTCCTACATGTAAGAAACTTCTAAGCATATATTCTCATCTTCTGAACAAGAATAATACCTCTGTTCTGTTGGTCAAGCACATACTGTTCCTTCCTTGCAGTTTAACCAAAATCTACTTGCATATCGTTCATTCTACTACTGAAATTTAATCTGCTTATCCTTGGACAATTTATTTTTAGATACTGGGGCAATAAGCAGAAGCTTAGGCAGATGGATAAGGTGCCCAGATACATTTATATATTTGATATGCATCCAATGTGCTAATCATTTATTTCATTTATAATTCATCTGTGTTTTTGATAACTCAGGTCGATTCATGCAGCCCATTTTTAATTTTATCTAGCCCTATGATATATCTATTCACTCTGATCAGTCATAGGCTAAAAGTTCTTTAGGTTTATATAATTGTATAGGATGTCCTTGAAGTTGCTGTAATTCTGAGGTGCACCCATGATCTGATGTAATGATTCCCTGTGAGTTCATCAGTCTTCATTCACCCATTAACTTCTCTCTTCTCTGGGAAAGAAACAGATGTAAAGTAATACAAGCATGTTCAATTGCTTTCTCCACTGCTGATGTATAGGGATTTCATTGAGCATGAACATCAGATCAAAAGTGAATATCAGATCAAAATCTTGAAGGAGTATAACTTTTTGATAATCTCAGAGGTCTTCCCAAACAGTCCATCAGCAAAGGTGATTTTAAAAGATGGGAAATATACTAAACTCATTCAAGCAGTGCTCTGATAAGAAAAGCAATTAAGATATTTTTTTTTCTATACCCTTGAAAGCCATTCTTATTATTTTTAGATACATATCAGTTAGCCTTCTCAAGCCAATCAGAATTCTTGTATAATGTCACCTTCTCTTCCTGAGTATTCTCTGCTACATTTTTTTTCAAAATTGGCTAAGAACTAAAGAACAAATCAGAACCATCTAGTCTTACTAAGTCAGCATGCTCAGGACTCCTGCAGATGCTGCAACCCAGTCCTCCTAAGAAGGTCAAAAATGCCTTTGAACAACCTTATTGCTTTCCAGTACACTTATGAACATGAATTTGCCTACATATGTTTTCATGCTTTCTAAAAGATGTTCACCACAATATATATCAACCCGCTGCTAGTGGAAATGGAGCTCAGGATGGTCGTCTGCAGCTCTACCAAACTCCATTTTCACTGGCAGAGGCACCGTGGGCCAGTCCTTTGATATTTCCAGTGCAGCCCTCTGGGCTATATCTAAGCACCCGATGAGCCAGATCCAGCCCTTGGGCCTTGAGTTTGTCACCCCTGATAGAGAGGGTTTTGACATAGGGAATATCCGGTGAGGATGGATAAAAGGCAGAAGTTCTCCTTTTTACAGTGAACATTTTCAAATAGCCTGCTTTAAAAAAATGCAACAATGTATAAAGAAAAATCATAAATACTTCATCACTCTTCTTGCATCTGTTTTTAAAATTATTTGACAATCTTGTGCAAGAATTTAGGCACGAGTGGGATTTCAATTTCAGCTGTATTTCAAGGGATGAGTGAGCAAAAACTTCATTTGCAATAGAAGGAGGATAAAAATAGGAAAAAATACATAAGAATTGTACTAATTTTAGCAGGTATGTGTTGGAGCAAAGTTATTACAAAAAAAGCAAGGTGCTACTTATATATCTCTAAAGAAGTTGTTCTACCTCTTCTCAAGGTAAATGTACATAGTTGGATGGTCAGTTTACAATAGAAATTTAATTATATTTAGTGCTATGGATCACCCAAAAGGATTATGCTTCTTTTTAAAGAAAGACACATTATAATCACGCTGAGACACATCAGGAAGTCTACTATAACAACAGCATATCCTGCTGAGTTTTATTACTTAAAATGTTGATACAATTCAGTTTCCCTGCTGACTGTCCATTTGTCTTTCCTAGGCATAGATATATAGATAGATAGTATTACTGAACTTTGCTTGTTCTCCCAGAAAGAACCTTGATCATTCATACATGAATAATATGAAGAAGCAAGGACAGACTAACTAGATAGATCTACATCTGTCTTTTATGGGCTATGATATCACAAGTGAATATTGGAGCCCATCTACCCTCATAGAACGTCTATAGTACAACATCAACATCAATGTAGTATCATCAGTCTCAGTGTAGTTTGAAATTTCAACTAATCATACATTTTCTCCAGGCAAGACTTCTGAAAATATTGCAAATAATGCAAACATAACTTTTTCATTTATAAAAATAAATTAATGGGGGCAATTTTTCCAAATTTCCCAGAGTGGGTCCTATCCAAAGCCTGAGTCAGAGCTTGGAACAATCAGTTAGTATTAAAATTTTAATTATAAATTATAATTATAATTTTCATTCAAGGAATTTTCATTCAAGGAATTTCATAATGGAATTCCAAGAGTTAATTCAATATTTGAGATTTCTCCAGCTATTCTTATTTGTAGGATTTTTTCACTGCATTGATCAAAGATCAAAGGATATTGGGGGGTGAGAGAACAAATAAACATAAGAAGTAGTGAAAACATGTGGGGAGGGACACGGTTTGTCCATGGGCAAAACCTTAGCTTTATGAATTGCATGGTCAACATGATTTCCAGATGCTTCTACTTATTAAACTATGCATTTTTGGTATATTTATTATTTTTTTAGGTTGTGAGCTTACCGCACTTGGTAGGAATCAGGCAGTTTTGAAGAATAAAATGAAGGAATGAAATTACTGACTTGACATGAGGAGGCAGTTTTACATAAAGTTAAGGACAGCTCTTCCAAGACTGGCAAGTAGATATACTAAAGAGGAAAGCTAAAACTTTTAACAGTTAACAATAGAACGTTAACTATACTTAAATTAGTTACAGCCAACTTGTATCTCATAGAAAAGAAGTGGTAATACTCTTTATACAACTCCAGGCATTCACTGTTTTTGATGCACTCAGGCAAAGTTTTTAAAAGTGTTTCTAATTGCTCAAATGAAAACCAGGAAAGCCATGCATGATAAACTTGGCAAGTTCTGAAAGTTTAATAGCTCCTGATCAAATAGGCAAATACCTGGAGCCTTTTTCTACTAATTTATACTTCATTTCTCATTGAGAATTAGTTGAGAATCATTACTTTGTAATGTTGCTTAGCTGACCTTGAAATCACTTGTACACCTGTACTAATTTTAGTAGGTTAACTGCATGTTATGGATTTTTTTTTAATGGATGAAAAATCACAGAAGAAGATTGTTAGTTCACACTATCACAAAATTTTGCAGCAAATAACATTCTCTTCCCCCTCCTCTCCCCAGCCTCTTTAACATCTCAGATTCTGACATGGAAATGTCATGGTTTGGTAATTGTTAATATTGTGTCAATAACCTGTCTTCTACTTTCACAAATAAACATAAGAAGTAGTGAAAACATGTGGGGAGGGACACGGTTTGTCCATGGACAAAACCTTTTCCCCCATTGAAGATATCTCTTGTTTGCACCTTTTTTTTAGAGTGATATAGAATTTCTTAAGCTAGTATTCATAACTATCCACACTTTCTGTTCTGAAAAAGTTATCTCTAGATTTAACTGAGGTGTAGGAAGCTAGAGACATTTTAGGGCATTATAGGGGACCTGACACTTCAGCTTGGTCACTACATGTACATGTACTTCCTTCCATCCATCCACCTTTCTTTCTTTCTTTCTTTCTTTCTTTCTTTCTTTCTTTCTTTCTT
>NW_020769337.1:10184444-10221983 GCF_900518735.1 Pseudonaja textilis | reverse complement strand
CTTTCTTTCTTTCTTTCTTTCTTTCTTTCTTTCTTTCTTTCTTTCTTTCTTTCTTTCTTTCTTTCTTTCTTTCTTCCTTCCTTCCTTCCTTCCTTCCTTCCTTCCTTCCTTCCTTCCTTCCTTCCTTCCTTCCTTCCTTCCTTCCTTTTCTTCTTTTTGGCACAGCACTAATAAAAATGCTTCATGTATAGAATAGAATGTCTATTCAGTCTGTATGTTGTAATAAAGTTCCCAAGCAATATATTGCTATATTTCTACTTGTATTTTTAGTTGGCGTTTTACATTTTTCAATTTATGGAACAGCATACACATAAACCAGAACCTTCTAAATTTGGGAAATAGTTATCTGAAAGAAATTTAAAGAAACTTTCAGTACATTTTGTCTTTCATTTCCTTAACTTATTTCCACACAGTTCTGGATTTTAAAACTATTGGTTGGACTTCAGAGTTTTTGAATATACCAAATACATCTCATTTTCAAAAAGACCAGATCTGCTTTAGGCAATGTACCTTTTTAAATGCAAAGATCTTTTTCAATTATTTAGAAAGCAAAAAGAAATGGTTTTGTGGGAGAAAGATGTGTTGATGCATAAAAAATGCACCTGAAGAAATGAAACTTATAAAACAGGGACAGCATTTTGTAAAACAAAGAGTATTAAAAATGATAACACATTTTACTCTTTATGCATGGGTGCTTGAGACCTATTTTAGGAGGGTCACTGCATTGGTTTCAAACCAGAACTGCCTTTGCAGAGATTTCAAGAAGTGCAATGGGATCAAAAAACAAGAATCATAATGTACAACACTTAATGATAGTCATAGGGTACAATCACAATCAAATCATACTAGGAAACAGTCAAAATAAATTGTAAGGATACAAGCGACAAAATTACAGTCTGACAATCACAAGTGGGAGGGGATGGGTGATAAGGACTGATGAGAAGATTAACAGTAATAGTTGTGCACACTTTGTAAATAGTTGAACAGTGTTGAGGGAATTATTTGTTTAGCAGAGTGATGGCATTCAGGAAAAATGTTCTTGTGTCTAGTTGTTCTGGTGTGCAGTGCTCTATAGCATCGTTTTGAAGGAAGGAGTTGAAACAGTTTTATGTCTGGGATGTGAGGGGTCTATAAATATTTTCACAGCCCTCTTTATGACTTGTGTAGTATACAGGTCCTCGATTGAAGGCAGGTGGGTAGTAATTGTTACTACAATGTTAGCGTGATGGTGTTTTGTTAAATTGTCCTGACACTCAGTCAAATGTTGTGCCCACTTTAAAGTGCTAGATTTTTTTCCCCTTAAACAACTCTATTTTGCAGCATTAAACTGTAGAAGACCACCTCTGCCTCTACATATTTCTGTCTAGACAACATCACAAGTCCTTAGCTAAAAGTACACTGTGTAACTAATGGAATTAAATGGACAAATTCAGAATTAACAAGCCAGTAAAGGCAGTAAAAGCGGGGGATAGGATGAGCTTTCCACAATGCTGTGAGCTAAGGACAATTTAGAATAAACATAGAAACCTTTAAATAAAGATCAGGAAAAAAAGGCCTCCTCAATAGAGATGATGTAACATTGTTACATTCTCCCTAAAGAAGATTGTGTGATTTAAGTCTATTTACTTTTCTTGCAAACATTTTTCAGAAATGGTTTTCCATTGCCTCTTTCCTGGGACTGGGAGTGTGTGATAGGCCCATGGTCACTCAGTTTTGTGCATAAGGGTTTTGGTTTTATACATAAGTCACAATTAGAACTCATAGTCTCCTGATTTCTAGGTTGGTTGTTTAGTCACCACAATAAGCTGGCTTTCAGATAGTTTACTGGCTGGTGTAATTTTTGTCCTAACATAATAGCATCTGGGCCTCCTAATTGATTCAAAGCAAACCAAAACAACACAATGTAACTCCAAGTCAATCACACTTTTGTGAAATCAAACTGTCCACTTAGGTAGCAACACTGATTGACAATCAATTTCATATGCTGTTGTGCAAATGGAATAGACAACAGGTGGAAAGCATAAGCAGTTAGCAAGACATTCCCAATAAAGGAGTGGTTCTGCAGGTGGTGACCACAGACCACTTCTCAGTTCCTATGCTTTCTGGCTGATGGTTTGGTCACTTTTGAATGCTGGAGGTGCTTTTACTCTAGTGGTAGCATGAGATGGAGTGTACAACCCACACAAGTGGCTCAGGTAGTGCAGCTCATCCAGGATGGCACATCAATGTGAGCTGTGGCAAGGTTTGCTGTGTCTGTCAGCATAGTGTCCAGATCATGGAGGCACTACCAGGAGACAGGCCAGTACATCAGAAGATGTGGAGGAGGCTGTAGGAGAGCAACAACCCAGCATCAGGATCGCTACCTCCTCCTTTGTGCAAGGAAGGACAGGAGGAGCACTGCCAGAGCCCTGCAAAATGACCTCCAGCAGGCCACAAATGTGCATGTGGCTACTCAAACGGTCAGAAACAGACTCCATGAGGGTGGTATGAGGGCCTGACGTCCACAGGTGGGGGTTGTGCTTACAGCCCAACACCGTGCAGGACGTTTGGCATTTGCCAGAAAACACCAAGATTGGCAAATTCGCCATTGGCGCCCTGTGCTCTTCACAGATGAAAGCAGATTCACACTGAGCACATGTGACAGACGTGACAGGGTCTGGAGACGCCATGGAGAACATTCTGCTGCCTGCAACATCCTCCAGCATGACCAGTTTTGCAGTGGGTGGGGTGGCATTTCTTTAGGGGCCCACACAGCCCTCCATGTGCTCACCAGAGGTAGCCTGACTGCCATTAGGTACCGAGATGAGATCCTCAGACCCATTGTGAGACTACATGCTGGTGTGGTTGGCCCTGGGTTCCTCCTAATGCATGACAATGCTAGACCTTATGTGGCTGGAGTGTGTCAGCAGCTCCTGCAAGATGAAGGCATTGATGCTATGGATTGGCCTGCCAGTTCCCCAGACCTGAATCCAGTTGAGCACATCTGGGACATCATGTCTCGCTCCATCCACCAATTCCACATTGTACCACAGATTGTCCAGGAGTTGGGGGATGCTTTAGTCCAGGTGTGGGGGGAGATCCTTCAGGAGACCATCTGCCACCTCATCAGGAGCATGCCCAGGCATTATAGGGAGGTCATACAGGCATGTGGAGGCCACACACACACTACTGAGCCTCATTTTGACTTGTTTTAAGGACATTACATCAAGCCTGTAGAGTTTTTTTCCACTTTAATTTTGAGTGTACCTCCAAATCCAGACCTCCATGGGTTGCTAAATTTGATTTCCATTAAAAAATTTTGTGTGATTTTGTTGTCAGCACATTCAACTATGTAATGAACAAAGTATTTAATAAGAATATTTCATTCATTCAGATCTAGGATGTCTTATTTTTGTGTTCCCTTTATTTTTTTGAGCAGGTGTATATACATTCCTACTAGAGTGGACTGAGAAAAAAATAGAAATTGAACATAGTGTTCCTTTATTATCTGTTAAATGCTTCAGTCTTCACTGAGTAAGTTATTATTCTGGTTCTTTAAATTATCTGTCTCTATCTATCTATCTATCTATCTATCTATCTATCTATCTATCTATCTATCTATCTTAGCATTTTTTTAGAGTTGCATCTCATTTGTGGCTTTACTGTTACAGAAACCAAGTCTATAATTTCTGACTATTTGAAAGTACCTTGTTTGGCAGGCTGGACTTTTTTCTTTCTTCTATAGATGTTGGTTGTTTCCTTATGGTTCTTTAATATTTCTTAAGCTTTTTCGGTAACAGCATATATGTCACTTTCAGAGTTCCCCAAATCTTCTTAATTAATGTCAATCCCCTTCTACATTTTAATTACATTACTAAAAATGAAATTTGTCTTAGAATGTCACATAGCGAACTTAATAAATTATATGACTAGAATTCATGCTGTGTTGGCCTTTCTGAGAATTACTTGAATTCAAAATTGAGCCACTTTTCAAAATTGAGCCACTAGGATTATATGTGCCCCTAAATTTTGAGGGGAACCTGAAGAATCTTAGTCAGGATGATACCAAAGGTTTACAAGTTTTAAGCTTTATAAAATAAATGAAGTTTCTTAGTTTGATCTTGATCTGCAATGAACAGTATATAAAATCTTCTGTATTTATTCTACTAGTACTACTGCTATTACTACCATTGCTACTACAAAAATCCCACTGTCTAGTGTGTGTTAATTATGAAAAACAACACCATCCAATTTATAAATTGAGCATTAGCGTTACGAATTTGAACTAAAAGTAACATAATTGAGATCTTTGGAGAACTCATGGGTTAAAACATTTAAAGGCTAGTGCCTAGTAATTTTAAGAAAAACAAAACTTTCCCTACAACTGATTGTAGTAGCTTACTTGGACGTCTAGAGAAAAGATCTCAAGAACCAGCAGTTTAAAATGGATACATGAACATCAGAAAGTCTAAACCTGAATTTTATAATTTGAGTTCCTAAGTTGTCTTATTCTGTTTGTGCTTTGAATAAATTTTGTTCTGAAATTGTTTCCATGTTTACAAGCTACTGACACAAGAAAATACATTCTTTCTCATTACTTTTTCCTCTGTTTCTTTCTCATATAGAAACATATTGGAAAAAGTGTTTCAGACCTTTTTATACTAAGCAGTTGGATTATTTAGGATATCGTATCTCCACAAATGGTATAGAAATGGATCCAAATAAGGTAAAAACAGTATTGGAATGGAAATCCCCTGACCACAAGAAAACAATTACAAAGTTTCTTAGGGTTCGCTAATTTTTATCAGCAATTCATTCCATGGTTTGCAGACATTGCATTACCTTTAATTGATCTCCTTCAGATGAAGCATTTAGGTGGTGACAAATCAAAACCTAATAGAATACTGTCATGGTCATCTGATTGCCAGAAAGCATTTGATAGATTAAAAATGTTATTTTCAAAAAAACCGGAATTAAGGCATCCAAATCCTAATGATCCTTTTATTGTTCACGTGGATGCAAGTGACCTAGCTGTTGGTGCCACGTTATTGCAGAAAAATGATAAAGGAAAGTTACAACCTTGCATTTATACCTCTCGGAAATTCTGCCAGACAGAGAGAAATTGGACCATCTGGGAGAAGGAAGTGTATGCTGTTTGCTGGGCTTTACTTACCTGGAGGCATTTATTGGAGAGGGGGGTCCATGTCCATTTGAGGTATGGACAGATCATAATAATTTGGAGACCCTCCAAGCCCCACATAAATTATCTCTGAAACAAGTTCGTTGCATGTTATATTTTAGATGTTTTAATTTTATATTAAAATATGTGCCAGCTGGGGGGAATTCAATGGCGGATGCCTTATTGTGATTGCCTCAATTTGATAGCCATAAAGACACTGTTACTCAGCCTCTCATCCCAAATTGTGAAAGCATTGATTCATTAAGAACAAAGATAATGACAAGAGATCTTCCAATGGTAAGGGCAGGTCAGGGTTACAGAATGTACCTGGTTCAATCAGCAACTCCGAGACAGACATAATCTCAAAGTGCTTTATTAAAAACAGGAACTGGCAACATGAAACGTGAAATTTCAGAACTGAAATCTTTTCCAGACTTCCTACAAAATTCAACCTAGACCCACTCACTTTTCTACATCTCATTAATCACATAAACCAATTACTCTGCAGTTGCAATTGTTTGCTGCATCACACTCTGTAACCTTGAACTTTCAAACTATTTTTTTCCCTCTAAGAACTATTCAATTATATCACCCCCTCCCACATTCTTCAACTCTGTGGCAGCAATGAATTCCAGAGCTGACAGGCCTCCCCCCTTAAAATCCCTTCTCCTATAAGAAAAGAAGAACAAAACACAACCAGGGGTTAATACGTTGTCCTTAACCCCTCTCCCCCCTCCACAAGGACACTTCAGTTTGTGGGGAAAGTCCTCATGGAATTGAGTAACCAATTTATCAGCATGTACATCCCAACTTTTTACCCAACTAGCATCTGATAGAGGGTAACCCTTCCATAAGACCAAATATTTCAATTGTCCTCGGTGTAGTCTAGAATCGAGGATTTTCTTAATTTCATAATGTGTCTCACCCTATCTAGTTAACGGTTCAGGGGGAGCGACTGGTATTGGCTTTATGATTGATGTAGCTACTGGTTTTAATAAACTACTATGGAAAACTGGATGAATTTTCCCTAATAGTTGAGGAAGACTTAATTGGACCATGACCAGATTGATTATTTTTGAAATCGGGAATGGACCCAAGTATTCTGGTCCCAACTTTTTACTATGAAGTTTCAATCTAAGATACTTGGTTGACAAATATAATTTAAACTTTAAATGGTCCCACTTTAAACGGTGGTTGAAGGGATCTATGTTTGTCCGCTTGCTTTTTGTAATCTTTTGCAGCTTCAGTCAAAGCTTTTTTTGTATCTTCACAACATTTCTTTTCATGAGTTCAGCCATTCTGTTAGAGACACGGATGTGGTAATTTTGACATAGGGACAAAGTCCATCCCAGTGTTGATTTGGAACAGAGTCAGCCCCATGCTGCTATGTATTGCATTATTATAAGCAACCTCTGCAAACGATAATAATTCAGCCCAGTTTTCTTGTTGATAATTTACATAGCATTCAATGTATTGTTCAACCATGGCATTAGCCCTCTCCGCTGCTCCGTTACAAACAGGATGGAAAGCTGAGGATAACCCTTGAGAGGAACCAATGGATTTCAGAAATTACTTCCAAAATTTTGCTGTAAATTGTACCCCTCTGTCTGATATTATTCTATGAGGTACTCCATGTAGTCTATAGATATGTTTCATGAGCAGCTTTGCAAGTTTTTTCACAGATGGAAGTCCTTTGCAGGCTATAAAATGGGCCTGTTTAGAGAATAAGTCAATGACAGTCCAAATGATTGTATTCTCTCCACTCTCAAGTAATTCTACAATAAAGTCCATTGCAATTTCTTCCCACAGCTGTGTTGGTTCAGTGACTTGTTGGAGGAGGCCAGGGGTTTTTCCAGTTCTGTGTTTCATCGTGGCACAAATTGAACAATTTTTTACATAGTCCTCAACGTCAGGTTTCATTTTTGGCCACCAGAATTGTCTCCTGAGTAAATGTAAGGTTTTTAAGAACCCGAAGTGGCCTCCCAGCTGCAAGTCGTGGCTATGCTTTAGTACCAGTAGTCTTAGGGTTGCTGGTACATAAAGCTTAGTCCCTTTCCAAGCCAGTCCCTCATTCATTGTTAATTTGGTTCAATGGTCCAGAAACCAGGGATTGGTCAATAGGGCTGCTTTCAATTCTGTGGTCAGCTTGTCTTCCAGGCATTTGGCGTTGTGGTTGGCTTGGCCTCAAGTGGTTACCTGGCCTGCCAATTGCACCCCTGATATTTATAAGGCTTGTACTATTTCCTCTCAGTGACTGTCAAACTGGGGTTTTCTGGACAGGGCGTCCACCAATATGTTTTTCCCTATGAAGATATATTTCATGTTGAAATTGAATCGCTTGAAGTATTGAGCCCAGTGCCCTTGTTTAGGTGATGGCCAGACAGGTTGTGGCTTTGAGACCAAACTTCCCACTTTTAATTGCTAGAATTGTTGTGGTAATTCTGCCATCAATGGGCTTCCAGAATAAATCTTGGGGTTGTCATCTTGAGAGAGTTCCCACTCAATTTGGGCCTCCTCCCTCCAGCCTGCCTCCTTTGCTGTATACAGAGTACTAGGGAAGGATTTTTCTTCCGGCTGTCTGTTTAAAGTCATCTGGCAACTCCCACCATGAGTTGGGATGTCTTGGCCTGGCTCCCAAATCCTCTCTCTCTTCTGCAAATCTAAAGGCATCCATCATCTCCTCCAAAATGGGGCTGAAGGATTCAGCTAATGCTCCATCCCCCACACAAGCCCCATCCTGCTCACTTTCAGTGTTTGCTGATTCTTGAGCTTTCTCCATCGCTGGAAAAAAGTACTTGGGGTTATCAGCAGCCCTGTTAATAAAGAGGGATTCTGAAATAATGTCAGGTTTCCAGAATGTATCCGGTTCAATCAGTAACTCTGAGAGAGACATAATCTCAAAGTGCTTTATTAAAAACAGGAACTGGCAACATCTGTGAAATTTCAGAACTTAAATCCCTTCCAGACTTCCCACAAAATTCAATCTACACCCACCCACTTTATTTCCTCTTTATCCAAGTCTTTTTTTCCTTATGGCTCACTTAGCCTAACCTCTTTCCTTTCCGGCTTCACTACAGGCTGAGAGATAACACTCCCTATGTGACTTGCCAAATTCCATCCCTTCCTTTTGCCATGGTTTAATCAAAGTCTTGGCCTCCATGGTCTCCTCTGCTTCCTCCTTTTCATACTGTTGCTTTTCATCTTCCATCACCTCGTCTGCCACTTCAGTTTCCTTCCCTTCCACATTCCATCCAGGGTCTTTACCTTCTGCCATGACCTCCACTCCTTCCAAAACTTCAGAGCAAAAAAACTTCAAAGAGCAAACTTCAAATAAAACATGAGTGCTAGCTTTTATGTCAGCCCCACTGGGTAGCTGAGGATTTGTACTGAAAAACCACAGTACTCACGATGGCAATTCATAATAACCAGGGGTTATTTGCACAACAGTCCAAAAAGGCAACACTGGATCAATTCCAAGTAAAGCTAGCACTGAGAGCAACTGCCTCTCAGTGCTTATTATAGTTGTCTGTCAACCCCACCCAGCTAACCTGCACCCGTTCTTTATTATCCTCACCTCCACCCTGCAACTCATGTAACAAACCTCATGTAAACAAACCCATCACCTACAACCCCCACCATCCATTGCTCTAACAATGCAGAATAGCAGACATGTCCATGGCTACCAAGCCTCTCTGAAATAACCCCCACCACCCTGAAAGCCTAGTCAGAAGCTCCATTGGTCTAACAATGCAGAATGGCAGACATGTCAATGGCTACCAAGCCTCTGTGCACATTGTTGATCCTCCCTCTGTGCCCAACAGCTGATCACAATCATGTTGCCCAGCTGGCAAGTGAGGAACAGACTCAAAGAATAAGCACACCTGATTGTCAGGCTCCCAGAATGTCTCCATCATGAGCCTGACAGCCACTGTAAGAAAGGTATATAGAAGCACAATATGGTTCAGAATTGGAAAAAAGGTACCAAAGTTGCAACCTGTCATCTATACTATTCAATATGTACACAGAAATAGTTATGAGAAATGCACATCAAGCAGGAGATCTTATACCATTCTAGACAAGTGGCTATCCAGTCTCTCCTTAAAAGCCTCCAGTTGTGGAGCACCCACAACTTCTGAAGGCAAACTGTGCTCACAGAAAGCAAAGAAGATCTGGAATGGCTAATCCTGAGAGTCAAAGATGAAAGCAACAGAGTGGTCAATGTCTGGAATACTCTACCTGACTCTGTGGTTTCTTCCCCAAGCCCCAAAAACTTTAACCTTAGATTGCCTACTATTGACCTCACCCCTTTCATAAGAGGTCTGTAGGGGGCATGCATAAGTGCACCAACGTGCCTACCATTCCTGTCCTATTGTTTCTTTTCTTTTTTTATTTTTCTTATATGTATTCATGTATTCATAACTATGTTTTACTTATACCTATTATCTTGTAAGCAATTGACAAACCAAATAAATAAATAAACAAATAAATAAAGTAAAAAAAATGGACTGCATCGTAACATCAAGAGAACAAAGTCTGCAGAGAACTCACTAGTCAGAAAGGAAATTGACAATGAGACTATCAAAATTCATCTTCCTGGGCTTTAAAATTGATCAAAGTGATGAGTACAGCCCTGAGATCAGAAGGTGCATAGTATTTGGAAGAACTGCAATGTGTGACATGAATAATATCTGCATGAGTAAAGATGCCAACCTCACAGCCAACTACAGATTAATTAACACAATAATTTTTCCATTTGCTATTTATGGCTGAAAAACATAGACTCTGAAAAAAGCAGATACAAGAAGGGTGGATGCCTTTGAACTGTGATGTTGAAGGTGACTATTATGCACCCCATGAATTGCAAAAATAACAACTAAAGAAGTCTTAGATTGAACCTCATCAAAAATATCATTTGAAACCAAGTTCACCAAACAGGGACTGTTATACTTTGGTCATGTCATGAGAAATGACTCTCAAAAGTCAGTCATGCTAGACATGATCAGCAGAAAGAAAAGAATGGGCCACCTTAACACACACTGATTGGACATTATAAAGGATGAGAACGGGATGATCATGATAGAGGAGGTGGTATGAGAGAAGGGAACATGGAACATTCTAATCCATAGCATGGCCTAGGCTCAGACAATTGAATATCTGACAGTGATGACAATGAGAATGATTGAACAAAATCCATTTAATTTGGTTGTGACTAATTTAAAAGTAATTGGCTACAGGATTGCCTACCTTATTCCCATACTCATTTTGAAAATATAAATGGCAACCTGTTTTAGTCAAATAACACTCTGAATCTAACAAAGAAGTGTGTACCAATGAAAACAGTAAACTGATGCCAGGTGAAAATATTCTTAACTTCACAGTCAATAACAGGACAAAACACATACATTGGGTCCCACTAATTTCCACTTGTCCTAAAACTGAAAGATGACTTTAAGGTTAGGTGAAGTAGCATTTTCTTTAAACTACAAATATTCCCAGATTATAATTCACATGTTTTCTTTACAGCAGATTTCTTTGCATTCTGTTTCTTGATATCTAAATGAATTCCTGGCTAAACTCAATTTTGATAGAAAGTGACTTGACCTCAATGGAACATAAACACCAAATAGAATTTGTAACACAGCATATCTGTCGTTTTGTTTATTCATTCACTCTCTTCCATTTACTGGACAAATTCACATGAAAACTTTGGATTCCATTTATGGATACAAGTTATTTCTATCCATTGACTTTGCTACAAAGAAGCAAGTCTAATCCAGATTCTGTACTGCAGATACCACAATATAAAGTGGAGGTTTTGAAGCGCTGTTTTTTTACATTCTTCCTGGCTTCTGCCTGGTAACAAAATACTCATCTATTCCTCAAGTAACCTTGTAAAAATACTATTATGAGCTTTCTAAGTGCGTGCAGGGAAGAGCACATAGCACAATGTATAATAAACTGATAATATTCAGTTCCCATTCTGGTGCGTTCACTATTTCCATTTGGCAAGGTTGGGATTTAATTGCTGGGATGCTGAATATTCAGTACAAAACTTGAGATCTCCATCATGCATTTGGCAGAAGCCCAATGACAAAGCAAATTTTGCTTTGGGGCCAATAGAAATTTCCATTAGGAAAACCAGAGGAAAATGCCTATTTGATACAGCTTCTGTGTGCAGATTTTTCAAAATGTATTTCTTGTAATTGCTTTGTTGCTTGAAATATTGAGCATTGCCTTATGGCCATAATTTTGCCCTGGAATTTCCCACAGTTTCAGACTTTCTAAAGATTGTGTGATTATGTTTTAAGAAGCCAGACTGACACATTATTCCTTCACTGTTGTCCAATTCAGATAAGATAAGAAATATAGATCTAGTTTCTTCATTTACTTTAGGTTTAGGGGGAAAGAGAATAATTCATGTGGATCACTATCATTCTTAATAGACCATCTCCTTCCCCTGCCTTTTATTTTCCTTTGTTTGCCACCTTTCTTTCCTCAAACTATGATTCTACTTTCTATAACTCAGCGTCTCATTTTTTTTTTTTAGTCCAGACGATATTGTCAGTCAGCAACAGATTCATAACTGTTAGACAGAAATAGTTCTTTCTTGGACTTTTTAAAGGAAAATGGAGCTTGAACTAGACATCTCTTATATGCAAAATTTACTGTACTACTCAATCATGTCATTTAAATAAATACAGTGGGATTAGCTAAGTATTTATATTCATGGTGCATGGTATAGATATGTATACCAGTCTGAATATAAATGTGAGAAGCGTATAAAATATTGAAAATTTGCTTGAAATATTCTGGCTGACTAGTATTCAGACCAATTTGTAAGGAAGTATATTTGTTCTAAAGAGTCAAATTCACAACTTGGGAGAATATATAAATGTACAATTTTCATTAAAAGGTCACACAACCTTTGTGACTTAAAATAGTTTTTCCAGCTTGTAAGTCAGCTATGACCCATGAACCCACTAAACTTTTGAAATTTTATTAATTTCTATTATATGGGGATTTTAAAAGAAGCAAACTCTCATACTGATTCCTTTCGTATACTTGTCCCTGAAATAGCTTAATTATTTATCAAAAGGATTTACATATAGCTCCTTTCATTGAGGCAAAGGAATATTGCAAGCTACCTAGCTGTATTCCTCCTCATAACATCAAGTTTTATGTTAGAAAGCCAGCAATAAACACTCATAAGGAGCTGTTTGCCTGGCCATAAACACCTTAGGTTTTGCAAACCCAAGAAGTAAGCTTTTAAGATTCAGAGGTTGAAGGCTAGAGAAACAAAATAAATCCAGATCATCAGGTTAACAGGATTATACCAGCAGATATTCAGAGCAATCTGACACTGGCATAGAAAAGTTCAAAGAGCATAGGATTCTGGGCTCCTAGCAAGCTGGATCTAAACAATAAGATTAAAACATTAGCTAACTGCAATTAAATTGGAATAGTAGCCTTTGTAAACACTAAATAATAAGACAATTTCCACATTATCATAGGTGTTGTCAAGTTCTGAAACTATGGGAGTGTTAGGGTAGATTGGGTTTCTGAGAATGCATTGACAAAGCCTTTTTCCTTTGGACTTTAGTGACAGGAGATGAGGGTTTATTTTGTCCTTTGGGATCAGTTGTTACACTGCCCACAACTGGAAGATAATTGAAGCTTAATTGGATTGGTCAGAATATAGGCACAAGCATGGGATGAGGGGACTCTGGGTAAATATGAAGTAACTCTGGAATTTGATGCGAAAAGGCATCTTGATTCACCTGAATGTAATGGCAAAATCTTCTTAGCAATCTATTTTCCGAGGTAGCAGCTGATAACCAAACTTAATTTAAGCTTAAAAGGTTGCTTTGCTTGTAATGATGATATATAAAGGAATGTAAGCTTCTCTGGTTTGGTCTAATTGAGAGATGTGTACAAAAGGTTAAATTCGCTATAGGAATTAAAGATAAGGGATATACAGACAAGGAACAATAGCAATACTATCTTTAATTGGCAAAGAAATTTGACTGTTTTAGGAATGGATGCAAAAATGTATATCCAGACTCAGCAATGACCATAAGTCAATCTACTTGTTCTATTGGTTTAGTATTTCATTGTTTGTCTGAGTTGGTAATTCCTTGTTTGGGGTATTTGTTTACTGCTTGTTTGGTGTTAATCTTGCTTGTCTGGGTATTGATCGCTTGCTAGGAGGTGTTCTGATCTTCCTTTTTTAGCTTTTTTATTGTTTCTTTTGAATGGTATGCAAATGTTATTTAACTCAATGCACCTGTTGAAGGCTAATTTGTTTGAATGCCAAACTAATTTCTTAGCAATTTTGAATTTAGCTTGGTTTAGGATGCTCAGAGTTTCCCAGTTAAAACTATAGTTAAGTCTGTCCAGGTGTTGTGAAATTAAGGAGTTTTCATCATGTTTTTGAGTAGATAGAAGAATGCTAGACTAGTCTGATCAAACTGTCTGTTCTCCCGTTCATTTTAAGACACTGGAATATTTTAATGGATCAATAAAAATGATCATATCTTTAACAATGTGAGAGAAAGATGTAATGAAAGATAAATTTCATTGACATCATTGACATTATGAATGTAATGGGTTAATCCCATTTAAATAGCAAGTTCCTATATTACAATGGGCATGTGAAATTTGAATTTAATACTCCCTTCTGTTAATGGACAATACAAAAGAGATTAGAAAGACTCTTATGTCAACTTATAAAATATTTCTATGTTCTTTGTATAGTTGCCAACAGAAAGGGAGGAGGAGAAAGGGGTTTGAAAGAGCAGTGCGTCAGCTTGAAAATCGAAAGTGAATTCCATAAATAGTTTTCAAAGATAGTAACTAGGTGAGTGAAGTTTCTGCTGCACAAATATTCTAACTGGAGAACATGATTGATGACTCTTGGCTATGGATGTGTCTCATTGGAGAATATGAATTATGATACACTAAGGAGGCTCGAGACTCATGATTTAATTGGGATAACTTTAAATTCATTTGTCAACAATTTGTAATCAAAGGCCATTGTTTTAAAAATGCAACATGTATGACTCCTTGTACCTCTACCTTGGGAACAGCCACATAGGGCCACATTTGGAATACTGTATTCAGTTTTTGTCACCACGATGTAAAAAAAGATGTTGAGATTCTGGAAAGAGTGCAGAGAAGAGCAACTGAGATGATTAGGGGAACATTTGCTGGAATTGGGTATGTCTAGTTTGATGAAAAGAAGGACTAGGGGTGACATGATAGCAGTTTTCCAACATTTCAGGGGGTGCCATAAAGAAGAGAGAGTCAAACTATTCTCCAAAACTTCTGAGGGCAGGACAAGAAGCAATGGGTGGAAACTAACCAAGGAGAGAAACAACCTAGAACTAAGGAGAAATTTCCTGAGAGTTAGATCTATTAATCAGTGGAACAACTTGCCTCCAGAAGTTGTAAATGCTCCAACATTGGAAGTTTTTAAGATTGGACAATCATTTGTCTGAAATTTTATAGGATTTCCTGGCTAGGCAGGAGGTTGTACTAAAAGACCTCCAAGGTCCTTTCCATCTCTATTATTCTATTCTATTCTATTCTATTCTGTTCTATTCTATTCTATTCTATTCTATTCTATTCTATTCTATTCTATTCTATTCACATAACATTAAGATCTGCTGGAAATGGGAGAGAATATAATAGAATGTTTGTGTTTGTACCTTTAGTACTATCTGAAACTAAGAATTTTCTGAATGAGTTACATTTTGGCTGGACTGAATAGATTAAAGGCATGAGTTGGTAAAAGGCAGCATCAGATACATATGTAATTCATCTATGTCTTCACAACTGGACAGGTCACATCTTTAAAGGCGTGATTTGCTAACAGAATATGAGAATTTTCATCCCAGGAGTGAACATGTCTTTCAGTGCATCAGGTAGTTTGTCATTTCATACTCCACTTAATAAGCAGCACATTCATTTTCTGTTTCCTGCACTTATCTGGCACATCTCATGAGACATGCTGTATGAAATCTGAAAAGCTGCAGTTTGTTAATGGCCACAACTAAAAAAAATGTAGTCTCGCTCCTTCCATTCTCTTCTACTCTTTTGAATATATATATATAACTTTTCAAAGCTCGGTTAGCCATCTCTCTCTCTCTCTCTCTCTCTCTCTCTCTCTCTTTTTTTTTTTCTTTAGCTCTTCACAATTACTGTTGCTTATTGAATTAGGTCAGGAACATAAGGTACACAAGATTTAACTGCTTTTAGTCTAGTTGATTTATGTGGCAGAGATTTAAGTGTGTGCTTAATTCTCCCATTGAAATCAATGGGGTTTTAAATGCTTAACTGGCTGGTTTGTGCTTTGGTTATTAAATAATGTATTTCTGGAACAAGACATTTCCTTTACTCTGACCACAGTTATATATGGATTTGAAACAGAGGTGGTATTCAGCAGGTTCTGATCAGTTCTGGAGAACCAGTAGAGGAAATTTTGAGTAGTTCGGAGAACGGACAAATACCATCTCTGAGTGGCCCCACCTCCATCTATTCTCTGCCTCCCAAGTCCCAGCTGATTGGTTGGGTCTTCTTTTGTTGCCCTGCACAAGAGAACAGAGCTGGAAATCAGGTTAATGGGGTGGGGAGGGAATGGAGATTTTACCATATCCTTCCTTTGCCACACCCACCAAGCCATGCCCACAGAACCGGTAGTAAAAATAATTGAATCCAACCACTGGTTTGAAAGTTTTCACAAAGCTCCTTACATTTACAGGAGGAAAGCATTTCCATTGTTAATTTCTCCATGAAAGAAGCCATCAATGAATTACAGGTAAGTGTTTCATGCAACCCGAAATAGCTCACAAGTATGGTAAATATGTAAACATACAGTACCTGTCTTTTTTTCTTTGTAGTCTCTCAGTTGCTTGAAAATCTTTGTTAATCACAATTCAATAAAAATAACTCCAAACAAATAAACTTTTAGATTAAGCTAGCCCAGATTAAGCTGAGGGTACTGGCCCAAAGTCACTCAGCTGTATCTCATGCCTAAGGCTAGATTTGAACTGACAATCTTCTGTTTTCTAACCTGGTGCTTTAACCAGAAGCCCAAACTACTATATTATATCTTTTAGATCGGGGTATCAAAATCAAGATACTTAAATCTGGCCAATAGGGCCAACCTGGAAAAAGCGAAGGACAGGCCCATGGTGCCTCTGCCAGCAAAAATGGAGCCTGGCTCTCCCAAGCTCCATTTTTGCTGGCAGAGAGTTGCAGGAAGCCATCACAGCCAAAAACAGAGCCCAGGAGCCCATTTTTGATGGCAGAGCACTCATGCCACCACAGGCACCCAGTGACGTTCTACTGGCCATGCCCACCCTGGCCATGCTCACCCCAGCCCCCCAAGATCAAACACAATCCTAATGTGGCCCTCAATGAAATCAAGTTTGACACCTCCGTTTTAGATCCCTTTTGAAAATAGGTTTCAGGATATGAATATTGGCTAAATCATTTTTTTTGGTTTCCTTCCCTCATCCTTTTTAATGGCTGTGGTTTGCTTTGTTTCTACTTTATTTTACACTATTCATTTAAGAATTTATGTAGTTTTTATTATATAAATGTGTGCTTGCTATGTTGAATTACTTATAAAGTAATAAAGGTAGAATAGAAATCTAAGAAATAAATAGTTTTGAAGTCTGATTGCATGGCATTGTACACTTATCTAAATCATGCAAAGAAACTGAACAGCTATTAGACATACAGCATCTGAAGCTTAAAATGTATTTTAATTACTGTTGGACTCATACAATTACATTTGTAAAACATCATTTCTGAGTTTTTACATCACTATCGTCCTTCTTATAGAACTCACTGACTTAAAAATATTAGATATGTTATTTTAAAGCACAGTTGCTTATCTGTGCTTAGAATCATATTGAAATAAATATTAAAGGCTTCTTGGATATAGGGTGGCATTGTACAAGCAAACTCAGTGCACATTTGGTCAATGTAAAAAATCAAAAGTAAGTCACACAACCCACAGCTCCACATCCAACCCTACTTCATCTAACCCACCATCACTCAAAACTAGGTACACACGCCCCTAACTACCTCAATTTCAACTACAACTGGCCTTAAATGCAAGCTACTCAATGCAAGAAGCCTTGTGAATAAAATACCTGAATTTCTCCTCTTACTAAATATGGCTAAATTCGACATCATATTTGTCTATAAAACATGGTTCAATGCATCTCTCCCTGTCTCCATTACCACAGTAAGAGACTATCATGTTTACTGATCAGATCGTGAAATCCTGAGAGGAGGTGGTATTGCTATCTTCTATAAAAAGTCCTTACATCTAAAAAACATCCAAGTTACCCAAGAGCTTGCTCTTCCTGAGACCATTATCTGTGAACTGTCTTTAAATATCACATTTCAATTCTTACTATGTTACAGAGCTACTGATTATGACATCAAACATGTAAACAAGTTAAATTCACTACTAACATGGGCAACATCCTGCCCACATGCTTTTATCTTTCTTGGTGACTTCAATCACCTTAACTAGATCCTAAATGAATGAACCCATACATGCAACCTTCTTCAATGCTGTAACAAACCTGGGACTGGAACAACTAGTAAGCAACAATACTAGACTTAACAACTGCCTTGATCTCATCTTCTGCAACACTTTGAATTCAATTTATAGAATATAAATTAAAGAACCCTTTTCCAACAGTGACCACAGCATGATTGACTGTTATCTCAACATACATCCACACAAAAATCAACACAATGATGTGATCCCCAATGATAACTTCAAAAAAAGGAAACTATGATCTTATAGACAACGATCTCTCATCCCTTGATTGGCAACTTTTATTCACTGGATGCAATACTGTTGAAGACCATTACAACATATTTTTACTTGAAGTCAAAAGAGTCATCAAACTATATGTACCAATAACAACTCCAAAAAACAGAAAAAAGAGATTACCCATAACAATAAAGAAGCTTCAATCCAAAAAGAGATCACTTTGGTGGAAAAACAAATCTGGTCATGTTGCCAACTTCAAAAGCTGATAGAAAAATTTATGCCACCAGATAAAGACTGAATGCACTAATTATCACATTAAACAAGAGGAAAATCTTCTACGCACTAATTCCACCCATGCTTTCTACAATTTTGTAAACAACAAACCAAAAGACTCAAGGTCCATCCCACTCCTGAAAGGACCTAATGGTAAAGACTGCAATGATGACACTATTAAACCCAACCTCTTTAACACATTCTTTGGCTCAGTATTTGTAAACAGCAATGGATCATGCCCAGTATTTCCTAGTTGAACCACAGACAACTACAATGATCTAATACATATTGATTTTTACAGTAGGCAATGTTGGAAAAGCACTACGCAATCTAAAACCATCTCTATCTATTGGACCAGACTGAATATGTGCTTACTTCTTAAAAAAGCTACCCACTGTCATAGCTGAACCTCTAAGCATAATCTTTGAAAAATCTTTCAGGACTAGCTCCTTGCCAAAACTATGATCACTAGCCACGGTCATCCCCATCTTCAAAAAGGGAGACCCCAGCCTAGTTGAAAATTACAGACCAATTTCTTTTGCTGTGTCACCTGTAAAGTCATGGAATCAATTATTAACCAATCCATTATCCTCCACTTGGAGACAAACAACCTACTCTCTAATAAACAATTTGGTTTAAAAAAAGAAAACTATCCTGTAATCTGCAACTCTTACACTGCAAAAACCTATGGACTACACAACTCAATCAGGGCAAAGCAAAAGCAATCTACATAGACTTCTGTAAAGCCTTTGATTCAGTGGTACATGACAACCTACTCCTAAAACTAAAATCTTATGTGTCTCTGGACATCTGCATAACTGGATAGAAGCATTCCTGTCAAACAGACAACAAAGGGTCGAAATTGGGAGTATCCTATCAAATTCTGTACCTGTCAACAGTGGTGTCCCCCAAGGCAGTGTTCTAGGACCAACTCTCTTCATACTCTACATAAATGACCTCTGTAATCATATTAAGAGCAACTGCGTTCTTCTCGTTGATGATGTAAAGCTATTCAACACCAAGACAATACTGCTACCCTTCAAAAAGACCTCGACTATGTATCAGAATGGTCAAACAAATGGCAACTTCAAATCTCAACAAATAAATGCTCTGTCTTACATATTGGCAAAAAAAATCAGAAAATAAAATAAAAGCTGAATAGTCAAAATCTTGTTGATGATCCAAACTCTGTCAAGGAACTTGGAGTACTCATCTCTAATGATCTAAGTGCTAGAGCCCACTCTAACTGCATAGCCAAAAAGGCATTAAGAGTTGTTAACCTAATCCTGCATAGCTTTTTCTCTGGTAATATCACACTACCAACTAGAGCATACAAAACATTTGCTAGACCAATACTCGAATACAGCTCATCAATCTGGAACCCACATTACGTATCTGATATTAACACAGTTGAGAAAGTCCAGAAATATTTCACAAGAAGAGTTCTCCACTCCTATACTCGTTGCAGAATACCTTATGCCACCAGACTTCAAATTCTAGACCTAGAAAACCTAGAACTATGCCACCTTCAGTCCGATCTAAGTATAGTATATAAAATCATACATTGCAATGTCCTACCTGTCAATGAATACTTCAGCTTCCACCATAACAATACAAGAGCAAATATACACAAACTCAAGGTTAATCGCACCAAACTTGATTGCAGGAAATACAACTTCAGCAACAGAGTGGTCAATGTCTGGAATCCTCTACTCTAACCTTAGACTGTCTACTATTGACCTGACCCCCTTCCTAAGAGGTCTGTAGGGGGCATGTATAAGCACACCAACGTGCCTACCTTCCCTGTCCTATTGTTTGTTTTATTTTTCTTATATGTATCCATTTATTCATAGCTATGTTTTTACTTATACCTATTATCTTGTAAGCAATTGACAAACCAAATAAAATAAAAATAAAATAAATGTGTCAATGCTCTACTTCTTGCTTGATCTAACATCATGCCTCCACTACAAACAATTTCAAATGGATACATCATAGCAACATGGGAAATGTGTGAACCTATGCAAAGAATATAAGGTTTATGACAATGGTTTGCATCCTGCCCCACAAATGCTAGGAAGAGTAGGTACACCCTCCCTTAACCGAAGTTGGAGAAAAAGATGAAGTCAGATGAAAATCTTGGAGGTATCATTCTTTTCATTTTTTTAAAAGTTCATGTAGTACCAGGCAGCAAGGAAATGAGACGTATCAGTTTCCAAATCATGCTAGACTTTAATTCTCCCACTTCTTGGGGAATGAACAAATTCCTGAATGTCCATTGTCTTCTCTTACCACCTATCCATTCAAAAGAATGAACATGTTCTTCCCAAAGACGCTTTTTCAAAGGCAACTGGAGTTCGTTTTTTGTTGAAGATGTTTTGCTTCTCACCCAATAAGCTTTTTCAGTTCTGAAGTGTCTTGAATGAGAAGTGAAATGTCTTCAAGGAAAAACAGTTGCCCCTTTCAAAAAGTGCCTTTGGGACAACCATGACCTGGAAGACTTAGAATCTCCATAGATGAATGTATTCCTCATTAACACTAATGTGATTAGCAATATCATTAAATACTGTCATTATTTCTGCTGTAGGCCTCTTGCTAGTCTTAGAGCACATGAATGCAAAATGACATTACTTTCCAAATGTACTGCCCTCTCCATGTTGCAATGTACAGCAGTTTGTGAATGATTCTCTCAATCAGGATTGTTGGAGGAGCACAAGATGAAGATGCCCTTCTGACCCATTTTCATTTGAAGAAATAAGACATACAAAGAGGAATATTTCTTTGTACTGCTTCCAATAAAAATATCAGGATTATGTTTGGAGGCAAGGAGATCCATAGTGTAAACAGGATTAAAAGCAACAGAAGAATAACAGACTACTGAAGCAGAAAACCAGTAGTTCTGAGGAAGGGGAAAGGATTAGAAGATTGCTAGAGCCCAATGAAACTACAAAAGTTTGTATTAATTAATATATTAAGGATCTTATTGTCCTATTAAGGATTCAAGAAAATCAGTCTTACCTTCTTTTGAAATGAGCCACTTATTCCTACCTTATTACATAACTCAACCCTAGAGTTTTCCAACACTCCTATTAATCAATTCAGACTTTCATGCCTGTTGAAGATGCCGAAATGAGCTAACTTGGGAAATATTTAGCACTGAATTTAGGTAAACCTCTTAGAGGAGCAGATCATTGTGAATCTTTTATGTTCTTTTTCTAGCCCTCTATGCACCTCTAGTCTTAATTTGTAGTAAAGTGCTTCAAACTGATGTATCACAACAGACGTTGAAAAAATGAAGGGGAAGGGCTTTCATCAGATAGGATGAAAGGATGATGAGGATGAAAGAAAGAATTAACTCTCCACCTTCAATAAGTTGATTTTTTTCCCTAGAATGTGAGAACAATTGAAGTTTAGACTCAAATTAGAACAATATCCTTGTTGTATTAATGAAATTGTCTCTCCCCAATTGTTTAAATCTATTTTGAGTAAAAAATTATTTTAAAAATTTAAGTTGGCCCCAGCTCTGATCCAAGCTCTCTCAAGGGATTCATGTCTCCTTTTTAAACCCTTTGTCTGTTTGAAGCCATTATTACCATCATTAACCTAAATTCAATCAAGTCAATAATATGCATTGTGTGGAATGACTTAGATTTACTTTACAAGTTATTGGTTAATGGGATTCCACTGCCTCCCCTCTTTATTTTACATTCTCTTAGCAACTTTCTTTGATTTTTATTTTTTCTCAGCTTTTTGTCAACTGACCAGGTTATTTTTTAAAATTATTTTTGTTCAGCTAAGGATTTCAGAAGCAAAGAATCAGTTTTTTTTAGCTTCTGAAAGTTTGCATCAAGGGATTGGTTTAAAATCATCTTGGTTTTAATGTTACAAAATTAGGCTGATGTGCTAAGATCTGGGAGGCAGCCAACAAAAAACAAGATTCCTCCAAAGTCAAATTAATTTCATTCTGTCTGAACATCTATTAATAATCTGGCATTCAGAACTATATGAGGCAAAGAAGTTATTGTGCTCATATAGTATGCTTCACCTAGGTACTAAATTTATCCATTGTATAGCTTTATACCACATACTGAATCATACAGTAGATTAAAAAATGAGTCTGGATTTGTATATTCTACCAAGTCACAAAAAACAAACAAACAGTATGAGGAAGAGAAATTAGTGTTTACTCTTTCCCAGGAACCAGAAAGGTTAAAATAAGTGAGCTAATGTCTTTAGAAGTATATTTTCTTTGAAAACAGTAAAAGTTCTACCTCTGCAAATGTTTGCTTTCCATCCATCATCTTCCTGTATCCTAATTAACATCTATGAATTTTGTGCCAAATTAGCAGAAGACAAAAAAAAAAACTAAATGCATTTCATTCATCTTAACTCTCTATAATTTATACATATTCTTCTGATACATTGCAAATATTTTCCAAAGGAAATGATTTTGACTTGTGCCATTTTCATGTAAATTGCTAAAGAAGTAAAAGAAAGAGAATAAGGAGGAGGAGAAGGAAATACAGTCCCAAATGTAAAGGTTCTTCTTTCATTAAAAAAGAAGCTTGCCCATATTCTTTTGAAATATTACCTTGGGGTTTGTTTGTGATTTTTATCTTTATTATGTTAAATGGATTTTTATAACGCCCCCATCCATGAAATAACAGCAACAACAACAACAAAGCTTTAATCAGAAATAGAAGAAAGAAGGGAGGGAGGGTGGAAGGGAGGAAGATAGGAAGGAAGGCAGGCAGGCAGGCATCTGGAATTTGGCAAGCATATTCCTTCAGAATAGTCAAATTTTAATTCAGATTTCAACCAAATGTGATTTTCTCTTTAAAGATACCTGACAGCAATCTTACTGAAGAAAACAAACAAATGGATTGTCAAATGAATCAACCCAAAATTTTCACTCAATGCACAAAGGACTAGGCTCAAATGATCCTACTTCAAACCTATGTGAAAATCTAGCTCTGTAGAAAAGGCTCTAAAAAGAGGAAGAAAAAGAGATAGAAGATGACTAGCAACAGAGTGGGTGGATTCAGTTACTGTAGCCATGATTGAACTATTGGAGGAATTGACCAGGTGGACAGATGGACAGATCATCAGAGAGAAATCTGTCTATGTATCCCTAAGGGTCCATAGTGATTAATGAATAAAAACTAGTCTAAGGGACTAATAATGATTGTAATTCAAGCATCCTATATAAATCAATTAATATAATTCTGTTGTAATTCCTAATCACTCCAAGATGACTGAATACTTTCTAATTACTGGATTCAAACATAATTTTCTGCTCTTTTCGTGCATATGTAGTTCTTAATGAAAATCACGGTCTCAACATAAGGTTTTAAATCATATTTATTAAATTCAAATTAAATGCAAAATATATGAAAGGAAAACGTTTTTCAATTTTGTTGTTAAAGCTAAATATAACTATAATATGCACAATTTCAAAATATAATATCCTAGCCGTACAGTTTTCACAAGGTTGGAAAACTTTTGGCCCTGGGGACACTATCATCTATTTGTCTGACTATCTGTCTATTTAATTTAAAAAAGAAATAGTGGTTCTAATATAATCACTAGGATTGATCTCAAGAACTGAATACTTCATAATTCACAGACTTTATCACTTCCTCATGAAAGAAAGTTAACTCTATGGAAAATGGTCTTGTTGATGTTATATTTATGGTGCCTGAATGTAGCCATTTTTTTTTTTTTTTTGGTTAGAGAGTGTTTTAATGATACATCCTAATAGGAGGAATCCATCATCCCTATTAAAAGAATCTGCCTGAAAATAAATGAAACCAATTAGCAGTAAAAGGCTTGCTCATAAGTAATGTCAAACAAGGACATATGAACCATATTCTTAAGGCAACTAAAGGAAAATATGTAATTCTGCCAAGTTAGGGCAAGATCAATAAGTTTACGAAGTTTTATAGGGGAAGTATACTAATCCTGGAAAAGTAATATCTTAGAAGAAAGGCAGTAAGCAATAACTAGTTCACCATTAATTCATGTTTGAAAGATAATTATAACTACTGTAGGTATTTTTTACTGATAAAATAGTTATCCTCCCCTTTTAAAGAGAACATATGTTGGATAAGATCACCAATAAGCTTTTGGGTAGACCTCTTCCAGAGATCCATCCTGTACAGTGGAGTCCTATTCATGACAGAGTTCAGGAGAACAAGGGCTTGGATACAATCATTCTGTGATAATTGTGATATATCTTGTTTCTGGGAGTTTATCTGGTGTCCTTATAATAACATTTTAAAGTGCTATCTAACTATAGTTTTAATTGCCTTTGATTTTGATCATTGATTGGGGTGTTTTGACTTTGTTTTGGTTTTATGGTAATCTGGTGATAGCAATTTTATTTTTCTGTTTGTGTTATATGAATATGTTGTGGCGTACCATATTGCACATTGTATTTTTGTCCCTTTGGGATTTATTAGAATTATTTCAGAATGCTCTAATTAAACCAGAATTTGGGGAGCAATAGTATTTGTAACAAAGAAACCACAAAAAATAATAATAACCCACCTGGGTGTTTTCATTGTTAAGAGTTATGGAGAAGCATTGAATTGCTTTAAAAATCTATAACTAGAGTTTAACCACAAGACTGAGTTGATTTTATTTACTACATTTATATGATACCTTTCTGCAATTTCTTTTGAGGTGCTTTACTGCCTGGCTTTCTCACTTAGGCTTGGCAGTAAATAACAGGCTTCCAGGAGTTCATGGTTTTGCTCAACTGTTCAGCTTGACTTGCCTGAAAACTCTCAGACTAGATTAGACCCTCTATTGCAGATAAGAATGAAGTCAGACAAAAAAATGGGTTTCTTGCTGCCAGTGCGGAGATGTCAAAACTTAAAATTATAGGGATTTAAACTTGAAGTGTTTTCTTCCATCCTAATTAACATACAAGGTGTGTGTCATTTGAAAATCCTGAAATCAAACAATTGTTGTTTATTTACATAATAATCCAAGAGGTCTGTCTACTATCTGGGAGTGGCAGTTACTGCACTGGATAGCAATTCACCTTCAAATCCAATTGGAAGTATTGGCTAACATCTGCAAAGTTCCACATAGCTTAACACCTATATACCAATAGAAACATCTCTCCTATCCAGTTTTGGGTCAAACTATGCAATCAGTTTGGTGCAGTGGTTAAGACATCAGGCGAGAAATTGGGAGATTCCAACCTGTAAAGATGTAAAGCCACTTTGGTGTCCTTGGGATAGTCATTCTCTCTCAGTATTAAGAAGCAGGGAATGGCAAACCACATCTTCCTGAGAAAACTGCAGGGATCTGTCTAGAGAGTCACCAGGAATCAACATGAGTAGAAAGCAAAACAATGAACTTACCAAATTGGCAGGTGATACTAAGCTGGCAGGAATAGCAAATACCCTAGAAGATAGGCTCAAGATCCAGATGGATCTTGACAGACTAGAACACTGGGCCATATCTAATAAAATGAAATTCAATATAGAGAAAAGTAAAGTCCTACACTTAGGCAATAAAAACCAAAAGTACACATATAGACTGGGTGAAACCAGGCTCAATAGCAGTAACTGTGAGAGGGATCTTGGAGTCTTAGTGGACAACCAGCTAAATAGGAGCCAGCAGTGTGCAGCAGCAGCCAAAAAGGCTAATGCAATCCTAAGATGCATTAACAGAGGGATACAATCAAGATCAAATGAGGTACTAATACCACTCTATAAAGCCTTAGTAAGACCACACCTAGAGTAATGCATCCCGTTTTGGTCACCACTTTATAAAAAAGACGTTGAGACTCTAGAAAAAGTACAGAGAAGAGCAACCAGGATGATTAGGGGACTAGAGACTAAAACATATGAAGAACGGTTACAGGAACTGGGCATTGCTAGTCTAGTAAAGAGAAGGACCAGGGGAGACATGATAGTGGTCTTCCAATATTTGAGGGGCTGCCACAGGGAGGAATGGGTCAAGCTATTTTCTAAAGCGCCTGTAGGCCAGACAAAGAATAATGGATGGAAACTGAACAAGGAGAGATTTAGCCTGTAAACAAGGAGAAACTTTCTGACAGTGAGAACAATCAACCAATGGAACAACTTGCCCTCGGAAGTTGTGGGAGCGCCATCAGTTGAGACTTTCAAGAAGAGATTGGACTGCCATTTGTCAGAAATGGTGTAGGGTCTCCCTTTGGGCAGGGGGTTGGACTAGATGACCTACAAGGTCCCTTCCAACTATCTATCTATTTGTTAATGACAACAATAACATCAAAAGTAAGTTGTTTGGACTAAAATCAGTTGATGTTTCTGAGCAGGTCCTGATGTTTGAAATTATGCGTAGTCTATTTTCCCCTAGATGTGCTTATTTCTTTACAAAGACATAGGTATCCAATCATTCCTGAAGGGAAAAGAACAGGATTTGGCAAATACAGCCTTGCTCATTCTTTCTTGTATTATTTCTCTTTCTGTGCATAATGACATGCTTTATCAGGGTAAAGTACACCCAGAAGGGCTACTAACCAGTTTGCTGTAGTCAAAAGTATTATGTTCTGGTAATTTCTCCTTAAATTCATAAAATCTAGAGTGTGTATAGAACCAGTTTGTTGTAGTGGCACCTAGGTACAAATCAGGAAACTGTGAGTTCTAGTTCTGTCTTAGGCACAGGGCCAATAGAGTGAATTTGAGTCTGTCAGTCTATCTTAACCTTTGGAAGGATGCAATTGCAAACCACTTCTGAAACCTTGCTAAGAAAACTGCCGGGAATAGTCCAAGTAATCATAAGGAGTCAATACTCCTTGGACATACAAATACACCAACAATAATTGAGAGATATGGGGTAGTGGGGTATGTGGTATCCAATCAGATAATATTGGCTCCTACTCTGATGTATATGATATAATGGCAGATAACTTCACTAAATTTCTACAAAAAAAAGAAAATAATATTTTCTCTAGGACAAGACTCCCTCTTAGTGAATGATAGTCTAGAACTGCTATTGAAAAACTCTCAAAAGGTGCAGGAAAGCATTAGATCCTTCATTTGTATTTAACTAAAAGACCAATGTGACTGCAGATTGATAGAGGGACGATTATGCAGCAAAAGGTAGACACTTACATAAACACATTGTCTACCTCATCACAAAATGAAATGTGGAAATACTAAGCCATCCAAGAGAATTTCTTTGAAACTTTTTTCTATTTTTTTTTCTTTTAAATTGAATGAGTACTGGGAACAAAAGTGCAGAATTTAGCTATCCGGTAGTAAAAAGAATAGTTAGCAGTTGAGTAGACAAGATGCAAAAGAAAGGAGAAAAAACATTCAATCACTCTGGGAATGTTTAGAGAGAAGAGCAACTGAAGGCATTCCCACCCACCCCCAAGCTAAAGAGATGAACTTTCCTCTGGCTCATCTCTCTTTTTGCACAAACTAAACCAAATGTATTTTGCAGATATGAGAAGCCAAGGGATAGGTGGTACTGGTAACCTCCAGGAAGAGTCCTGAATAATTCTCCTCACATCTGAGGTCGTAAAGGAATGCAAAATGGGTGGAGGTACTCCAGAAAAAGTGAGACCTGGTGATGATCTCCTTCCTTCCAACTTTGGGGGAAAAGTTTTAATAAATGTTAAAATTCCAAAGTAGAAGGAGATACAAAAAGAGGGAAGAGATGGGAAAAGGAGGGCACTGTACTGAGGATGCTGACAGGTTTCTTAATCTCATTTTACAAAGCATTTTAAGACAACATGAAGTAAAGTAGTATTAAGAAATGGAACACAGAGATCACATTTTCTTTTTGCCATAGTTAGGGCAAAAAGAGCAGGACGGCTGTGATATTTTTTCTAGAAATAACACTGTAAGTGATGATTTGTCATGAATGCAGCGTATCCTGCTACTGATAGTAATGTTGCAGAGTTTGTGTGCTCCAAGTTCCTTCAGTTAAACAATGTCATCTATCAAGACCCTGGAAGTGAGGTTTCTCTGTAGTAGCATCTTTCCTTTGAAACAAGATCCCCCTCAAGATCTGGATGGCCTCCACTCTTCTATTGTTTAGAAGAGCTATGAAGATCTGAATTTTTACTCCTTCCCCAGGGCTTTGGTGGAGAAAAGTGAGACTTCTGTGTCATTCCACATGGTTTGTCATCTTGTATTGGTTTAATTGTACAGATTGTCCTCGAATTATAGCTGTTTGTTCAGTGACCATTCAAAAATATGACAGAGCTGAATGAAAGGACTTAAAATTCCTGCCCTGGCTTTACAACTGAACACAGGGATGCTGAATGGCCCTCCCTTATCTTTCCCCCTCCATCCAACCTTTCTTGGTCCCCACAGGCTTTGGGCCTGCTTCCGACTCCACTAGGTCCCATATCCTTTTCTCCTTCCCCATATGAACCAGTCACTTAATTTTTCTGTAGATCCACTGCATGATTACAAGTCAGAGATTGGGACTGGGAAAGAGAACTGGCTGATCTGACCCCCCAGCCTTCCTCTACTCAACTCCTGGCCTGTGGGCTGGATGCCTCACATGCTGTCCACACCCACACCTGGTTTAGCGAAGTGGAAAAAAGTTCTGATATGTCACGTGATGCCACCATGATGGTGTGAGTTTGACACCCCTGCTCTACAGAGTATGGCACCATTCCAGTGTGGCCATAATTCATTATGGCTAGATCCAAAATAGAGTCTGCTTCTGGGATGGCATCCCTCAGCCTCTGTGTAGGAATGCTATGCAGCAGAATGGCTTCGTTCCAAAGTAGATCTAGGAAGAGTTAGGTGAACTGATCAATGACAAGATAGGAAGGAGGAGGGAGGGAGGACCCAGTGGGCTTGGAAGCAATACAAGGTTTGTGGGGCACCCAGCATGGCAAGAAGCAAAGCATGAGGTGCCTTAAGGGATGGAGAGTATCCCTATGGCAGAAAAGTAGGAAATAAATATTTTAAGTAAATATAAACATCTAGTATAATTGTAACCCTCATCCCCCACCTCACAGTTATCTTAATTCCCCTTTCTGTTTGGACACAAATCCCTTTCTCCCTCTATTTACTCATTATTTCATCCTGTCATCTGCTTTTGACAATTAAAAGAACTGGTCCTTAGGCTAGGAATGTGCCTGTTCTTTACAATTATATAAAGGATTTTGAAGGTTTTTTTTTGTTTTTTTTATTACTTCTTTCATTGGTTATTTTTCATAGAATATTTTCTCTCTCTATCTCTCTTTGAAACTGAAATCAGTCAGTCCCCCGATTACCTTTAAGTTTGTACAAATGGAATAAAACAATAAGAATAAATTCACAAATTAGTCCACCTTTAACCATATGGAAGATCTATGTTATAGACTTCATTAGTATTAACCAGTCTATAAAGTTATGCAGAGAAAAAAACTTGATAATATTTACAATGAACATTTGGAAGTCAATGACATTTTAAAAGACTGTATTTTGTAAATATAATCACAAATGCCACTGATTCTTGAAGCCTTCTATGTATGTAGCCAAAGAGCAGGTCAACGGGCAAAATGACTTTCAAGCATGTATAGCACCTCTAACTGGATGACATGTTCTGCTGTTTCTCCTTGTCATACATACATTTCATAATTGCTGTCTGACAGGAAACCATGGCCTCCATTTGCCCGACTGCTAAAGCTGGATTGAAGGTCAGAAGATACTTCTACAGACAAGCGAACTTTGGAATAGAGTCAAGACTCTCTTCATTGAATTAGATTCTTAGGAGATGCAATTGATATTAAAGCTGTTTGGGGAAGAAAGGCTGGAGAAGAATATAACAAGAGAAGTTGAACAGAGTTCAGAAGACAGGAGTATAGACTTTCCAGTGCAACTGTAGATACCATTGCAGGAATTGCTGATGGAATTATGGATAAGGAGATTATGAGATTATGGATAAGGTCTTCAAAATCAAATACTGATTGAGAAATTCAGCTTACCCTAAAGGTTTAAACAATAGAAAGCACTAGAAAGTGGAGACAGCAATAACTATATTTGAACTAAGATTTATTGCAGATAAAATGCTGTTGTTTGAAAATGCATGTATTAGCCAACACTTTAAAAATGGGCTTATTGGTTTTGTTATACATAAATATAATAAATGGAGCTGGGGGATTTTGAAAAGTTCTGCTAATATGTTCAGAAGATGTAACCCTGGATTAACAGCCCAAAGAAGAAAAATAAAACAAGCAAAGATATCAGAGCTAAAGAGAAAGACAGGGAAGAAAGCATTTCTAACTATCATCAAAAGGTACATTCATTTTTTAGTCTTTAGAAAAAGAAGGTTAAACAACAATTAAAATATTTTTTTCTAAAGCACAGTTGATGTTGAATTTTTTTACAGATTTTCCAGAGCTGTTGGCACAAAATAATAAAAGGAATTGGATCTTCACTTGATTAAGAAAGCCGACACTTGCTGCATGGGTAATTTTAATTAATAAACAGGAAACCGAGATAACATGTTGTGCCAATAGCTATAGAAACAAATCTCTTTTCTTGGTTTGATCAAAGCCTGCAGGTGGTGATGGCTGAATTTGACACTGAAAGCTTGCCTCTCCACATTGGTATTACGAATCAGGCAAAGACTTGTGCATGTTTTTCTGGCTAAATACATAAAGATTTAACAATCTTCAATTGAGCATTTGCCTGAACAGCTAAAAAAATTCCAGCATGGTATGTGAATAAAACACACAATGCAACTAGTTGTTTCAAGGATAATCCAATCATGGGGCCTGAAGGTCAATCAGTGACCTAGAAAATTAGCTTACCAGTGGCTAATATAAAAGGAGACAGTTTCAAAAGATGTAGAGGCAGAATGCTTAAAATGAAAATAAAGAAAATTGATATTTTTTTAAAAAAGACCTAAATAGTCCCAGGAACTCAAGAATTTGACAATCATGGTCTGGACCTTTTAATACTTGGGGATTTGGCTGTCAGGAATTAAGAATCATGAAATCATGAACATACATACATTCTAGTTCAGAAGATTTATTGCTCAAACCTATACACAAGAATCTGATCAACCATTAGTACTAAATGATGGAATTCAAGATGAGAGTAGATACAGAGCATTTGTAAACATGTAACAATTCTAGGCTGAGTTCTCTCTTGATTTCACCCCTAAGCTCTGCGATCTCTTCTCCTCTATCAGCAGAACTCCATCCTCTTATGTAAGTATGAAGATCTTTAAAAGAGTACTAATTCAAACCTAGTGTTTCTATTTATCAACAAGTTCCAATATATGTTGTACAATATCTTGTATAAAAAGAAATTACTTTCATTTATGCTTAATTTTTGTTCTCTAATGACTGTCCTGTGCCCAACTAACTCCTCACATTATTTGCAGATTCATAATGAATTAATTGTATTAATTAACTATTAAATAATTTTCATATTAATTTAAACATACATTCTAGAGCAAGAATGAGCATGCTTTTATAAAATAAGATAGGCATGACTATTCTTTCTAATAAATAAATTTTTCCTTTCACAAAGAATCCATCGCTGATGAATTGTAAATAAATGATTCAAAGATACTGTATATTTCTCCTGCCTAATTCATGGGGGAAACATTGTGCCTATTCAAAACATTTTCAATTAATTATACTTGAATATAAATTTAACTACATATAAAACATTATTGCATGGTATTTTAACACATACTACAGGTGAAACTCGAAAAATTAGAATATCGTGTAAAACTTCATTTATTTCAGTAATACAACTTAAAAGGTGAACCTAATATGTGAGATAGACTCATTACATGCAAAGCAAGATAGTTTAAGCTGTGATGTGTTATAACTGAGATGATTATGGCTTACAGCTCATGAAAACCACAAATCCACCATCTCAGAAAATTAAAATATTGTTAAAAGGTTCAATATTCTAGGCTCAAAGTGTCCCACTTTAATCAGCTAATTAAGCCAGAACACCTGCAAACGGTTCCTGAGCCTTCAAATGGTCTCTTAGTCTGGTTCAGTAGGAATCACAATAGTGGGAAAGACTGCTGATCTGACAGTTGTGCAGAAAACCATCATTGACACCCTCCACAAGGAGGGAAAGCCTCAAAATTGGCAATTGCAAACAAAGTTGGATGTTCCCAAAGTGCTGTATCAAAGCACATTAATAGAAAATTATGTGGAAGGGAAAAGTGTGGAAGAAAAAAGTGCACAAGCAGCAGAGATGACTGCAGCCTGGAGAGGATTGTCAGGAAAAGGCCATTCAAAGGTGTTGGGGATTTTCACAAAGAGTAGACAAGGCTGGAGTCAGTGCATCAAGAGCCACCACACACAGATGGATCCTGGACATAGGTTTCAAATGTTGTATTCCTCTTGTCAAGCCGCTCCTGAACAACAAACCTCAGAAGTGTCTTACCTGGGCTAAAGAAAAACAGAACTGGTCTGTTGCTCAGTGATCCAAAGTCCTCTTTTCTGATGAGAGCAACTTTTGCATCTCATTTGGAAACCAAGGACCCAGAGTCTGGAGGAAGAATGGAGAACACACACTGCAAGATGCTTGAAGTCCAGTGTGCAGTTTCCACAGTCTGTGTTGATTTGGGGAGCCATGTCATCTGCTGGTGTTGGTCATTAAGTCCAGGGTCAACGCAGCCGTCTACCAGGAAATTTTGGAGCACTTCATGCTTCCTTCCGCAGACAAGCTGTATGGGGATGCTGACTTCATTTTCCAGCAGGACTTGGCACCTGCCCACACTGCCAAAAGCACCAAAACCTGGTTCAATGACCGTGGGATTACTGTGCTTGATTGGCCAGCAAACTTGCCTGACCTGAACCCATAGAGAATCTATGGGGCATTGCTAAGAGAAAGATGAGAGACATGAGACCAAACAATGCAGAAGAGCTGAAGGCTGCTATTGAAGCATCCTGGTCTTCCATAACACCTCAGAAGTGCCACAGGCTGATAGCTTCCATGCCATGCCACATTGAGGCAGTCATTGCTGCAAAAGGGGCCCAAACCAAGTCCTGAGTACATACGCATGCTTATACTTTTTAGAGGTCCGATATTGTTCTATGTACAATCCTTGTTTTATTGATCGCATGAATATTCTATTTTCTGAGATTGTGGATTTGGGGTTTTCATGAGCTGTAAACCATAATCATCCCAATTATGACAAATCATGACTTGAACTATCTTTTGCATGTAATGAGTCTATCTCATATATTAGTTTCACCTTTTAAGTTGCATTACTGAAATAAATGGACTTTTGCATGATATTCTAATTTTTCAAGATTCAACTGTATGTGATTATTGTTAAGTTAGGAAAAAATCTATTTTAATTCACAATAAGCACATCACATTATTCCATACTTCTAGGTCACTGCTACGTCATGCTATGAAGTGGGTGCTTGGTTCTTATAATTATGCTATTTATACTACGTTATATAGAACGTTACCTAATATTCAGTGTCCAACAATCTAATATCCAAGATACTTGAAAAAGAGAGAAGGTCTGAAAGAGGGGAATGGCTCCAAATTTGTGTGTGTGTGTTTGTGTTTGTGTGTGTGTATTTGATGGCTAGAGTTTTTTCATGTTTGTGAGGAGCCTGAAAAATCAGGATGTTCATTATACAGAACGTCTTCCTAGATGAAGAAAGCTCTGCAGGTCTTTTTTAATATAAAAAGTTCTCTATAAGTGGAAGGTATTGCAAAAGTCTAGGTCTTCTTCACATATTCCTTCTCCTAAAAGCAGGTAAAATGATATCAGTTTCAACAACACTTAAGTAAGTCTAGTGAATATACTAAATAATGTATTTCAGAAAAAAAAAGAGTATGAGCCTGCAACTGTGTACTGGTTCTAAGCTTATAAATGCATATTTTATAACCGAGCTTTCTTAATAGTGCCTTCTTTAATATGGTTTTCTCAAAGGAAAGTATAAAGGAAGGTATATGTTTCAGGAAAAGAAATTCCAAGAGATATTTGTAGTTTGAGTTGAACTCTAGAATCTAGTGCAGATATTTCATTACCCAACTAGGTAAATCATCAGTGCTAGCTAGTGAAGGGAGGATTTCCCTGAAAAGGAATTGGAAATTAGGAGTCATTTCTCTCTTTCAGACTCCACCCCCCACCCCACCCCAAATATCTTGGATATTAGATTGCAAGAGTTTGAATACTAGAGCAAACTGCCAATCTTTGGAATTTTCTGAAAGGCTAATAAGATGAGAATCATCTCTATCTTCACAGATATATTATTTCTCCAAGGCAGGTGCTATCAGAGAAAAAGCATGGGCATGGGTTGAACAAGATGACACTATTTAATGGATCATGTTCTCTGCTAGACTTGGTGAGGCAGCAGCAGGAGAAAGATGGTCACACAAGTAGTCCGCCTTATAACATGCAGGGCTTTAACGGTGACAGCCAGCATCTTGAATTTCATTCAAAAACCTACTGGGAGGCAGTGCAGCTAGTGGAAGAGTGATGTTATATAGGAATATTGGAAGACAACACAAGCTTCTTGTGCTGATGCATCTTAGATAAGCTTCTAAGTAGTCCTCAAGGTAAGCCCAATGTACAGCATGTAATAGTAATTCAAATAGACTCTTTGGTGCTTGCTTGTTTTGCTGTTTTCTTGCAGACATTTCATTGTCAATCTAGGTAACATCATCAGTGTTAGTAGGAATTGGGGTTTGCTCTCATTTTATATACTAATAGCTTGCCCTGTCAGTGTTGGTGGGAATAGTCTTGATAGTTGCTTGAACAGCTTGATCTTTATTGTTAGCTTGTTTTATAGTTTCTTGATTGGGGTATTGTTTGCTTCTTGATTGTGGGTCTAATGTTAATCTAGATATTAATCTCTGTCATCTGGGTGCCATTGAAATGTTTTGATATTTTTGCTTCTTTTTTTAGCTTTTTGGTTGTCTCTTTGGAATGGTATGCAAATATTGTTCATCTCTAGGTGCCTATTGATGGCTGATTTGATCTTGCACAACACAAACTGTGTAAGAACACTATATAGACAAACACAAACACATTGCAACAATGCTGAACAGCAGAAAAAGAAAACTGATTATCTATACAACATCTTCCAACAAATTGCAACCCCATGCAATTTCATTAAAAAGTGCCTGACCACTCAAACCAATATAGCACAACCAATACAAGCTGTGAAAAGATAACATTGTCACACATCAAAAACTAAAACCATAACTATTGCAACCACATGGCATTACTGTAACATACAAATCAACAAAAGCCTTCCAAAGTAAACAAAAGACTCAGTAGCCCTGAAATAAAAAGCAGGAATTATTCACAAAATATAGTGTAAAGAAGTGAACAGACACTATGCAGGACTAATAGGCAGAAAACTAGCAGAATGCCTCTATGAACACCAACTAGCAGTCAGAAGACATAATGAAAACTTCTTAATTTCATAGGGACAGACATAATAATAATTTCAACTAAGAAACTGTGAGCATTTTAGACCAAGTCAAGTCCAAAAGCTCTAGAGAATTCCTGGAAGGCTAGTACTCAAACCACAAGCAAGCTAAGAATGAAAAGCCCGAGGAACAATTAAGACTGCTTCCACTAACACTAAAAGGACAACCCTTATATATATATATATAAAAGACGGCTGGGTCTTCTTTTGTTGCCTACAAAGGAGAACAGAGCTGGAAAGCAGGTTAGTAGGGTGGGATTTTGCAGTAACCTTCTCCCAGGAATGGGGAGAGAATGGAGATTTTACAGTATCCTTCCCCTGCCATGCCCATCAACCCACGCCCATAGAACTGGTAGTAAAAAAAAATAGAATCCCACCACTGATTATCTTCTATTAGTAATTCAAATAGGTGACTAAAGCAAAATCATCATTATCAAGGCCCCCAAGTCCAGAAGCAGATGCAATTGGTACAGTGACCTGACTTCACATGCACACACGCACACACACACACACACACTCACACACACCAAAGAACTATAGCATTTTCTACCTACCTCCATAAGCTCACTTTTCAAAGGAGCTGATTATCTCCTATTAGTATATAGGGTTTTATAGAAAAGGAAATGTTCCAAGGTCGGCAAGAGAGTAGAATTTACTCTTAATTTATGTGATGAATTGTCTCTCAGTTCAACTTAATAGTCAGGAAAGTTAATTATAGGCTTTTATACTTACCAAGAATATGTGTTTCTTTTTTAAAGTCAAATAGTAAACCTTTCATTCATGTAAAGGGTATAGAAAGCATGGCACGAGATGATTTGCTATTATTTCTTCAACAAATAATATTTATTTTAATTCCTTTCAGCTATTATAATTATACTGCAATTATATATGGAAGAAAAACTATAGTTTCTTTTGTCTGCATTATTCAGGACATTTTATATCTGAACTTCAGAAACACAAGGCATGATATAGATTAGATGAGGCTGATAAAAAACAACCAAGCTGCTTGAATTTAAGAAAAAATACCAAAAATTCTGGTAAGAAATTTAGCAAATGAAAATAACTCTTAATAAATCACATTTTTCTTCAGATACAATTGGCTTATTGAACTAGAGTAAAAGCAGCTCTTTCTGCTCAGGTTGTCAGAGGCAAGGGGTCAGGACCAAAGGTCACATTGCAATTTTTTTTAAAAAGAGTTATTGCTCAAATCTATACACAAGAATCTAGTTATTAAAGTTCAACATTAAATTGGCACCAGATAAGAGTGAATGGAATTCAAGAGAACGTGGACCTGGAATGCAGTGTAATGACTCTAAACCAGGGGTATCAAACTCTCATCATGGCAGCATCATGTGCTAAACTACGTGGGGGTATGGCCAGCGCATGATGCATCTGCCCCATGGGCTGGGAGTTTGACAGCCTGCTCTAAACTGATAGTTGCTTAACACTGCATCCTAGCTCTGCCTGTTTTTGTTCTTCTCAAGGTTTTTTATTTTAACATCACCAACTCAAGCCCAAAGTTTAGCAAAGTTGACCAGATATATTGCTGCCAGAATGGAATAAAAATATATGGTACCCTTTCAAGGTAGCAATTCTTAGATTTCTGACTAAATGTTACTTTAACACTGACTATAGAACACTAATCTCTATTCTACCAAAGTCAAGGTAGACAAGACATTCTACACAATAAAGCTAATTTTAGAGGACACCGACCATTCTCATGCCATAGTTTGCTCCTCCGAAACCATGTTAGCCATGCCATCCCCAAACATCATGGCTTTTTGAAGGTAAAAATCCCCAATGGTGCCCCCACCTTTGATGCCTAATCAAATGAACAATTGAGATCAGATATGTTTTAGATAGATAGATGATAGATGATAGATAGATAGATAGATAGATAGATAGATAGATAGATAGATAGAT
>NW_020769337.1:10139633-10151599 GCF_900518735.1 Pseudonaja textilis | reverse complement strand
TATTATTATTATTATTATTATTATTATTATTATTATTATTATTATTAAATACTCTGTAGTGTGATTGAGTGTTTGGGGCACTGTGCTGGAGTAGCTTTCAAATTTCATTGTATTTGTAGAATGCAATGACAATAAAGGTATTCTATTCTATTCTATTCTATTCTCTCATTGGCTGTTGTTTCCTTGTGTTGCCAAGTACTGGGCTCCTAAGTATCTGATAAGCTGGTGATAAATCAGCACTCCTATTGACTGACAAGAAACCCATTTCCCAGGCTTCAATCATTTCCCTAGCTATTTTTGTTTCTGCTCAGCTAACAAATTTAGTGGCTGCAAAATCACATATATGTCCTTCTTCATTGCAATGTGAAGCCATGTTTAATGGTCTCCCCACAGCTTTCCTGGAGGGGAAATATGGAAAATCCCTGTATGAAGTCCCTATGATATATGTGCGCCGTAGACAACACAATCCATGTTCTTTATTGCCAATTCTATAGGGACACTCACCACAATTTGATCACATCTCTTTTGTTTAAATTTCTGGGCACATCTTTTATCAGCACTATCTGTTAAATAATATGGATAAATTTATTTTTCTATTTGTTTCTAAATTTATTATGCATAAGCTTTACCCACAAATGGTTGCTAATAGTTCTTGTTAGGGATGAGTTTTGTGTTGTTAATTTTATTGATTGTGTATTGTTGGGGGTTTTTTTGTCAATGAGCAAAATAAAATTTTATCTCTATCATTTAAAATAAAAGGTGATTTCTTATGTTTACATATGTAAATATGTAATAGCCTAACATTATTTTTTATAAAAAAGTTTTCATTTTTAAGACAAACATATACAAACTATACATAAAAACATAAAACCATCTTCCATTTTATATACACAGTGTGTCAGTTGCTTTCGAATCTTTTGTGCAATCCTTTTTTAGTTATTGCTTGCAGTTTGTATCAATCTCACATTGTCAAACTAACATATGCTTATATATTTATCAATTGTTAATCATCCATGACTAAACTATTTACTCCATCATTTTATATGAGACATCCCAAAAAATTGTATCATGCTTTCATCCAATGGCTATATATGTCTACATTATGTTTTATATCAATCTATTAAGATTCTATAACAAAATTATCTATTCTATTACCTTACCGTGTCTTTTTAATCCAACCATTGATAAAACAAATCCCATATCATATAAAATTGCTTATCTTCTTGTTCTCTAATTTCAAATGTCAATTTACTCATTTTGGCACAGTCCATAATTTGTTTAATAACTTCCTCCTACATAGGTATTTTATTATTTTTCCAATTCTTCTCAAATACAATTCTAGCCATGGTTAAAACATTTACAATCAAATATTTCATCTCTTTGTTGTATGTTTCCGGTATGATTCCCAATAAAAAGATCTCTGGTTTAAAGTCTATATGTTGTTTTATCATTTTTTCCAACCATGTGTGGATTTTAGTCCAATATTTATTTGCATCCGAACATGTCCACCACATATGGTAATATGAGCCAGGTATCTGGTGACATTTCCAACATTTATCCGATTTATTCTTAAACATTCTCTCAAGTTTTGCTGGAGGTAGATGCCACCTGTAAAACATCTTATACAAATTTTCTTCATATGCAGTTGACGTTGTCATTTTATAATTTTGAGACCACAATTTTTGCTATTTTTCTAAATCAATCCCATATCCAAAAAATTTTCCTCAAGCAATCATCATTTCTTTAATTTGTTCCTTCTTCAGTTTAAATTCTAATAAATGTCCATAAAGTTTTTTAATTACCTTTTCATCAGTACCCATCAAAATTTTATCTAAATCAGTCAACTTGTCATAAATACCTTCTGCTTTAGAATCTTTATCAAACCTAGATTGTATTTGCAAATATGAAAACCAGTCATTTTTACACTTTGTTCTTCCAACGCTTACATGGGTTTAAAGTTCACCCTTTTAATTCAATATCTCACCATATCTAACTGTTTGCTCCTTTTTATATATTATTGGATAAGAAAGAGCTTCAATAGTTGATATCCATGGTGGAATTTTTAAGTAGTATTGTCTTTTTATCTTCTCCCAATTCAAAAACAATGCCTCTCGAATGTAAAGTCTTCTAAAATACCCCTGTGTTTTAGTTCCCTTATACCAGAGAAAAGCATGCCATCCCAACAGCAGGTCATGCCCTTCTAAAGTCAAGAGTCTACTGTTCCTTAGTGTTATCCATTCCTTTACCCACATCAAACTTGTCCCTGATAATATAACTCCCAATTGGGCAAGGCAAACCCTCCTCTTATTGTTGCATCTTGTAACAGTTTTAATTTTATTCTTGCTTTTTTACCCTGCCAAATATATTTCAACACAATTCTATTTAAATCTTCAAAAAGCTATTTCCCTAATCGGATAGGAATTATCTGGAATAGATATAAAACTCGAGGCAATACATTCATCTTAATTGTAGATATTCTCCCAATCAATGATAGTTGTAGTTTTTCCCATTTTATCAAGTCTGTCGCAATCTGCTGTTTGAGTTTAACATAGTTGTCCTCCTTCAGTGTGCTACATCTTGGTGTAATATATATCCCTAAATACATAACCTTGTTTGTGACCTGTATTTTTAAAATTTCTTCCAACTCTTCTTTTCATCTTGCTAACGTATTCTTTGTTAAAATCTTTGTTTTATCTTTATTTATTTTCAAACCTGCTACTTTTCCATGTTCTTCTATTGTTCCTATTAATATAGGTGCTGTTTCCAGTGGATCTTCTGATATAAATACCAGGTCATCTGCAAAAGCTTGTAATTTATATTCCTCCTTTTTAATTTTCATTCCTTTTATTTCTTTCTCTTCTCTGATGTTCCTATTCAACACTTCCAATGTTAGCACAAACAGCAGAGGTGACAGTGGACAGCCTTGCCTTGTCCCTTTTCTTATATCTATAGATTCTGTTAATTCTCCATTCACCATTACTTTGGAATTTGTTCATGATATATCATTTCAATGGCTTGAATATTTTTTTTTACCAAAGCCCATTTGTATTAACTGAAGTAAAATAAATCACCAACTCACATTGTCAAAGTCTTTTTGTACATCTAAAAACATCAGGCCATTTGCTTCTCAGGGCGTGCTTCATAATACTCCAAATATCCAAAATAATTCCCACATTGTCTCTTTGGCAGAAATCATTTTTGATCAATATGGATGAAGTTGTTTAGGTATCTTTTCAGTCTTTCTGTCAAGATTGAAGCATATATTTTATAGTCTGAATTCAATAGGGATATAGGTCTATAATTTTTAACTTGCTGCAGGTCTGTGTCCTCCTTCGGTATAAGTGTAATATATGCTTCTGACCATGTTTTGGGTATTCTTTTCTTTGACATAACTTCATTCATAACTTCTAAAATATGAAGGTTCAATATTTCCGGGAAAGTCTTATAAAATTCCACTGGCAAACCATCTGGACCTGGTGCTTTCCCGACATTCTGTTTTTTTTTAAGGCTTCTGTTAATTCCATCATCGTTATATTCCCTTCTAACATTGTTTCAATATTTTTAGGTATCTGAGGTAAATTCACTTTCTGTAGGTATTGCTTAATTTTCTTCTTCTTGAATATTATCTTGGAAGTACAGTTTTCCATAGTAATCTTGTATAATTTTTATCTTCTCCTCATTTCCATAGCAAACCTGTCCTTTAATTATTAATTGACTAATCTTTCTTGCTTCTCTTTCCTTTCTCAGTTTATAAGCTAACCATCTGCCTGGTTTGTTTGCGTCTTCAAAGTAATTCTGTTTGGCATTTTTAATTTTTTGTGCTAGTTCCTCTTTTTCCACTAGCCCCATTTTATGTTTAATTATATCCATTTTATTTTTAATGTCTTTTTTTGTGGGGACTTCTGCAAATCCTTTTCCAGTCTTTTATAATCATTCTCCAATATTTTGAAAGTCTTTTTCTGTTTTATATTTCTTTTCCTTGTGTAGTCTATTATTAAACCTCTTGTGTAGGCCTTAATCATGTCCCAGAGATTCTGTAAAGATATATCCTCTTTTTCTATTTTCTATGAAAAAGAAAACAAGTTCTTTCTCTATTTTCTGTTTAAAGTCTTTTTCTTTTAATATTGTATTATTTAAAGTCCATCTAGATCTCCCCTTGTATCCTTTCCAAATAACTGTCACTGGATTATGATCTGCCCAAGTACTTGTTTCTATTTCGATCTGTTGTATGTTAGCCAATAATTCTGCTGACATCCATATCATATCTATTCTAGACCAGGATGCATTCCTGTTTGAATAAAAAGTATATTGCTTAAATTTCCGCATTTCTCTCTCTCCATGCGTCTTTTAAATTAAATTCTTCTGTTATTCGAAAAAAGGATTTTGGTAGTATCTTTCTAGCTTTCTTTGTTGATTTCTGTGTTTTATAGTCCAACCGGTCATTAATTATTCCATTAAAATCTCCCATCATACAAATATTAACATAGTCCAATTCAATTATTTTCATATGTAATTTCCTGTAAAATTCTTCTTGATTATCATTCGGAGCGTAAATTGCAAATAAAAGTGTTTTAACATTGTTATCCATTATTTCCACCATCAAAATCCTTCCATCATCATCTGTGTAAATTTGTTCTGCCAAAATTGTTTCTTTAACATATAATACCACATCCCTTTTTGGGATTGTGCCAGTGAAGTAAATAGTTTCCCTATTTTTTTTTTTAATATATATTCATGTTGTTTTTTAATATGTACTTCTTGTAAGCAGAGTATGTCAAATTTTAATTTCTCTAATTTGTGAAATACTTTCCTTCTTTTAGTGTCCATTTATAAGTCCATTTATATTAATTGTAATTAATTTTCTTTCATCCATGTTAAGCTTCATAAGAAGGTTTTATTGCTCTGGTAGATCTCAATTCTCGTTGTTCTCTGGGTTTACCACCTTTCTGAACCTTCTTCTTTTTCTCTTTCAGCTACTGCTTATAGGGTAACATATTTGAGCCTATTCAGAAATTTATATTATCTTTCTGGTGTCAGGCATGAAAGTAGAACTCTTACACTTTTCTATTTATGGATCAGACACCTGCACAGATACATATCTTTTACTATATAATCTTCAAGATCCTTAAATAAATTTTTCTTTGATTTCTCCTAGAAACTATGATTTTTTGATTCAGAAGAGAAACCTAAGTTCAATGCTTTTGAAAAGTTTTTGCTGCAGTCATCTCTCCGTTGTATTTATAGTTACCCCATCTCTCAACCAACTGCAATTGATTAATTCCAGCACCATCAGTAACCATTGCTTGTGATTCTAGTGCTGATGGTAACACAGATATGCAACTATTCTTTATGAACAAATTATTAAGACTACTGAAGATAAATATTTTAAAAAAAAAATATGATTTGCAATGGGCCAAAGTCAATACTAGCAGACAGTTTCCCTTAACATATATAACACTTGGTTTCAGATAAACCATAGCTCTGAATCTCATCCAAACTGACAAAGTAGAATGTATGATGGTCTAGTAAATCAACATTAAGAATTGAAGCTCAGATTTGGTTCTCAAATATGCTTTATGCCAACCCAGGATCAATATGCCTTTTTGTTCCCATGACACTATTAGTTTTCTGCAGATAAGCAAATTTCATTCTCAACACTGCTCACTTAAACTTATGGTTTGGTATTTCAGTTACTTTAAAATAATTGAAACTTCCCTGATCTTTTGAGACTCAAAATAAATGGAAAGTTCTGCCTCTAACAACTGCCTATATGATGTTAAAAACAGACAAGTAAGCTTTATTTCCTATAAGTATCGCAATCCTTTGATTGTCTTTTGGCATTGTTTCCACATGTGATGATTACAAGAAATTACAGATTTTACAGATTTCTGATATCTACACACTGACCACAAGCATTATGAAACAGGCATAATAGTTAGAATGCCATGACTGAGTAATCCAACCTGCTTCTATGCAGTGAAGGAGATTTGTTATTGTAGTGAAAATTGTCCCATAAGGGATAAAGATTCTTTCATGCAACTCTACAAGAAATAGGTAGTACAAAGCTAGTTTTGGAGGACAGTAGCTCATAGTAATAAGGTATCCAATACTCTAGAGTCTAGAAGGTCATCTTTTCCTGGCTGAAACCTATGATGTCTTTGTTCTTTTTCTTATCTTGTTTAAAAACAGCACTAAAATAATAGGCTATCTTCTTCATGCCTATTTTAAACTCTGTCCTTCAATTCCTTGATTGACCATTGTTGAAAATTGCATGTGTATAATGGGCACCCAAACTAGGATTTAAGGGGAGTGGAGTTGAGGTAGAAATGTTAAAACAGAGTTGCCATTTTCAGGTATTGCTACAATTGTTCTCTCCAAGGTCTTCAATGGAAAGGTTATGTTGATAATACGCTACACGTCCATCATTTCTAATGCATAATTAGTTCATTAGACCAGACAATGAAATCACCATATTACTTATTCCATCCCCCTATACAATGGTATTGCACCCTATTGCCAAAACAGCACTTCCCATCTCTTCTATAGTCTGTGATGCAGCTATTTGCTGAGTCTCCATTAAATTCTAACTATAGAACAAAGTGCTTCCAACTTTGTAACATTGATAGGAATTTCACTTTTGAGGGGACTTAAGACTTGAGCCACCAGCATAAAAGATGTTTCTGGTCCCCCCCCCCCTTAATTTATGGTTGCTGGATTGGAAAGAGCTTGATGTGTCTAGCATTCTAATGAAAGAATACTTCACAAGGTACTGACAGGATTTGGACATACTGAGCATTGGATGAATGTCTGTAATAAAGCTTCCATTCTTCTGTATCTTATTCAAGCTAAGAATAAGCATGGTTAGGAGGCTGACATTCTCAGCTTTTAGTAAAAGAGTGCTTGTCAAGGAAACAGAATAATCTAACCCCAGGGCTTTAGAAACTCTGGATGTCTGGCAGCTAGTAATAAGCTAAGCAAAAGTTCACTAAGGGTTCTGCACAGTATTTTTATTCACCATTGTGCAGACATAGAACAATAGAGGTGGGAGATCTTCTGATTCAACCCCAGTCCAAATCAGGAATCTTTTTATATTTATGTTTCAACTGTATTGTAAGACTCCCAGAATTGGATGGTGAGGTGGGTGGCATATAAATTAAATAACTTAATAATTCCTCAAATCATCCCAGGAAAATGAGAGGTTGAATCTTTGTTTGAAAACTCCCAGCTACTGAGCAACTATGACTCCAGGAAACAGGCTGTTCCCCTGCTTAATAGTGCTCACAATCAGGAAATTCCACCTTTTTAAAGTTTGATTGTGCAGTTTCCACCTACTGGATCATGTTCCACCCTTGGGTATCATGAAGAATAGATCTATGCCCTAATAGTGACAGCACAGAAAGTAAGGAAGATGACTTTATTATATTGTTCTATGCATTCTGGACATTTCTTTAAGTCCAGAATGTCCAAGTAACTTTCAGAACAGCTTGGACCACCCCAGCCCCAATTCACTGAGCTATAGGAAGGAGGGAAAGGACATACAGCATTATCAGACTTTTAACATTCTGTTGCTATAGCCACTCTTAATAAAACTAGTTTTAGCTATCTTTTGGAATTGATTTCATGGTCTGGTTTATCTAGTGGGGCAATAGGCAGCCTTCACTTGAAAGATTCACTTGAAAGATTGCTATCATGTCACTCCCTAGTCATCTTTTCTGAAGGCTAAATATGCCCTGTTCTTTGAATTGTCTTTCATAGGATTTAGTTTCAGATCTCTGAATCATCTTTGATGTTCTTCTCTACATGCTTGCCTTAGATCTCTCTGCTATTGTGGCTATAAAGGTTATACTTGAGGAACTGTCTCATCTCAATAACATTGTCTTGTCTCATCCTGTCAAGCAGGAAGGGCATGCTGCATATCCCATCAGTCTGGGAATTTTGACTGGCAGGATCTAGGAGTAGGACCTTCTCTGCTATTGCCTCCATCCTTTTGAATATCGTACTCAAAGAAGTGAGGCAAGCACCCAATTTTTATGGATTTTGGGAAGAGCATTAAGACATAATTTTGCCAATTAGCATGGAGCTCTAAGAATATGGTGCAGACCTGGGCATGACTGGTGGCTTGATGGCATTCCTACTACTTTGCTGTCCTTTTAGCCTTCTGAATTTTTAACTTCCATTTTTATTTTTACTTACAAATTTTAACTTGTTCTTAACTCTGTTTTTCATATGTGTTTATATGGTTTTGTTATGTTATTGTAAACCACCCATAATTACTTAAGCAAAATGGGCAGCATAGACATTTAATTAATAAATAAAATAAAAACAAAGGAAAATGAACCAGGTGTAGCCTGATCATTGCAGTGTAAAAAAAGGAATACAATTTTCCATAATCAGTACATCTGTTGATGTTGCCCAAGATTGTAGCACACTTTCTAGGTAAAGGTAAAAGTTCCCCTCACACATACATGCTAGTCTTTTCTGGTTCTAGGGGACAGTGCTCATCTCCTTTACAAAGCCGAAGACCCAGCGCTGTCTGAAGATGTCTCCATGATCATGTGGCTGGCATGACTAAATGCTGACAGTGCATGGAACATTGTTACTTTCCCACCAAAATAGTCCCTATTTTTCTACTTGCATTTTTACATGTTTTCGAACTGCTAGTTTGGCAGAAGCTGGGACAAGTAACGGGAGCTCATTCTGTTATGTGGTGTTAGGGATTTGAACTGCCAAACTGCCAACTTTTCTGATCGACAAGCTCAACATCTTATCCACTGACCCACTGCATCCCTACAAGCACACTTCTAGATCATTCTTATTTGGTGGTCACCAGGATGTCCAGACCTTTTTCACAAGTACTATTGTTGAGATAGGTATTGGTTATATTGTATCTATGCATATTTTTTCTACCTAATTTTAGATTTTATTTTTACCATTGAATGGAATTAATAGGCTAGCGCCTCATTTCAAATTTATCAAGAGTTTTTTTGTACCTAGAACCTATCTTCAATTCAATTATCTATTAATTCATCTGATCATGGACTCATCCATCTTACATTGTTCAATCTTTCCAATAAGGAGACATCATCCAACTTTACTAAAACTCTTACTCCACTAATTTAGTCACTTTGGCCAAACAATGATAAGATTTGTCTGAGATTATCTATTTTTGTCACATTAGAAAAATACATTACATTTATTTCATCTTTCCTCTTCTTTACTTTCTATTTTCTTTCTTCTATCTTTGTATTAATAATACATTTGCCAATTTTAATTTTTCCCATACATGAAATTTCAAGTTCAACCAAACAGATTTTTTTATCTCTTAGAAGTGTCAATGCCAACTATGTAATTCCTTAAGTAACTGAACAATACAAGATGACTCTGCATGCACCCATTCACTTATTGTCTTTTGGAGTTGGATTATTTAGATTATGATCAGAACAGGCTTTCTCCAGTTTTGAATCTCCACAAAAGAGATTCAAAATTAGATCATATTAAATATGAAGCATGAGAAGCTATCAACCCGTGGAAGAAATTTTATATCACTTTTCTAAGTAAAATTAGCAAACTTTACATAAGCTATCTTTACTGGAAACAGTCTACTTGACTGAAGATTAGATTTTGACTGAGAAGCAAATTACATTTAATCTAGGACAAATCATATCTCACCATTGCATAATAGTATACTATTTAGTGGAAAAAATATTCTACTTGTCCAAGAGATGTTCTATATGCTGTCTTCATTGATTTAAAGTCAGGATTCAGTTTAATTCACAGAGACAAGCTTTGGATGAAGCTGGCAGCTTCTTTTATTGATCGAATACTCCTACTTTTGATCATGAAATTGTGTTAAAATGCTTTCATGCTATATATATATAAAACCCTGAATTTCTTTCCATGCCAATCTTCCATCCGAAAAGGAGTGAAACAAAGCTGTATATTAGATCTCTTCATTTTAAACTTTTATATTATTTTTATACTCAAAATGTAATCCAAAAGTAGAAAATCAATCCATTCTATCCTAAATGGCCAATAATTCTACCTTAGTTCCTTTTTATGCTGATGACACAATAATCCTCTCCACAATGCAAGTACACTTGGAATGAAGTCTTCAATTCTCTTCTTTGTGTTATAGAATGGAAAGACTCATTGTCAGTTATTGTGTGGCAAAGATAGTGTCTTTCTCCAAAAGGCATAACAGATGATACTGAAAAAGAAATAAAATCTCTGTAGAAGAAACTAAAAACCTGGGAATGGGGAAAATTCCACTCATGCATCATCACAAAATCTCCAGGACTGTAAAGCCTACAAACTTGAAATTTGGCACATATGTTCCTCTTCAAAATGACCATCAGAGCATTAGTATTTTGTATATTATTGTTAACACACTCTGATGCTAAGGAATCCTACTCCTCCTCCCCACATGAAAAGAAATCTGTTCCAAATGCAAAATACAAGCAGAAGACAGGAGTTTCGCCTTCAATTTTAGTTTCACAGCACCAAGCAGCTTTAGTATGGAACAGTTGAGCTAAGCTACGCCCAGGCTCCTTACTGTCTCCTTCTTGCTCACACAGCAAATACAGGACTCTAGCCAAATGAATACCAATGGATTCTGGTAGGCAGAGGCAGAATTTTTTCCCTTTATTTTCGTCCCCCAAAACTAAGCCCGACCACATAGTTTAGTAGCAAAGCATGGGTATCAAGCTAGTATTCAACATATTTAGGCTTTCTTATGCTTAAGACATCCAGTGTTTCTTCACAGACTTAGTTGGACAACATAATAATTTAATAAATAAATAAACAAATTTACTTCCATAGGACATGCACATGTATCCAATTACTTGAACCTAGATCCATTAATATTTCTGGGTGTTAGATATGTCTTTTTTTTAACAGTTATTTCAATGGGGCCTTTGATGTAATCCAACCCATTGACTTTATGGGAAAAAAGTTAAAAATGAAAAAAGTTGTATAGTTTTTGTTTTTCTCAAATTAGCAAATGATACTTTTTTTTTGGGGGGGGGGATGCCCAGGGGCTTATAGTAAGCAATTTTATTAAATGAATAAAATTAGGAATTCAAGGCACTTACAATTTATGAATGCTCAGATTATTTCTGAAGCCACTCTTACTATCAGTCTTATTATCAAGGTCTGTTGATGTGTGATTTGGCATAATGAGTTGTCTCTCCAGATTTTATTTTAAAATTCAGAACATTTCTCTGTTTCATCTGATCATTTGTCATTTCATCAAATGATATCAAGGATTCCTTGTGCAGGTCTGTATCACTTTATATTTAATTCATGCACACAAGCCATGTCTCTCTAGAGTTTTCATATTGATATGTTTAAAATAAAAGGCAGAGGATAGAAATATTTTATTCTGCAATTATGGATACCATTCATAACTGTTTTCTGTAATAAATCCCTAGGGATGTTTCACTTGGAAATATAGAAGTTGTTGCTCATTAGTCTCTTTGTCATATCTTATTTGTCCTTAGTCTATGCATGGAAACATCTTCCTTCTAAAAGAAGAACAATTTGAGGCTGTAAAACAATATGACATTGTGGCATATAAGATATGCTCCAGGTCCCTTCTGCTAAGGAGCTACACTTGGTGGCACCCTTTTCTGCCAGGACATCTACCTTTAGGAATATCATCACCCCTGAGATGACACTGGCATGACCCTTAGTATCCTCAAAACTTGACTCTGACAAATGCTTGGTTTTCAGGGACTTATGGAAGGAGAATCGGGATGAGGCAGTCTCATCTCAGGGTCGATGATATTCCCAAAGGTTGGGGTCCTGACTGTTGTGTTTTGCCAGCAGCCTGTGCAGATGGCAGCGGAATTCAACAGTGGCGACGAATGGGGACCAGTCAGGGAGTCTGGAGAGGACTTGGATGAAGGTCCTGCAAGTGATGCCGAGATGGGGCCAGGACCACCTGGGAGTGGGGTGCTGCCTTTGGA
>NW_020769337.1:10122087-10139623 GCF_900518735.1 Pseudonaja textilis | reverse complement strand
TGGGGTTGTGTAGAGAGAGTTTCCTCCTTTAAATTTCTGGGAGTCTATCTCAATGAAGATCTTACCTGGAAAATCAACATAACCCAGGTGGCCAGAAAAGCTGAACAGAGACTCCATTTCCTTAGGATCTTGCAAAAGAACAAAGTGGAACAACAACTAATGACCTCCTTTTACCAGTCCACAATAGAAAGCATCCTCACGTATTGCATTATGGTATGGTATGCTAGCTTGACAGCCACAGATTGAAAGACATTACAGAGGGTGGTGAGCACAGCAAAGAACATCATGTGATACCACTAGATGACATCGCTAGGGCTTACTGCTTTAGAAGAGTGAGGAAAATTCTCAGGGATGACTCACATCCCTGTCAGCACTTCTTCACTCTCCTACCATCAGGTAGGAGATATAGAAGCATAGCCAGCTGCACCAACAGGCTGAAGAATAGTTTCTACTCATGGGCTGTCAGACTCCTGAATGGAAAATAACTTCATGTCAACATAGTATGATAGATTTGTGGGGCAGATGCATTGTGCAACAAGGTCACATAGTGTAATAAGATTGGGACTGGGTTAGGGACTACTGTCCTCACTGTGAGTTGTGTCAGGGGGTGCACGAAGGGAGGCTCAGCCAATTTCATTGAACATATGCTGTGCACTGACAATAAAGGTAACAATAAGGAAGCAAAGTCATTTGTTCATTCTTGAAGCTCTTTGTACTTCGGTTGGTTTTTGTTGTAGTTCATTTGACACTTCTATTATTGGCAGCACTTCACAGGAAGGAAAGGTAGGTGCTTATCTTGAGGGACTGTTTGAGATTCATTACCAGCTGGGAATGAAAATAATTCCCAGCATTGCATTAAAACAATACTTGTTTTTAAAATAAGTGTGTGTATAATTATGGTCTTGGAAGCCCTTGGTCAGAACAGTGGCAGAAAAGATATACCTCTGGGGTTTCAAGGAATTGTGATTTAATGAAATAACAACATTGTTTGTCACATCTAATACTCTTTCATAGACTTTTAACATTAATATTAATGTGGAATTTCATTGTGGAGGTTTAAAATTGTTCATTTTATGAGAGTTTTTTATTGTATGCTGCTCAGACTCATGTTTTGTGAGAAGATGTAATGACAATAGGCAGGCTTAAAACATGCTAACTAAATACATATAAAATTGGTGTAGTTCACTGAAATTAATGCTATCTGCTTTAAATATCCCAGTAATTAGGTATAAGCACAAATACTTTAAGCACTAAGGAATAGATGCTTTAGCCAGGATGAAGTACAAAATACAAAAAAATTTAGCACAAATCAACGAGAAACAAAACAACATCCCCAAATTATAAATGCTATCAAAACATATAACAGTGCAGTGAACAATGGAGATAATGTTGGGGAAGCTAGGCAAAGCAGCCACGATTACAATAGCCACATCTCTATTTCAGTAAGATGTGTGATCTTAATCACTGAAATTTGTAAATCTTGATTTATGAAATAATATGCTATGCAAAGTCAGATCTGATTTATTATATATTATATGCTTAAACAGGTTGAGTCAATCATAAGCCATGCCAATAAAACAATAGGCTAAAAAGTAAATAAGTTGTCATGGGGGAAATCGTGAAAGAGAATGTAAAAAAAAAGGAAAAGGGGTTATATTTGTACAAGTGAAGTAAACATAGAGTTGCAACTAAATGTACTATTGCTACTAAGTTTTACATGTCTCACATCTAAAAGAGGGAAGGAGCTTCAACTGCACATTTGCTACCATCACCATCTTGACTTTTTCATATTCTTGGATAGGTCTGGACAACCATTTGTCTAAAATGGTATAGGGTTTTCTGCCTAAGCAGGAGGATGGACTAAAATACTTCCAAGGTCCCTTCCAACTCTCTTATTTTAATTCTAATATTTTAGGAATTACACTGCATGAGTTTCTTAATTCAAAATGGTAGAAAACACCACTACCATATGTTCAAAGTGAATCCTAGAGTATGAAAAAATGTGATTACAGACTACCCACATTATTTCTTTTTTTAAAAAAAATAATTTTTTTAAATTTTTTAATAACAAAATAAACATAAACATACATAACAAAATAAACATAAACTTACCACAAAAAACATAAAAAGATCCTTCTTCATGAATTTACATACAGTGCATCGATTGGTTTACCACTTTTTTTTGTGCATCCATTTCCTAGTCACTAGTATAATTATATTACATAATAGCTCATATTATCGATCAATAATTGTATAACCTAATATCATCACTAAAAAAAAAATCATTTATAATTTTGTTAATTCATATTTTAACGAGATAACTATAGTTTGCTTAATTTATTTTGCAATAAATCATAAGATCATACCAAATCTACCTTAATAATGTTTTATAAAGATAATATTAAGAAAAAAAAAATTTTTTTATGCTAAATCTGAATATTCTATCATTATGTTTTATTATCTAACCATTGATAAAAAAGATCCCAAACTTCATAAAATTGTTTATCTTCTTGTTCTCTGATTTCAAATGTCAATTTACTCATTTCAGCACAATCCAATATTTTCTTAATAATTTCTTCTTCTGATGGAATTTTCTCACTCTTCCAGTTCTTAGCAAATACAATCCTAGCCGCTGTTAATATATTTACAATCAAATACTTCAAATTTTTATTATAGACTACCCACATTATTTCAAATGGTGGCTACTGGTTTTGTAGCACCTGTCATTTTGGTGTTATCATAGCTTATTGTAGATGTTGCTGGCTATATCGTTGTCCATTCTATTTGGTTAGTTATACTTCAAAACATTCTGATTTAATTCAACAACTAAGCTAAGTATGATGTCTGATTGAGGCTTCTGAGTAGCCATTACTGCAGATACTCAGTAGAACTTAGTAATTGGTCTCTAAGAAAAGAGCTAGTCAAAAAGGGTAAATCTAAGTCTAAAACAAGGTTGGAAAACAGCTGATACTTTTTCATGCCTATCTCAAAGGAAAATGTAACAGTTTTTTAAAATATAAAATAAGAATGATCTGAAATGATCAGAACCCAATTAACATTTTTAAAGAGGGCTTACTTTAGAGAATGTACAATTCTTGAGGTTCAGGTATTTCTCTAGAATGAAATGTTTTCAACTTCCTTCAAAAAAAAATTCCCTTGCATCTGATTTGTCAATTCCATTGTCAGGGCATTTTGAAAAATAAAAATAAATTTCACTTTTATCTAGAAAATGGTGCTGAATTATTATAATGACTAAAGTAATGTAAAAGGCATAACCTAAGCAACTTCTAAAACTGGTTGACAAGTATTTTCTTTGTGATAAATAAAGCTTCTTCTTACAAGGGTTTTGCTGAGTGTATCAATGACGGTGATTGATAGCACCAGTTACCATCATTCATGGTAACCATCACTTCCAAAGGCTTTTTGAAGAACACCAAAAGTCAAGAAGAAAAATGAGGATAAAATTATGTTTTAAAAAAGGAACCAAGTAAGAAACCAAGCTGTCATCCTGGCTCTCTGAATTTAAAATAAATCACAAGGAAACCAGAGCCAACAGAAGAAAACATGCTTTGATTAATATTCATAATAACATTTACCAAAACCAAAATGGGCTTTGAATCAAAGTCAAAGAGAAATACTAAGGAACTTTCATCTGACTAACATACTGTAACTTTATCAGTCTTCAAAAGTGAACTGCTACTAACACTTATATGAACATATGCAAACCTTTCATAATTATTAATGATAATAGTTAATTTCTGATACCATTAGTGGAGAAATTGATATTTCTTTTTTACAGTTTAAGAATCCATTTTTAAAACTTTTCTAGCCTTTCCTTTTGAAATCAAATCTCTGATAAAGCATTTGGTATTTAGCACATATATACAATGGGTCCATTTTATACTCCCTGTAATCCTCATTATCATCATAAATTGCATCAGTCATTTGATGTTGACATTGTATGCTCACTCATCGGGGGAAAAAACTTGGAGGACAAAGAAGATAACTAACCAAACTTGCCAAAGGCTATGAAAAGCTTTGCTAGAGTGACTGGAATGATATTTTGATTAGAAGCAGAGTCACAATGATTACTTCCAGAGCTTGAGCAGCTGTGCTGCTTCTGTTCTGTTGCTTCTTTAGAATGGTCTTCTCTTGGTGAGAAGTGCATATAAAGCAGAGTAGTCAATTAAGATGACATATTCTGTTTCTTACACATAAAGTGCACAATGCTCAATCAGTTCAAACATTAAGGCAGATAATATCAACTTCAAAACTAAAAGTGTATAGGTCTAACACATTGATGATGTGTTATTAAATGTTCATCTTAAAGTAGGGGTGTCAAATTTGATTTCATTGAGGGTCACATCAGGATTGTGTTTGACCTTGAGGGGTCAGTGTAGGCATGGCCATGGTGTATGTGCCAGCTCGATGTCACTCATGTTGGGACACATGTAGTGGTCCAAGCATTCTGCCAAAGAAAACGGGATCCCAAGCTTCATTTTCAGCTTCAACAGCCTCCTGCAATCCTCTGCCAGTGAAAATGAAGCTTGTAAGAATCTCAGGCATTCCACATGAGCTCTGTTTTCACTGGTAGATGCACCATTTGCCAGTCTTTTGCCATTTCCAGGCCAGCCCTGCAGGGCAGATCTAAGCACCCCATGGACCGGATCCTTGATTTTGACACTCCTGTCTTAAAGGAAAAGCGATTATCTTGTGAATATCCCACCTTAGTTTATTTTAGCTATATAAGCATGAAAAGAAATGTAAATAGTTTTAATTTACTTGCGCTGGGTACCACTATGCCATAATTCCCAAATGCTGAATGGGATAAAGTGATGTGACATGCTGTTTTCAAACTCCCTTAAAGTGGGATGTGTTTCTCAAGTTTATTAATTCAAAAGCCTACTTGTTTGTTTTGCTATTGGTGCTTACATTACTATTTTTAAAAGAAATATTTATACTACAAACTGCCTATAGTCATGAGACTGGAGTAGAATGCAAACAACTGTAAATGAATAAATAAATTACAATGTCTTTGATGGGAAGAACAGTGATACTTAGAAAAATAAGCAACAAGTAAGCAAATAATAAAGAAGTGTACAAATGTGTAAAAATAAAATTATTTCCTCATGCTTCATAGCAATTTAAAACTCCTTAAGAAAAAGGAAAATAAGACTTTCAAACCAGAAAAATCCTTATCATCAAACTTTATTTTGTGTGATGGCAAAAGTTTCAGGAGTAGGATAGAAAGATTTTCAGAAAGTTTAACTGTGTTCTAATTTTTAAAAGTTGTATTATCAATGTTTTACTTTTTTTGATAACTTATCAAATAATTGACAATAGAGAACCCATTTTTTTCTGCTGTAGGTCAAAAAGACAGTTTAACAAATTTTAAGGGCATATACTTCAAAATCTCTTGGCTCAGTTCAGTGAAAATTGGCATGCTCTTTTCATTTATAATGTTTTAATTTTGAACATTCCATACCATTAGAAAAAAATGCATTTCCAAAAATATTTATGATTTTCTCATAACAAAAAAAAGGAAAAGTAGAGGTCTATTTTCCTCCCTGATTTATGCTCTAGAATTTGGATATGTTAGAGTACTACAAGACATATAAAGTTAATTCTTTGAGCTAAATGTAGTTAGATAAGAAAAGACATCATTTTCCTAAATAAAACACTTCAAAAATCTCACTGTTTTATGAAGATTTCAGACTTAATAATAATAGCAATGTTTGGAAAATTATGTTGAAACAATAATAAATATTAATTATTGAAACTTCTTTTGAAAAATAATAAATTATAAGTAAAAGGTTGGTGCTGAAAGATGCAAACCATCTCTTCTTTGTGTCCACAATAGTTATGATTTTTCAGTGTTCCAGAAAATGCAATTTCTTAGTATTTGCTTGAAATAAATACTACCTACCAACTAATCTGACAATAATTCAAACAACAATTGGATTGACTTCATGGGTGAGACAATGCATGTGCCGTTTTTGAAATGTGTTTGTATGGGGGGGGGGTCTGTTCTTTTCTTGGCCAAAGTGTACCCCAAAAAGTAAAGCCCAAAATACCATTTGCAACAAAATGCATAGCACAAAACAAATGAAGTGGTTTACTGACCAAGTTAACTCCTGAAATACTACTGTTCATTTTTTTCCTTGCATTTTTACTTAAGATCCAAGTGTGAGATATGAACTTCAAAGCTCTACCAAGCCTCCAATGGCTGAATTATTTTTCTCTTCTAACTCTTCCCTATTTAATTTTTACAGTTGTCAACTGGTTTGAATTGATTAGAAGTTGGAATGAAAATTCAAGCCATTTTCTGTAAATATCAGTATTTACCATGGCCATCAATATCAAATAGAACACTATTATACCCTTGATTCAAAATAGATTCCATTTTAGTTAAGGACACAATTTTCACATTTCTCATGTTTGTTTGCATATATGTGGGGATCATCTATCTCTTTTATTCTCTAGAAACATAAAAAGTATGTTTTTAAAACCAAGACTCCATTTGTCTGGAATTGTATACAAGGGTGGGATTCTACCAGTTAGCACCTATTCTCTAGAACTGGTTGTTAACACTCTAAGCAGTTCAGAGAACCAGTTGTTAGAAGAAATTACTGGCCTAATCCTGTAAAGAAGGCAGGAAGGAAACATTCTGGTGTTGCTTACAGAAACTGCCTCTCTGTTAACTCTTATTACATTCTTGGCAGGACTAGACTTCCTGTCTCAGAAACTTCTATGGAGTTTTTTTCTCCTTCTTTGCTGGTACTTTGCTTGTGTGGAGGAACCATTCAAAGTTACAATGGCACTGAAAAAAATGACTTATGACCATTTTTCACACTTACGACTGTTGCAGCATCCCCACAGTCATGAGAGGCCAGGCAAGGAGATGCATGCCTCGATGTGAGTGATATTGAGTTGGCCACACCCAGCCAATAACATGACCACCAAGCCACACCCACCAACTTAGCCATGCCCACAGAACCGGTTGTTAAAAAATTTGAATCCCACCCCTGATTGTATAGGGTCTCTTGCTTGAACAAGGGCTGGACTAGATGATCTCCAATATTCCTTCCAACACTGTTATTCTATATTCTGAAACAGGAAAAAATGTGTCCTGTCCAATTACTATAACTATATGATTTTACTAGAAAGCTTTTTCAGTCAGAGAGGTTTTTTCCCATTCATTTTCATCCCTATAAAAGGGACATAGAGGGTCAGTGGCTAAGACACTGAGTTTGTCAATCAGAAAGGTTGGCAGTTCGGCAGTTCAAATCCCTAGCCCTGAATAATGGAGTGAGCTCCCTTTACTTGTCCCAGCTTATGCCAATCTAGCAGTTCGAAAGCATGTAAAAAAGTAGAAAAATAGGCATGCCAGCCACTTGACCACAGAATTGTCATCGGACAGTGCTGGCTCTTCAGCTTAGAAACGGAGATGAGCACTAGAGCTGGGAACAACTAGCATGTATGTACGAGGGGAACCTTTACCTTCATACCTTCATCTTCCATCAGTTTTAAAAAGAGATATGGCTTCTTGTAATTTTTCAGGGTTGTTTAGGGCAACAGAAAAAAAGACCTGGGATCTACCCATTTTAAATGATATCTGTCTTGTTTTACATTAGCAGATGAAAGCCAATATCAGTCAATCCAGAAGTCAGTTCTGAATCAAGGACATATAAGAATCCAAAACCATATTGAAATCCAATGGAAAGAAAATGGGAAACAAGACAAGTTTTTTTTTTAAAAAAAGCCATATAGTAATAGAATTGGAAGGGATCTGGGAAGTTCTTCTAATCTAACCCCCTGGTCTATACCATTTCAGATAAATGTGGTCCAGTCTATTTTTGAAAGACTCAATTGATGAAGAACTCACAACTTTTGAAGGCAAGCCATGTCATTTCAACTCCTTACATTGTACAGTATGCTCACCTCCAGCACTATCACATCCATCCTATGCAAGCTGTTATTCATTTGGATGAATCAGGCAAAGAAGCTATACAAGAGTGGGGATTTAGTTATAGGTAAACATGCTATTCTTGAAAAGCTTTCTTTGCACACAAGCAATTCGTTTGGCTCTGAATCTCCTGCAGTTATGAGATCTCACTTGGACTTTAGTCTGTTAGTTTGAAAGTCGGGTTCCTGAAATTGACCAAAACTAGTAAAGCAGGATGTCACTACTGGTAATTCTTGACTTATAACCACTACTGAGTCTTTAAATGAGCCACATGCAATTTCAAGGTAATTTTTGCCATGGTTATTAATTAAATAACCACAGTTACAAATCACTAGTGGGATTCAATTTTTTTTTACTACTGGTTCTGTGCGCGTGGCTTGGTGAGCATGGCAGGGGAAGGATATTGTAAAATCTCCAGTCAGAAGTAGTATTTTCAGGTTTTCCGAACTACTCAATATTTTGCTTACCAGTTCTCAAGAACTGGTCAGAACCTGCTGAATACCACCTCTGTTGCAAATGAAGTCAGTTGTCAAGTGTCAATTATGATTATGCACCTACGGGGGACACTGCGACTGTCATACATGTGAGAATTGATCATAAATCACTTTTCAGTGCCATCATAACTCCAAATGATTATTAAACAAATAGTCATAATTCAAGGACTATCTATACTGTATATTCTTTCCCAATGGGATGATGTCTGATGAAGGGATGTTCATCAGAATGTTCCAACTTTGTTGAACAAGCCCTGCTAATACCATAGGAGACAGGACTATATACATCATAATGCAAACCTTGAATCATGCCCAGAAGCAAATTAGCAATCAATGCAGCTCTCAAAACAGGGATATTGCATGGGCTTACTGAGGTAGGCCCACCACTGTTTATGTTTCTTTATTCTGGGCCAGCTGGATTTTCTAGCTGATGTTCAAGAGCAAGCCCATGTAAAACGTGTTGCAATAATTGAGCTGTAGGGTTTGAGTGATTGTATGAAGGACCATCTTTTATAGGAAAAGTGTGCAAATGCTATATCAAATGAATGCAAAGACCTTCCTGGCATCACTTTATAGGAATTTATGGTTACAGGAACTGGGCTTGGCTAATATAGTAAAGAGAAGGTCCAGGGGAGACATGATAGCAGTCTTCCAACATTTGAGGGGCTACCACAGAGAGGAAGGGGTCAAGCTATTTTCTAAAGCACCTGTAGGCCAGACAAGGAATAATGGATGGAAACTGAACAAGGAGAGATTTAACCTGGAAATAAGGAGAAACTTTCCGACAGTGATAACAATCAACCAATCAAACACCTTGCCCTCGGAAGTTGTGGGAATGCCATCACTTGAAACTTTCAAGAAGAAATTGGACTGCCATTTGTCAGAAATGGTGTAGGGTTCCCCGCTTGGGCAGGGGGTTGGGCTAGATGACCTACAAGGTCCCTTCCAACTCTGATGATCTGTTATCTGTTATCTGCTACCTGATCATAGAGTAGGACTTGTGAGACTAGAAAGAGATTGTGCACCATTTTCAAATGGAGAAGTGCTACTCCATCTCTGGAAACTGTTCCAGATTTCTGGGATACATGGAAGATTAAGCAACAAAAGAAAGGCCAAATTTAAACATGGACCGTATTCACCTGGTCCTATAGAAAAAAAAAGATTTCTGAAAAATTTCCCAGTGCATCCCAATGAAAGGGCAACCCCATTTTTCTTTTGATCATATGACCCAGAGCTAAGTATATACAGACATCCTGTGTTTTCCAGTGCAATATAAACAGATACAACATGAGCAGTAACACAGAGAGAGAGAGAGAGAAATCAGCACTTATGAATCTATCATGATTAAAATATCCTCCCTGCCTCTCTCTCTCATTCTGCCTTTCTTTCTCTTTCTCAGGCACACATCCACACACATCCACACTTACATTATATGCAAACATGAAATGCATACTGTGGGCACTGTTTATAAAGGAGTTGGAAAGAATTTCACAAATCATATGCTTTCTCTAATTTCCTTTTCAAAGAGAGCCTATAAACTGACATTGGAAATGTGGGAAAAACTTAAGAAGATCGAACTTGATTGATATGTCAGTTTCTGGATTAATGTGGATGTTCTGCATGAATTTTATATGGGAAATAAAAGGGGGGGTGTTAAGCAATTTTATCTGTTGCTATATAATTGATCTAGATACATTTCACTCCTACCATAGATGTTTCTGACCTATCTTTTAAAAATGTGTAGTCTGAAATTTGGATTGGCATTTTAGTCTTATTATTATTCTGTACCATGCAAGAAGTTAACCTTAAGATAAATTAATGATAAGAATATCAATAACATAGTTATTGAGAAAATAGTCAGGAGACCTAAATGCAATAATTCATTATTGGTGGTTGGCCGTTTCTCAGATTGCCCCTAAAAGGCACATATTCACATGACCAATACTTGCTACTACACTCATGTTTGAAAACATGAAATATATGTGGATGAGTGGATATGGATAGACAGACAAAAAGACAGTGCATGCATGGGATTTCTACTCTGTTAGTTTCTTTCTTATGATTAATGTATGTTAATTAAATGTCCCGATGCTAAAGGTCATTTCCTGCAATTATTCCTTGCCTTTCAAATTTCCCTTTTTGTATGTTAAAGAACATGATGGTAGAAGAGCTGAGATCACATGGAATGTCATACTTTGCAACTTGAAACACTGGCCTTCAACTGCACCAGCTGTTGTGATGACAAATGAAAGTTCAGTTCTCTTGAAAGATAGTAGATGACTAATAATACCAAAGCATATTCTGTCTTGTTATAATTTAATCCAACATTGTCATCTTTTGAAAGTATTGGGAAGTATCTTTTCTAGAGAAATAACTAGCAGATTCTCCATTGCAAATATTATACTCTGTCTCTGATATCAACATCAATATCCCATATTATTTTTAACATCATTGCTAGTATCTGTGAACAATCATATTAATATCAATAATGGATCAGGAATAGCCAGATGTCATTCTTAAATCAGGCATTGAAAAAATACTTTCAATTTCTAAAGAGAAATAATAAGAAAAATTGCTGTATTGTAAAATAAAACAGCCCTTACCCAGTTTTTGCAAAATTTGCCCAGTACTTCAGTATAGATCTGCTCAGTGCTTCCTCTGCTTTAGTGTAATTAACTCTTCGCTCTAGAGGTAATCCAAATACAAACTCAATTTCATAACCATGTGGAACTCCCATCCATTCTGGCCAAGCAAGTTTTGAAGATCTGTGCTCGAAGAAGTAAAAAAAAGCATTGTTCCCTGCCAAGGCAAACTGTTTTATGAACTCTACTGCAGGGCATGAGAAATAATAATCCCCAACAATATCATCCATGGCATCACGATAATTGAAAATATTCTTCTCATCTTCCCAGTCTGTGTAGTGGAAAGCAATAGATTCCAATCCCATTTCATTTAATTTTGGAAAAGCAACTTTCAAACCTGCCTGGAATTCTGTTTCATTGATAACACTGTCATTATCTTTGCTGAAGCCAGGAGCACCGTACACAAGAAAAGTAGTACCTTCATCTTTGTTTACTCCTAACAAGATCTGTGTTTGTTTAAAGTGTCCATTTTTCAGCAATATTTCTGGCATATCAGCAAGAAAGTCACCATCAACTATGGGACAAAACTGCAAACTTATAAGACCGGTGTATATTAAAGCTACTCCTTTCTCCAATAGCTCTTGGGGTTCCTTGTTTTGAAGACAGAATATAATCTCGGTTTCATTTTTGCCAGTACAGTGGAGGAGTTCAGCTAGAGCTAGAGTTCTTTTTCTTGCTTCAGATGATAGAATTGCACCCCAAGGAGCATTCCCAGATCCACTTTGCATGATTGCCCTAGTGAAGAGAGGATAGCTTTGAGGAGAAAGAAGATGAAAACTAACAGACCCTGCTCCAGCACTTTCTCCAAACAAGGTCACACTTTTAGAATTACCTCCAAAGGCTCCTATGTTGTCATGGATCCATTGAAGTGCGAGCCTTTGATCAAACAAACCTACATTTCCTGGGGCATCTTCATTTCCTGGCAAAGCCAAGAATCCAAAAGGCCCTAACCTATAATTCATCGATACAACAATGACTCTTTCCACACGAGCTAGAAATTTGCCATCATAAACAGAGAGTGAAGATGTCCCACTGTAGAAGCCACCTCCATAAATCCATACCATGACTGATGCATTTTTAGGCTTGGGAGAAGGAACCCATATATTGAGATAAAGGCAGTCTTCACTAAGTTTTGTGTTTGGATTCCACATCTCTGACCCTTCAAAGCCAGGGAAAGTATTATCTAGGAGTTGAAAGCAAGAGTTGGCATATTTGGTGGCACTCCAAGTTCCTTCCCATTCTTTTTGAGGTTCTGGCTTTTTGAAACGTAATCTACCAACAGGTGGTGTAGCAAAAGGAATCCCAAGAAATGCAGTTACTGTTCCACCAAGCACAGGTAAATGAATACCTTTGACCATTCCATTCTTAGTAGCAATGATGGTGTCATCTCCAGCAGGGAACACCTTCTTGACAAACATACAGAACAGAAGAAAGCACATTATAATTTTTGTATGGCTCCACATCCCATTGGTATGCATCACCAATTCTGAAATAAAAGAAAAAAAGGAAGAGTTTAAGCAGAACTTTCAGATGCAGAAATACAGCGAGTCACTGCATTAGGGACCTGTGTTGCATAGCCTCAAGAGACTAACTGACAGCTGTACTCAAACCAAATGCACCTCAAAGACATTCCAGTTGGGAAACTGTCCCAATTTCATTATTTACAAAGTATAACCAGATGGAAGTGAAGAAAAGATAATAAAAAACACCACCTGCAATACCATTTCATTTTGAACACTAAACTGAATATTCCCACATTCACTGTTAATCAGCCAACACCTAGCCAGAATCTAACTGAGAATATGCATCTTCATTCAGATGATCCTTTGTCATGCAAACTCAGACTGCAAGCCCAGCTCCTCCTTAAATTGGAGGTGAACATTGTTTGCTTGTTTGAGAATAAAGGATGCAGAGTTATGAAAATGATCCTTGGAAAACTGTTCCCAAGCTCTTGATAAATGCCAGAATCAAATAAAACCTGGAAAAATTAGAGGAACTAAGTCTTGAAACAAGTTTGTTCCAGCAATTGGAAAACCTATTTATAAGGAACAGTTAATGGGTTTGAGCTAAAAATATCATATAAGACAACTTTTATTTTGGAATGTGTATAGCTATTTATAATTTTTACTATAATGCTGACAAAATAATGTTTGGAATTATTCAACACCGATTTGAGCCTTGCATGGAAATAAGGTCTTGATTTTATATGAAGATAACAGCAATGAGTTGAAATTTATCACAGGGAGATTCAACCTGGAAATAAGGAGGAATTTCCTGACAATAATAACTATTAATCAATGGAACAGCTTGTCTTCCAGAATTGTGAGTGCTCCATTGTTTGAGATTTTCAAGAAAAGATTGGACAACCATTTGTCAGGGATGGTATAAGGACTCCTTCCTTTTGCAGGGGGTTGGACTCCAAGGTACCTTCCAGCCCTATAATTCTATTATTCTATGAATTTAAGTTAAAAAAAAATAGTGGTAGATTGGAAATGACGCAGGATTGACACAGGAGAAGTTTGTTCAAACAAGTAATTTTAGGAAAGTTTAAATCATTATTTAATCCATCATAGACATTTTAAGAGATCAAGGTTATGGCAGAACAGAACAGAACAGACAGAAAAAATAATGTGTTCACAGTGGCTTGTTTGGTAAGAATGGTTATCTCTGTATGTGTGTTTTTGTGTATACGTGGATGTGTATACATGAATGTATAATCCCTCTTGACTGCTTCGTAATGTATCTAATATAGGCCTACTTTGGGAGTCAATTCTTGAATAATAGTAAAAAAAAAAGTAATATTTGTATATTCTTAATAAATATCATAGGGAAAATGCTCCATAATAATATGCAGTAACTGGGACATTTTGAGTAATTTCCTCTTGAAAGAAAGATACAGGAAAGGTGTGTGTGTGTGTGGGGGGGGGTATTCCATGTCCTCATTACTGTCATTTTAAACAATCTGTCCTCAAGTCATTTGAGTAATGCTTCTAGCCTTAGAAGGGGCTGAGTTCATTTCTGTGGAAAATACAGCTGCACAACTCTTAGAGAGCTGTTTTGCTCATTGCAAGCTAAGATTCTGAAAGCTGAGAATAGAAAATAGGAACATTTTTCCTTTAAGTGTTTCCTAAATATATGACACTATCAAAGAAAGTGAAGGACAGATAAGGAATATCAGGAACAATATTTCACTGATTCAGTTGAATGCAAGAGCAAATGAAAAGCCACAGTATAGGATAAGTATTGAAAGGAACAGTAAATTTTATATTCTGCATTCCATAAAGAAATATGAAGTATTATCTTTAAACTGTACTCATTGAGCAACTTACAGGAACAACATGTGCATGCACAAATGTTATGCTTTAATAGAGGGATAGAATCAAGATCATGCGAAGTTCAGGTGCTGCTTTACAAAGGCTTAGTGAGACAACACTTGAAATACTGCCTCCACTACTGGTCATCATGAGATGAAAAGGATGTTGAGACTCTGGAAAAAGTTCAGAGAAGAGCAACAAAAATGATTAGTGAGCTGGAGACTAAAATGTATGAAGAATGGTTACAGTAATTGGGTATGTCTAGTCTAATGAAAAGAAAGACTGGCGGGGGGGACATGCTAGCACTACTCCAATATTTGAGGGGTTCCTTCAAAGATGAAACTATTTTCCAAAGCACCAAAAGGCAGGACAAGAAACAATGGCTGGAAACTAACCAAGGAAAGAAGCAACCTAGAACTAAGGACAAAATTTCCTGATGGTGAGAGAAATTAACCAATGAAATATCTACAGAAGTTGGCTACGGAAGTTGTGGGTGCTCCAATCACTGCAGGATTTCAAAAAGAGACTGGACAACCATTTGTCTGAAATGAAATAAGGTCTGCTGCCCAAGCAGAAGGTTGGATTAGAAGACCTACAAGGCCCCTCCCAACTCTATTATTCTATATTCTATGTTCTTTTAAGTCTGGTGGAGAATGCAACTGCTCTAGGGAATATGAGAAATGCTTTGAATGATTTGAATATGATTTGAATGGACTTAGTCCTAAAACTTGGTTTTAGGTGGACGAGTACGGATGCCTCTTGCCAGGGAGTAAGACAACAGGCTTTCTGCACCATTCCTAATTTCTCCAAGGTTCGGCCAAATCAAATATCTTTTCACTGATGAATAAAGCAGATGATGATAGGTTGCCCCAATATGGCAGAAATTGTCTAGACAAGGGAGAGAAGGGTCTCTACATTGACTACCGTGCTGATTATATCAAAAGTAAGTCACAAGTTCTGGTTTGTCAGGCTTCGGCGGTTGCAGGAATTCGAGATTATGCACGATTCCTGCTGCGCTCGCTGCTGGAGTGCCTCCTATCCAGCTGGATTTGGAGGCTATAGTTATCCCGTAGAGAAAACTGAAGATAGGGGACATCCAGGCAGGGGTCTGGGAGAATCGCAACCCCCTTCCCCAGCTGCTTAACTCCCTTTTGCAAAGGCAGTGGAGCGGTGGTCAGCAATGGCCACCACAAAGAAACTTTCAGTCAGACAAGTTTGTGCAGGAGGAAGTTGAGAAAGTGAAAGTTTTTGGCTGAACTGGGACAACAAGCAACATCTGAATACCCTGGATATTTAGCTCTTTAATGGATACATTGTTTCCCAAGAAGATCGTAAAAAGCTGCGGATGAAAGTGGAAAGGGAAAGTTTTTTTTCTTCCACTCTCCTTCCCTACAGAGATAGCAGATGGAAATCGGAAATACCCGCTTTGGCAACAGAAGGTAACTAATATTGAAAATTAAAGCCAAGAGGACATTAATATTTAAAAATCAAAATCTTTTTTCTATAAGTGGGAAGGGAGAGGTTTATACTAAGATTTTGCTGGAGGAGATGGATTGATTGATACCATTCAATTTTAGTATTTTTCTTTATCTCTTATATATGCACACTTTAAAACATAGTTCCTTTCAATTATAGCTAGCCACAGATATTCAGTGGGAGGAGTTACTAGGGAATAATTCTGTGACATCTAAAGAAGGACTTCCTTTTTTTTTAGATACACATCTGTTAAGTAGAACAATGATATTTAGTTCATTCCCAGTCTTTGCCTGCAGAGATGACAGTGGCAATGTTAGAGAACTGCTAAACTATTTTTTCTCAACTTGGCTAATTTAAAAATGTGTGAGCATGTGGATACTTTGAAGATGTGTGGACAACTCCCAGAATTCTTCAGTTCAAGAAGTCATTCAACTCCCAGAATTCCCAGTCTTCAACTCCATTGCTGGAACTTCAACCATTTAGATAACAATAAAAATTGGGTGGAGGCGATGACATTACAGAGAGGGGGGGGGGATACATAACTTTTTTAAAAAAAGTTGAAACATACTCCTATTTATATCTACCTAGAAGTATGCCTTTTTTGCATTTTGATAGTGATTACTCTTAGATGAGGGTAGAGACATGCTACAAATAGTGTAAAACAAGACACCTCCCCTGCCCAAAAAAATCAAGGCTACATATTTCTATCGATAGTAACACTGGGTTCAGTGTTATAGTAAACTACACAAGTACCTATCTTCACAATTGGAAGGTATTGATTTGAATTGTAAATGCTTAAAAGTGTAATCCATTTTTCCCCTCATAACCCTGACAATGATAATATAAAATGGAAAGGAAAAATATGAGACAATCCTCTGGACTTTGAAACAAGTCCCACTAAGTATAGAGTTGGATTGAAATCTAAATTACACATTTAATTAAAAACTGCTTCATGGTATAAGACTTTAATCAAAATAATTTAATTTACTTAAGAAGGTGAGGGAAAATATGTTGAAATAGATCTACATCTTTTCATATCAAATTTAAACCACATAGAATTTAATAGGATTATTTACAAGAAAGTATGTTGAGTACTGAATCTAGATTTGAAACAAACAAAACTTTCCTTTCACAGAAAACTTAAGCATTCAGTTAAATACAGCTACTTCCAACACCTATAGAATGCCTACTGTTTTAGTTGGAAAAAGAAAAGGAAAGTTTTTAGTTGTGCAAATTCAGAATTTACAAGCAAAATATTTAGACCCCTGTGCTTAAATGAAGGAACCAGCACTAAAAAGAAAAGAAAAAAAGAAAGAAAAAGAATAACATGTCAAATTCATAGACTGTTGGTCTATTAATATGAACATCACACAAGTACATATAGCAATGCGCTGGCTGGCAGCCAATGTTAGCTATCAACTATACATATTGGAATCTGTCATAATGTTGTACATACCAAATGGTTTATGTAACACTTTTTGAACTGTTTTAATTTTCCACCAATTAGCAGTTCAGGTTAAACCATGCTGCAAGTCCATACGTGTACATCTTAACATATCGTTGTATGGAAGTCAAATGTTTTGCAATAGGGATTTGATCTCTCTCTCTCTCTCTCTCTCTCTCTCTCTCTCTCTCTCTCTCTCT
>NW_020769337.1:10085185-10122077 GCF_900518735.1 Pseudonaja textilis | reverse complement strand
TCTCTCTCTCTCTCTCTCTCTCTCTCTCTCTCTCTCTCTCTCTCTCTATTGCAGTCAATCAAAAGTTTAGCTGTTGGGGTTCTTAAATTGACTCATGTTAACCCAAAGCAATTCAAAACAAATCTATCTCATTCTCATAAGATTAAAAGTAATTAGAAAGTTTCTTTCAGATGACATCCAAATTGAAACATGAGTTTAGATATGTTTATTTTTAAAGATTTGTTTCCATTTAGCCTTACTCCGTGGAAGCTAAACAGAATATACTTCACTATTATCATTCAGTGAAGCAACACAAATTGATCTCAGTGATTGTTTCCTCTTCTTGTAAATCTTTAGTCAACCAGGAAATCTATATACAAGGCAACATGACCTCAGTTTAAAGTCAGAAAGTGGTTAAATTAATAAATGATTTTTATAAAGTTCAGTTTAATTTACTTAGCTCAGAATCCATTGAATAATACTATAGTTCAATACACCTGCCTGCTTACTTGTTTCTTCATTTGCAAAATAAACTTGGTATTCTTAGCAGAGCAAAACATGGAGAGAACACAGCATTTTAGCAGACTGCAATTCTGTACATATCAAGCTTAACTATAAGTTTTGCTGATAGAGATCAACGTAAATAGAGAATCTCTTACCCAATTCAGTTATAGAGAAGCCAACGGAGAGAGGGGGAGAGGGAGAGAGAAAGAGCATGCAGTGCTCTTTAATACTTCAGGAAACTGCAGTGTTCAGCTGCTTCTATAAAGCTTCCAAATTGAACTGCTGACATTATAATCAACTGTTTAGGAAAGTGATCACGAGACTTGGCAACTGGAATCTGATCTGCAGGCAGGCAGTCTTTATATCTGACATCTGTTCAAAATAGCTGAAGACTTGAGAGTTAACAGAACCTGGGAATTTGAACATTCCATCTTCTTTGATTTCTCAAAAAATGGGAAAAGCAAAGAAGTATACTTTTAGTTTGAAAAAGCTACCAACGTTCTTTTACTTCTACAGAAGGAAAAAAAAAGTCTGAGAAAAAAATAGTGTAGTTCTTCTCCTACCCATGTTAGCGTTTGTTCTCTTCCATTCACAGATAAGAATAAAGAAAGTATTATACTATGTTCTTGGACATCAGAAAAAGTGATGGATCCTAAATAAAGATCACACTGTTTTTATGTATTTTCAATTTTATTTTGATTTTGTTTTGCTTCTTTTTTGTAAAGAGAAGAAAACAAGGGAGAAAACAGAAGAGAAATATTCAAGGAGAAAAATAAGAATATTGAGATGGAGCGAAGGAAGGAGGGAGGGAGAGAGGGAAGAAGGAAGGAAGGAAAGATGGAAGGTGGAAGGAAGGAAATATTGCAGGGTGTCTATAAAATATTAAATTTGCATTCATTACATCTGAAAATGGGTACAAACATAACAACATAATCTCTACTGTTGATTTATGGAAATAAGAAATGATATTGTTACATATTTTTTTAAAAAATCCTCCATATCCACATACTCCTCATTAGATATTTTCTAAGAATAGCATTATTATTATGATATTGTAGCAAAACCTATAACCATTTCTGTTCCTTTGACCAAAACCTGGATTTTTTAAAAATACTTTACATTTCAGGATATACAATCCTTATTTAATGCACTGGAAAAGAAACATTTAGCAAAAATATGGAACCTATTTTTATAGAGCAAAGAATTCTCTGCAGTCTTGGATATCTTTTATGAGTTTGGTCACTGCAGACTATTTTCAGATATACTATTGAATGTTTAGCCTCATGGAAAAGTGATGATAAAGAATCATACAAAAAGAGTAAGCTGAAAGTTTGTTTTGACTTTTAATTAGCTCTGCAATGTTCAAAAGTCTGAATGCACATTGCCTAGCAACTTACAGGGGACCAAAGAAGGTTGTTCTTGTGTGCGTAGGTGAGTGTGTGTATAAAGGAAAACATTTAGCATGCCCTAAATCTTTGGGGACATCACTGCTGGTGAACCTGATTGATTAGAATCTTTTTTCCCTTTCTCTTTTGCAGTATTTCATGGTAAACTATAGCCTCTTCTATCCAGGATTCTTCGAGAATTGGTTGTGGTCTTTTTTTTTTTTCTAATTAATGTTTTACATTCTTCCCTTGAGTTCCTTGAATCATGGCCAGAGCTTCTAATTAATAATATTCAAGCCTATTAGTGTTCTGTGGCCTTTGAGACACTCCATAGATTACATGTGATGGAATATCATATTAACACTGTCTTCTGGATATAAGTTACTCCTGAATAACTTATGGAAACTCCTATATCTATATCTATAAATCCCACACATCCTGGAAATAAAATGTTTAAACTATTCTCCTAAGGATGCTGTTTTAGGGCATTACATGCCAAAACAACCAGACACAAAGATAGTTCCTTCCCTTCCCCATGTGCCATCACTCTGCTAAACACCTAATTCCCACAGCACTGTCTTGTGACTAAAAATATTTATCCTTATAGTAGGACTGTACTGCTTTTATCATTCTCATCTTCTCTACTACTTTCTCCTATTAGTATCTTATGATTATCCCTTGTTTGCATCTTATGATTTATGATCTATCACCGACCAGTTTGTTGTTCATGAGTACACTGAGAGCTTATGCACCGGAGTTAAATTCCTTGTGTGTCCAATCACACTTGACCAATAAAGAATATCCCAATATTCCAAGTCAATCATACTCTTTCTGTTCATTCTATGAGAATCAACATGGCAGGCATACTTCTGGTATATTCTTTGAAACAATATCACCTAGAAAGGTGTAGTTGAGCTAAAAATACAATTCTAAGAATTCTCTCCAGGTGTAGGAAAGGTAGTCACTGATGTCCCTCAAGACCTTTGAAGAGTGCAAGGCAGGGTCAAGATGTTAAATCTTTTTTTACTAGTCTATTTCTGCTTCTGCAGGATTGAGAGTCTACAGATGAGTTCATTTAGTTGGCTTTTGATAAGGCATTGACTTGTAGAAAATGATGCTAATGCACTGAGCTTAACTATATTTTGTTTGCTTGTCTCAATGTATCTTGAGTGTATTTAAAAGCTCTCAAATGAGCAGTTTAACACTCCCATGCTCCCATGTAAACAAATGAGATGAAGATAACATTTTACTTGAATATTTTATTGCAAGTCCTGTGTGAAAAAAAGCCAAATGTCCATTAGCAAAAAACTGAATATATCTTCTACCTAGACTCTCTACCACAAAAGGTAGGTAAAACGTCAAGAGGACGTCTGGAGCTGGAAACTGCAGAGCCATGCCTTCTTCAAGTCTGGCAAGCTACAAAGATGAATCATCCACCCAAATCACTACAAATAACTCACAGAAAGGCTAAAGGACACACAAAAGAAGATGTGGGACAATGTCTTTAGAGAGACATACCACTGACTCATAGAAGAAAGTGATGGATTTAATGGGTCTTTACAGGCCAAATTCTAGGTTCTCTCATATAATCTTAGCAGCAGATTCAGTGTGACACTAAAATATGTCTTGGAGCAACTTGCAAAAATTAACTATGACATTTGCTGAAACACATAACAAATGGCATAAGATAAAGAACTCAAAGGGGAGAATATAACTGACAGGTTTACTCTATGTGAGCTAAATCATAAAGTAAGGCAACAAGTAAAGGAAGACTATACAAAGTCACAAAAAGCTATAAAGGCAAAAGGTAGCATCATAAAGTGTCAGAAAGAACTGCAACAGAAAAGAGGGCTCTTGAAACCTTTCAAGAAAGATGATGAATGTCACTACAACCAAAAGGATAGAAATTGAAAAAGAGTACCAGATTCATTGCCTCAAAAGCAGCTATGACAAAATGTTACCATTCAGAGGGATACTGAACAGTGCTAAAAATTGAAACAAATGATGTTCTTCATGAAATAAGACTAGAAAAGTCAAACAAAGTCCCAAGCATAAATGCTGTTATCTCAGAAGTTTAGAAACAAATGAATAAATACTTGCAAAGCCACCTGTCAAGTTCTTCAGTGATTGCTTAGATGTAGGAGATATTACCGAACAGTTGAAAAAGAGGAGGAGGAGGAGGAGGAGGAGGAGGAGGAGGAGGAGGAGGAGGAGGAAGAAGAAGAAGAAGAAGCTCCAAAAGATTCTGATCTACAGATTTTCTACAATCCAGAAATTTTTCACACATGTCACAATCAACAGATTGGAGAAAGTCTGAAATAAGCATCAATCTCAGGAGCAAACTAGTGTCCACAAATTTACCTAATGAAGTTGTGTAGAATGCTGAAAAAACTTAGTTTGCCTTTTGAATAGTCTCTTTTAATTGTACTAATTATGGCTACTATTATATGACAACTTGTGATTTTTTTTTTCATTTTTCAGCCACAATTGAAAGCAGGTATTTTCTGGACAGAATATACTATTCTATAAGATGACACAACTTTGTCTGTCTGTCTGTCTGTCTGTCTGTCTGTCTGTCTGTCTCTTTGGAATTCAGAGGTGGTTTATAAACCTATATAGCAACCAACTGTTTATCAAATTCTTAATAGTTAAAAAATGTTGATATTTTGGAAACTTCCCATATTAAAGTGGGTGGGACAAAAAAAGGAGAAACTTATTAATAATGTAAGCATAGTAATGTCAGCATTTTATTTATTTCTCCCAGATGACCATTCCAGGGTAGATGCTTTGGAAAGATGGCCAGATTGGTTGCCAGTTTAGACTGCTGTTAAAAAAGAAAAAAAAGGCAACGTGGAATATCTGTAGGACATAGGGACTGATTGAAAGGAAATGTATTTTGACCAGTTTGGGACAAACCCAATAAAGTTTTAAATGAATGCAAAATTAGCACTCTTATTATTCACACATATACACACATACAAATTTCTTTGTAACAGGAATTTATATAGTTTCTTTAAAGCCAACAGATATAAAATAATATTTTCATGCACAGCAATCCTTTTTTATTAAATGCATGAAATGTTATCTTGAATTGCAAGAATATTTAGAATTCAATATAATTCAACTGCATTCTTACCCTGGTTAAAATATGTTGGATGTGCCATACTGTTTTGAAATTCTGTGAATTTCTGAAATCTAGCATACAATCATGGAATTATAAACAAGTGTGATGTTGGGTAAATGAAACATAAAGGCACAGACAATATTAATAATTTATATGGGGAAGATTCATAGAAATGTTGCTGTCACTGGAAAATGGTTAATGCATGTAGTGTAACATAAAGCCATTTCTCTGAAATATAAAATAAAAAGTTGACCTTTTGATGAACTGTAGCACTATTACACATATTTAAATCGTTTTTTCCCCCAATAACACTATCTCAAGATCAGCTACAGAAGATTGGAAATGCTGGTAGAGATTAGCACAAAGAACACAGCCTCTCAATTCATGTGGGAGTCAAAAAGTCCGACACTTTGATTTTTTTTCCCCCTTAGATTCATTTCCTTTCCTGTAATTTAAGGGATTCTTTGCTCAGACACTTGCTTTCTGTTTTTACTTAATCTGGAATGAATGTGGAAATCAATTAGACTAGAGATAATTTTATAAGTTCCAGTATTATTACTTCCTAATTTGCACCTTAACTTATTTTAATAACACCTTTTCTCAGTGGCTGTGGGGGCCCTGGATGTATAACTGTTCTACTCTGAGCCTTGGATGTGGTTGAACAATCAAAGTTTCTTCTTATATTCATAGTTCCTGATCAGGGAGCAAACAGGGCCAGGAGGACATTTGCATGGTACATTCAGTTGCACCCATTCTTGGACTGGAAAGCAGTTTACTCACCCCGTAATCATCTGCTGAATGGATTAGTGTAATTTAGTTTACATGGAGCTGCCCATGAAAACCATTTGGACACCACAGCCAGTCCAAAATGCAGCAGTGTGGACAATTATGATCATGTCTCTTTATGGTAATGAACCATATGGACCATGAGTGGCAATGATTACCAGGAAAAGGTTTACAGATGATAAAACTGGCATAATACTTTCTTTTTGTTGAGGTCACTGTCAACAGGTTGAGAGATAGATTTAGGATAATACTTCCAGAAATATTCTGTAAATTGTTCAAAAAATTCTGGAATTTTTTTTCTCAGATCACAAGCAACTTTTCTCAAGGCAAAACTCCCTGTTAACTCCCTGTCTTGTTTTGGATACAACAATTGAGAAATACAAGGAAGTCATTCCCAATTGGTTCTGCAGAGATACAATCTTAAGAAACAAAGCTGTTAGATAAGCTTTGTTTCACCCTTATGCACTCTGAAGTCTGCACAATCCTGGTATGCATATAACCGTTTTGGCAAACCTATGGCACGCAGAGCCATTTCTGCTAGCACGCGAGAGGTCACCTGGAACAGACCTACTGCACATGCACATGTGCCCTGCCAGCAAGCTGATTGTCAGGTATCTGCTGCACATGCATGGGGGGAAGTCATGTGTGCATGCATAGAGGTGTGCAGCATGGGGGGTCATGCGCACATGCGCAGAGGTGCACAGTGTGCATGCAGGGGGTACATGTGCATGCGCAGGGGGGGTGGGGTTATGCATTATGGGTGCAGGGACGTGTGCACACGCTCACACAGACACATACTTTCAGCACATGATGAGGAAAAGGTTAGTCATCACTGGCATAAAACAATGGATATTGACTTTTTAAAAGTTTCCTCCAAACATATGCATATATATTAACATTTTATAAAGGAGTAGTAGTACATGAAAATGCCACCATATGTTAAAAATATAATATCTAAGATGAACAAGTGTGTGTGTGTTTGTGTGTCATTCGGACTCAGGATAAACATGTATAATATTTTCCCCCTAAAAAATCCTAAAATACAATGTATCTTATATTTTTTATATTTTAAATTATAAGATAAATGCAGTATAAGATACAATAGTTTGTACGAATACAATTTTTAAATTTATAGAAGCTCTACTCATCGTGACATTACATAGACTTTGATTTCATCCCTTTGTGGAACTGTCAACAAGTGGAATATCTCTCATTTCATACCCTGACAATAGTTATAGAGACATTTACAAGTGACTTGGTTTTGTTATGATACCTTGTGCCAAAATGAGCTTTTGAGCTATTACTACATTCACCTTTGACAAGGGCCTTTTTAACAGCCTCTTCACAAATCACCTGATATAATCCACTGTGTCATTAGAGTATGCAGGCTTATTAAAACAAGACAACCATGACAGAACTATGCATACTTTTAAGTAATTTAATAAGGGATCTGTACCTTAATTTAGGATCTGTAATAAGGGATCCCTGGTGCTGATCTTTACTTCCAACGACTGTGAAATAGTGATTAAACTGACTAATGATAAAAACCATAAAAGATCAGTCCCCTCCACTCCAAAAAAAAAGAGTGTTTAGCTTTTATCTTGCTGTATCTTGAATATATGAGAGTCTTTTTTTCTCTCTCTGAAAAAAATAATAAAAAAGATTACAATTATAATTATTTCTTGTATTGTCATTTTTTTCTACAGACAGAGAGGATATCTTCTAATGCCAGGCCAATTTCCTCCGGGTTTTTCAAAAATATTGTCCTTCAAAAGAAAAAGAATTTTCTCTCTTCTTGGATAGGAAGGGGACTTCATGCCTCTCAGTTATGTACTGAGAAGCCAGGTACAAGTTTCATTTAAATTTAAGAACTAGTTGAGGCATTTTAATTGCTGTAATTTAGTTTTTAATCTACTAACAGACCATGAACCAAAATCCCTGTGTGCATGATAGAGCAATGCAATGAGGCATGATAATGCCTTATTTTCAAGGCATTCCTTGGAATGAAAGTGTAGCCGGATGTGAAGCTATGAGACATTTCTGCCAATTTCTACTGGCCATATTTCTGTGAATGTATTAACTTTATTTCTCTTAGACTTGATTCAAAACACTACAAAATAACAATGCATGCAGGACATAGAAATATAGAATAAAGGATATATAGTTTGGGAATAGTCTGTAGAGATTCTCAGTCATCCAGATCATGGTTGTCCCAAAGGTGTTTTTTCAGGAGACTTTTTTTTTGAAGATGTTTCACTTCTCATCTAAGAAGCTTCTTCAGCTCTGACAAGATAGTCCTTCCGTTCCCCACTATCCTGCCAGCCCTAAAGAAGCTTCTTGGATGAGAAGCGAAATGTCTTCAAACGAAAACAAAAACAAAAACAAGGCCCAGTGGCTTCCTGAAAAAGCACCTTTGGGATAGTTTGGGAATAGTATACATAGTTCACCACAAGCTTACCACAAGTCATCTTTTGCTTTTAAAGGGCAAATACTATTTTAGGCTACCGTAACAAAACCAGTGTTTCCAAATCACAAAAAGTAATTGTTCATTGTATTCTGTACATTGACTATAAGGTACATTGACACGAAGGAGACATCACATGATCAATTTGTCCTTTGTTGTGACTGTTCAGATATGGGTCTGAGCCAGTCATAGGGCATGCTCCTAGAGGCATGCTCCTAGGTCATTCTACTTGAAAATATCACATAGCGAATACATTGTGCAAAATAGGGGGAAAAGCATACAATCAAACAAAGGCATATGTTTATTGTATTACAACTTGAACCTAATCTATTATTTATTTATTTGATTTATCTAGCTTCCCATCTCAACCAATGACTCTAAGTGGTGTGCATCATAAAATGAAGAAACAAATTAAAAGCAGTTAAAATAATTTAAATTAATTAAATATGTTGATGCTGAATAGAATTATTCCAATAGCTGTTAATACAGCCATGGCCTTATGGCAGTATTTTTCTTCATTGTCCCTTTAATATATTTCTCAATTTCAGCCCAACTAATTAGAGGCATGTATCACTGGCCAACACAACTTTCCCAACTAACGTTAGTAGAAATATTTTCCAATAGTCAGTTATCACAAGTAACTACCACAAGTTACCAACTGTACCTTTTTGCTTCTAATATAGAAAAGAGAATGAGAAAAAGCAGTACATATTCATATTCTAAATGTGTTGAACACAACATGTTCTTCTAATTCCTAAAAATGTTTGATTCTGACCAGGTTTAATTATTTATATCATGGAATATTAGTTGTATGTAGTTCAGCAAGCATTTTCAGGAGTGACCTAGCTATCCCTTGGGTAGTTCTTGGTCATATGGAATTCATGATCTGCTTCACATATTTTCTTTGTAGTGTCTTTTCTGGACTATTCTGGAATTGCTCCAAATCTTAAGCACAATTATTTTTCTCTCAATTCCAACAATGGCAGATTTTCCAAGCCTTTTTATATCACTCTGTTTATTATTTCTGTTTTATTTTCTAAAGGTTCCACTTTGTCATTAATTTGTTCAATTTATCCTGTAAGATAAGTTACCTACAGATCCTATAGATTCTTCATTATTATTATTATTTTTGGTAGCTTCTTCATTCATCTCATCTTTCAATTTTACAAACCAATGTTCTTTCTCTCTTCATATGCAACCAGTTAACTTTCAACCGATTTGACAGGATTAGTTACATGCTGTCCCATTTCTTCAAACAATTTTGGTAATATTTTTGGAGTAATTGCGTTTTCTGTCCTTTGCTCTACTGACTCCCTTCTTCCTTTACCCTGACTTGTGATTTATCTGATGACTACCACTTTTTAAATTTATAATCCAAAAGTTAAGGTAAATCAATTTTAAAGCTAAAGGTAAAAGATAGACTGATCTTTTTTATTCCTTATTCACTGTCTCTTGGCCCTAAGATGTTAGTGCATTCTGTCTTTCTGTAGTTTTAATGACACAGTCCATCTTCTATTATGCTTATCTTCTTGTTTTCTAAATTCCATGTTTTCTCTTTGATATTTTTAGCTTTCAAATTTATGCTCTCCACTTTATCCATTTACAAATTTATTAAAAAACATTTTTAATAATAATAGTATTATTTTGGGGGGAAAAACAATATAAGTAAAACAAAGTGCAACAAAAAATAAAAAACCCTCACATCCTCATCACACTTATAAACAGTTTCATAATCTCTTCACTTCCCCTCAATTAACAAATATAAAACTGTTTATCTGATAACCCCCTCTTGGTGATAGGCAAAGCAAATAAGCCATATCATTTTATCCCTTTATCAGCAAAAAACAAACAAACAAACAAAAACAAAGACAGCCGTAAAATAATAAATACTTTTTAATGTTTGTACAGTACATTGAATCACAATTAGAGTTCCTCTTTCTTTGAATGGCAGAAGTAACCCACCATCGTTAGTATCTACTGAAAAACAGGAACAACATGTAACCCTTGGCCATCGTGCCCTGGTATTTAAAGCTAATGCCTGATTTAGCTACTGAGTCGAAATGGATGTAATTTAAAAGGTAGCAACAGATCAAGAAAATATCAGAGACAAAATAGTTATAATTGTGCTAGGTCCCAGTAAAGAGGAGCCCTGAGCCAAATCAGAATCATAAGTTATTTATTTACCTTTGGCCTATTACATTGAAAGCCAAGACAAAAGAAGAGGCAGACCCCAATACCCTTTTCAACATTGTAACGTGGGTGACCTTCTTATTATTTATTCTTGCTAGGTCAGCATGACAGAGTTGTTATCTCTGAGACAGGGTCAGTAAATATAAACAATTTGGTTTACAGGGTCACTGATCTCTGACTGATTCTTCTCCCCGTTATCACAGAGTCAATTCAGCTTGCTATGAATGTTTTCTTAGAAGGGCACTTTTAGCAGTTCACGGGGGGGGGGGGGGGGGGGGGGGAGGGGCATCAGGTATCTCATGGGTTTAATAGAGAGTGCAGCTTATGTGTGAATGGGGTGGTACCTTATATCATCACATAGCATTCAGGAAAGAAAATGTACATATTTCAATAGTTTTTTTAAAAAAATAAATGGTTGTGTTGACAAAACATTTTTAATGGGGATTTTTAAATTAACTTGTTTATACAGTACCTTGAATCACAATTCAATAATAAGTGTAGCATGTTATATGAATACATGTACTGGGTCTTTTTACCTGACATAACTAAACATTTGCAAATGCAGCTGAAGAGATTCCCTCCCAATCACTGTAAAAAGTAGTCCTCATTTTATGGCCATAACTGAGGCTAGAATTACACTCTTAAGTTCTTGCAGTTGTTAAATGGTTCACCATATGACCATGCCCAACTCTTTACTTATACCTGACAGATATTAACACTTTGAAGCTTATAATTAATGTTGTCTCTGCTAATGTTGGGGGAGGGGAGAAAAGTTATCACTGTTAACAGACACTAATAGAATCATTAATACAGTTAATATAGGGTAGCTAGAAGATTTGTGAAGGGCTTGATGTGAAAACCTAGGATGAATGCAAAAACAAAAATAATAAAATCTCAATGTTTTCATGGAGACCACAATACAACAATCAGTTTTTGATGGGGTAGGGAAATTTACTTAAATCTGGCTCTTCTCCAATTATGGAAAGTTACAATATCTGTGTACATCAATATAAACATAGATACAGAACAATAAATATTAGAGGAACTAGTATATGAGTTGTACTCCTTGATTAAAATCTGGATAAATTTGTAGGTCTTATACTTTCATATAAGGTAGTGTTTATAAAGAAAAAAATACACACTTTTCAGAAATTTCAATGCTGGTTGCAGCTCTAAAGTTATGCACAGACATTTATTGAATGCGGAAGGAGATTCCAGTTAAATATATGTAAATGGGGGAGACCAATAAATTGTTGACTTTGAAATAGTACAGATTATACAGATTGTACAAATTGTACAAATATGTTTATCATGAAAGAAAAATATTTCAGCTACCTTAACACCTGGAAATCCAGTCTTGTCCTATCTTGCTGATAATTTAAGTTTCAAAGGAGAGAAGAAGAAAAGAGGATTGCTGTTTAGGATTTAATCTTTATCAATAGGAATAAATTGGTGAATAAAGTGAAGGTAGTATGAAAAAAAGCCTTCAAAGAACATGATCACATTATGGTTTTTAGTATCAAGGGTAGGAGGAAAACTGCCCAATTTCTATATTTGAGTTATAATATATTATATATACATTCAAAAGATATGTCTGATCCAGTGTTTTGAAATCTTCAAAACTAGGAAGAAACATAAATCCTGCAAAATAATAATTGAAGCCACAATCTCAAATTGCAAACAGTTCCTATTAAAAGGGGGGAAAAGGCGACATTAAAAAACCTAATGCAGATAAACTCAGAGCTTTTTAAAATCAAAACAATACAGGGGTTATTTATAGGAAAGGGTATGAAGGAAGGATACCTAAGGAAAGATACAAGGCAGTGTAAGTAGTCTTATTTTGGAAATGGCAAGACTGAATTTGGTGTGGAATTATGCACAAATGATGCTGTACAATTTTTTAATTGAAGCTACAGTTTTAGTTTTGTATATTAAAGGTAGGTCTATGTGGTTTGCAAAGCACATTTGAAGGCAGTCAAAGCAAGATTCCCTTCAAAGTACTAAAATAAAATGCAATCAGACAAATTTTATCAGACACAAATATTCCAGCTTGACACTGTTTCTGCAGGGAAACAACCAAGTTGAGAGAGCACCAAGGACCTCTCATCTCAACCCTGAGGTACAAACATTCTCATTTATCGGATCTTCCAATTTGCTAGACAAGGATACACTGAAGTTGAATAGTACTGAGACAAGAGCTGAAATTATTGTGGGAACCTGGGCATTTTCTTGAAATATGTATGAGGGGATGGATGGTGGAGTAGGGTGTGTACATACATTTAAATCACATTGTCTATCTTGGTTTGATTTTTAGGTATATTTACCTAAATGAAGCCATTATATTTGGGAAATAAGGAAATAAGGACACATGGTATATTGTTTGCAGATGCTTTCCTATCAGTATATCCAAACCAAGGAAATGCAATTAATTGCTCTGGAAAATCCAGTGAATGCCATTTCATGTCTTTGTTCTGCTCCAAAATCTTTTCCAATTCATGCCAAATAAGCTGAAAAAAATAGAAGCCAGGCACTGGTTATGTGTATATTTATTGCATGCAACTTTTCCTGTTTCCCCCTTACACACAGAGAGACAGAGACAGAGAAGAACACAGAAATATATATACACATGTATTACAAACTATTCTAAAAATATGAGTTCCAGATATTGTAAAAGAAGAAACAGACATCCTGCAATCTCAGGAACTTAAAATTCCATTTAATGTACTTACTAAGCTTTCTTCAGCCTCTGCTGACATCGTCGGAATATTGAGCTACCATTTTGCCTTTATATATCATTAATCAATTTAGCCCTTGCACGGTAATAGGCCCTCTCAACTGCCTCCCATCCCTAATTAGCTCTGTTGTTTTTGCTTCCTTCATGTTGGTCAAAGCATGCTTATCTCTTGTTGTTGCTTTCTCCCATGCCCAACCCAGCCTGGAATGCTTATCTCTAGGAGATGATTTTAACATGCCATCTATTGCAATTTGTTTGCTTTGCTTGTGACCTTGTAGTTGGCCCAGCTCATTCTTCATTATTCCTGTCTGCTATAACTTGAGGCAGCTCTGCCGAGCTCCTCTGTATTTGGACAGGCCTGGCTGTGCCTTCATAGGATGAGTCCACATGCCCAGGGATGGGGTGGGGTGCCATCGGTCCCTGCTCCCCAATGGGAAGTGGTCTCTGCTCCTCCTGCAGGGTCTTTCCTGGTGTCTCAGTGCTTGGTAGGATGGTGGTAGTTTGATATGCTATTGATAGAATGTTGGAAAACCAGGCTTCTTTTAAAAGGTGTATATAAGTCTGTGTGACAGAAGGAAGGGGAGACAGGGAAAGATGCATGAGGTAATGTACAAATAATCCCCCTTTCCTGGTGCCTGACTTCTATTATATACATATACAGTGTATATATGAGAAATTTCATTTCATAATAATAGGAAAAAACTGCAATATGAAATTGGATATCTGTCTTTCTGCTCCCTCCCCACAAAAACCCCCTCTGTTTTGAACACTGTACATTGTCCATAGTATGTTTTATAACTTATCACAATTTTTCCATCTAAGCCAGCTGCCTTGAGCTAATTATTTGGGACAAATTTGAGCTCCATAACATAGTATGCAGTTGGCCACATTTAAAAACGCAGGTCTGTATATCTATAAACATTGAAAATAGACAAATTTTAAATCATGCCTTTGCAAAGAAACTAACTTGAAAAGAAACAGGGAAATATTTTTATGCTTTTTATTTTTCTGGCAGCTGCAGGATGTTTGGTCTCTCAAGTGAGCCTGAGGTAAATTGGTATCCTACAACTGAGTTAATTAAAAACAGTTTTTAATCCTTTGGTGGGCAACTGGTGAGGAAATGAAAATGATTGCCATTTTCTTGACTGATAAATGATAATGAGGCAAATGCCACCAAGTTATATTATCACTTTGTACATACTATAATAGAACTATATTTCCAAGACTCTCTGATGTACATATTACTCTTTTCAAAGGATCCTCCAAATTAGAGCACAGAAAGCAGAAAGAAAAAAAGAGTCACTTATCTCAGGTTCATTTTATCTATACTATTTGCTTGGCTCTCTGATTTAAATACCAGCAATGTTCACTGACTATGAAATTCAAATACATACAGCTGTAAAGAAACCACTCATCTGAAAGAAAACTTGCTATGAATGTGTGAAGCTGTTTTAAAGTTGGTAATACTAAGTTATCCATTTTGTGGGAAGCACTGTTTATATTTAGGACTTACCCGTGGCACCCTTTTGTGAACTATGCACTAGGTGTAATTTTCCTTCCTTCCTTCCTTCCTTCCTTCCTTCCTTCCTTCCTTCCTTCCTTCCTTCCTTCCTTCCTTCCTTCCTTCCTTTTTACCTTCACTCTTTCTTCCTTTTTCTCTCTCTCTCTTCCAAAAACTTTTAGTGTATTGCAAAGTCTTATAAGCAAAATGTATTGGAATGAATATTCAGTTTAAAACTATTTGATCTCATGTGAGCAACTTCTCACATGGGAACAAGAACATTATTTGTTTTATCTCCAAAACAATATAAATTTTAAAAATGGCACTAGATTTGCATCTAGTGCTCCATGGTGTAACTAATATAAAGAGCATTATAGTTTAATAAAAACAAAGGTTGGTTTTCTTTGCAAATGTAAAGACTCTGTGAGGAATTCTCTAGGCTCTCTAACTCTTTCTTTTTAGATTGGAAGGATTCTGCCTTTAGGAGAATAAGTCCAAGATTAGATTTCTACTTCATCTCTCACAGATTTTCATACATTTCTTTTCTCTGATGTCAGAAGTTCAACACCAAAGAAAGGGAAAGGGGGGAATTTATTGTAGGGCTTTGGAAGATCAGGATAAATATTGGCACTGATAAAAGACACAAAGTATCAATTTCAGCACAAGTCTAATATAATAAGTTCCTTCTCATTGTTTGCAGTGAAGAGTAAAATTAAACATATTGGGGCCAAGAAAAGGATAGAGATGCAAATATCCTTTTTCCCATACTTAGGTTTATGGATTTCTTGCCAGAAGGTTTTTGGAAAATGCAGTTTTGATGGAGTGCTTGATAAGATTATTCGGTTCCAGAAATATTAAAAAAATATTGGAAAAAATATTTGGAAAAAAAATCCTTGCCTCTTTGATCTGAATATATAGTGAACCTCTTTATAATGTCTCTCTCTTCACTAAAATCATAGAATAAGCAGTACTTGGATCACTCTGATAAATGGCCTTCTCTGGAGATATCCAAGGGGAAGATTATTTTTTAAAAACTATATTTAAGACTTGCAGTAAGTTAATTGTACCAATAGAGATACTGATTAGCAGAAACTGTAATTGAAGAAGATTCTATTTCAAGAAGATGAGGATGAGAGATTACAATTTAATCGTATACTTTAATCTATATGTTTTTCAACTTTGGCAACTTTAAGATAGGTGGACTTCAACTCCTAGCATTACTCAGACAGTTAGGGAAATTGAAGTCCACCTATCTTAAAGTTGTCACAGTTGAGAATCTGTATACTATGCATTCTGAGAGTTCTGTATTTTGTATCTTTATAATGGAATACCTGAAATTTCAGGTTGGTCAGCTCGTCCTGAAGGAAGACCATATATGGCATGCTCAGAGTCACCACCAACTTGAAGGGGTCAATCAAATCAAATCAATCAAAATTACTGGAATGTCACTAGTGTCTGACACAAATAATAATGATGCAAAAAATGGCAACATGCACATGGTGCCATCATCATGCAAATAGTACCATTATACAGTGTATATGTGACTTATCTGATGCAAGCATTCAAATTGTATTATTTGTATGGGTTACCTTCTAATCCTCGGTAAAAGCAATGTGTAATGCACTCTTTGTTGTTAGGTATCTTATGAACTACAAGTTACAGCAATTAGAATCCAAAAGTGGGCTTACAAATGACTCCTAAAATCAATAATGATCATAAAGATTAATGATATTAGTATTATTCTCATTTATATATCTGAAAGTATCTGCTCAGAAAGAATGATTCTGAATGTTTGCTTGGAATTGGAGTAGATAAACAAAGCAGTACCATGTAGATGTACATTAGAAGTTAGGAAACAATATCAGACATTTTTTTTATTATTCAGCATTTATAAAAGGGTGTTAATCCCCAGGTGCATAACTAAAATATTATTTGTCTAGACTTTTAACTATGCACTTTGAGAAGAATGGTGTAGGAGTGTGAATGGATTTCCAGAAAAATTACAAAGTACAGTAACCATTTGCACTCCAGTTTTAGATGCAGACAACACAGACTCATCCCCAACACCTGCAGCTATGTTCAACAGTGAAGGGGCACAGGGCAGAAAACATCTTGCAGCTAAGAAGGCACTGCCTTAATGTACTCTTGGATTTGAAACAACTACTTCATAAACACATGGCACAACATAGGAGAACCAACACATCAGGACTAGATTCAGCCATCCATCTGCATTTAAAAGACACAGGGCACTCTTTTGAAGACAACAAAGTCTATATTTTGGACAGAGAAGACCACTGGTTTGAAAGAAGGGTTAAAGAGGCCATCTATGTAAAAATTGAACAGCCCTCTCTCAAAGAGGGGGAGGGATACAAAATCATCTATCTCCAAATTGCAACACGGTCCTTTCAACAGTTCCAAAAATTCCACAATTTGCACCACTCAAGTGACCCCGATGACACAGATAAACTTAATTGCTTTCTAAAAGAATGCAAATGACCAGTTGTCTGCAAGGAATATAAATCTTTCCATTCCCAACCATCCAGTCACAGTTGAAGAAGTTTCTTGGATGAGAAGTGAAACATCTTCAAAGGAAAACGAGAAAGTCCAGTTGCCTCATGAAAAATTACCTGTGGGACAATTTCTCTCAGTAGGGACTATTTAAAGATTACAGAGGAAAATTGGAATGAAAATAAATTATTTCTTTTAATACTGAAAGAAAAAGGAAATTTACCAAAAAGTGCCATGTCTGTCATAGGATGAAGAATCAACATCACTAGGATGGAAGTTGTATAGCTCACCTTATGTTATAAACTTGTCAGAGAAGCTAACAGGATGCAAACAAAACTTGGCTTTTCCTGTTTTTGAAAATATGGGTGCCAACATAAAAGAAGATGTTTTGTAAACTGAAAATTAATCTAAAGGCAGGGATGCACATGCTAGGAGTGGACATTAATTCATTTATTCAAAATACTATCTCATTCTTCAACTGCAATAATTCCCAGCACCATTCATTAAAAAACAGATAACTCTGAATGACATTGAGAACTATTGCTGAAAGTGTTCAAGAAATAATTTCATCTAAAACAGTGTTTTCCAAACTTGGAACTTTAAGATGTATGACTTTCAATTGCCCAGAAATTGCCCAGCCAGCATACACTGAACTAAAAGGTCACGGTACAATCTGGGTGCACTTTTGGATCTACTATTGATAAGTTGACTTCTATTGTTATCAGATGAACTACAGCTGCAGATTAGACTTTGATGGATACAGTTGACTCAGGTTCTGTCCACTTCTCTCAGACTACATTTGTATGTGGTATTTTGGAAAATGCGCTGGAAATTATAACTGCTTCAAAATAAATCACAATTATTTAGATTATAATAGTATGCCAGTGGTTTTTCATCTGCGCAGGTTTTCAATCCATTTTTTGATTCACTTCAAGTTGTTGGTGTTTATCTTTAAACTTATAGTCCCAGTTACCCAAAAAAGTGCTTTGTCTTTCATACAAGCTGCGATTCACACTTAGTTCTTAGAATACTTGTGCTACAATAAATATCTAACAAAAACAAGTGTGACCTTCAGCAAAATACCTGTTTCACTGCAAAATGCTCCTATTCAGCCATTTAATTGATAAAAGTTTGCAGACTTAAGAGGGAACTAATAAGGTGATTCATTTTCCCACTGTTCATTTACAGAATCTTACACACTGTACTGTACTAACCGTACTGTACTAACCAGGTATTTAAGATCGTCTGAATAGGTAAAAGATTAGGAGATGGTAATGGATTAGATATCTATGTTAAATATTGTTCCCTCTTATTTTATGCTCAGTAAACAGGTTCCAGATCACATCAAAAGCTGAATTTTATTCAAGCAAGTGAGAACACAATTCCCTTCTAATGCCTTCTATCTGGCTTGATCCCTCTGTGCTTTTAGTGGAGCATCTGACAGCATTTAATTTAGATCAACATTCTGTTCTCATATTGGCTCTCCAGATGCTTATGGTTGGCATAAAGAAAAGCATAAGCACAAGAGTACATTTAATCTTTTGTTTCTCCTGGGATATATAGCAAGTGGAAAATGAGCTTAATCAATAATTTTAATTATTTTTAATTTATGTTCTTGGTTTTATATAAAATTTACACCTCCTCTAACAAATACTTTAGATTAGAGCTTTGAAGTTTTACATCATTTTATAGCCACTTACAGAAAAAGGAAAAAGAACTAGACATATTTATATAGAACATTTATTAACTCACATGTAGAGTTTGCCAGTTATTTGAAGTAGGCCAAATCAGGCATGGACATCAGAAAAATTCTAGATCTTTACTTTATTGATATAATCTAGAATAACCGAACTTTGAAAGCATGTAAACAGTTCTTCTTCCCTTCCTCTTATATTAAAGAAAGTCAAGGTGATGCAATCTTGAGTTTCTTTCTCACACCTTTTAATGGACTCAATTAATATTTGTCCAAAAGTTTCTGCATATTATCTCCAAGGTCATCTTAATATTCTTCCACAATGTATAGATATTTGTAACACTGAAATATGGTGGAAATATTATTTCAGTGTCTATTTAAGGAAACAGACTCTAGAAAGACTCTAGAAATGGTATGGTTGTGGTATATAACAACGGAATCTTTCTACCCTTATTTTTGTACAAGAGAATCAAGGTGGGGCAATCTTTATTTTCTTTCTTACTCTTCTTAGGGCTGAGCTGGTGCTTATATACTCACATTTCTTCCTTGAGATTACCTCCATATTCCCCTACATCTAATCAGGAAAATTAATATTTCTCTAGAACAATGACAAAGTTTTCTTTAAAATCTATATATTTTAGGAACAACCAATATATTTAGGACAAATCTATATATTTTAGGAGCAACCTCTGTGATCATATCAAGAGCAACTGTGTTCTCTTTGCTGACGATGTAAAGCTATTCAACACCACAGATAATACTGCTACCCTTCAAAAAGACCTCAACTATATATCAAAATGGTCAAACAAATGGCAACTTCAAATCTCAACAAATAAATGTTCTGTCCTACATATTGGCAAAAAAAAAATCAGAAATAAAATACAGGCTGAATAGTCAAGACCTTGTTGATGATCCAAACTCTGTCAAGGATCTTGGAGTACTCATCTCTAATGATCTAAGTGCTAGAGCCCACTGTAACTACATAGCCAAAAAAGGCATTAAGAGTTGTTAACCTAATCTTACATAGCTTTTTCTCTGGTAATATTACACTACTAACTAGAGCATACAAAACATTTGCTAGACCAATACTCGAATACAGCTCATCAGTCTGGAACTCACATTACTTATCTGATATTAACACAGTTGAGAAAGTCCAGAAATATTTCACAAGAAGAGTTCTCCATTCTTCTACTCAATGCAGAATACCTTATGCCACCAGACTTGAAATTCTAGACCTAGAAAACCTAGAACTACACCGCCTTCGGTCCGATCTAAGTATAGTATATAAAATCATACATTGCAATGTCCTACCTGTCAATGAATACTTCAGCTTCAACCATAACAATACAAGAGCAAACAATAGATACAAACTCAAGGTTAATCACACCAAACTTGATTTCAGGAAATATGACTTCAGCAACAGAGTGGTCAACCTCTGGAATACTCTACCTGACTCTGTGGTTTCTTCCTCAAACCCCAAAAACTTTAACCTTAGACTTTCTACTATTGACCTCACCCCTTTCCTTAGAGGTCTGTAGGGGGCATGCATAAGCGCACCTACCGTCCCTGTCCTATTGTTTCTTTTATTTTTCTTCTATGTATCCATGTATTCATAACTATGTTTTTACTTATACCTATTATCTTGTAAGCAATTGACAAACCAAATAAATAAATAAATAAGTGTTATAAGCTAAAAGATTGGAGATGTCATATACATGCAGAACTTTACAGAAAGGAAATATTACATAAAAGACTGGATATATGTAGTATAATGTGTTATTTTGAAATATATGCTTTGGCATATTTTTATTGATATTAGTGTTTATTGCATTTTACATAAGCCAGAGCTCTTTCAGTAATAAAATAGAGACAGAGGAGTAATAAAAAGAAAAGGGGAAATGCAACTACTTCTATTAAATAGTTTATTAATATCCTACCTTCAAACTATTTACAATAGAGGATGGGAATTATATTAGCAATAGTAGAAAAGGCCTTCCCAAGAGAAACTACTTTTCTAAGGTCTCATTTCTCAATTCATAACTCTAGCTTTATATTAAATCCCTCAATATGGAAATTATATAAGGATCAAATTCCAATTTAGTGAAGTGCATTCTTTATCACCAGGGGATGCATTCTTTTGTTGACCAATAAAGCTTTACTCAGTTTTGTTTTAAATAGGGGGGGAAATACAGCTGAGATTTATATAGAAATAAAAATCTCTGTAAGCTTTCAGGAAGTCCAGGCCATTAAATGTCCCTACCATGGACACCTGTAGATATATAGTATGCAGATAGTCATCAACTTATGATCACGAGCTCAACATTTCTGTTGCTAAGTGAAACAATGGTTAAGTAAATTTTGCCCCATTTTATGGCATTTCTTGCCACAGTTGTTAAGTGAATTGGTTAAGTAACATGGCTGTTAAGTGAATCTGGCTTTCCCACTGACTTTACTTGTTGGAAGGTCACAAAAGGTGATCTCCTGATCCTGGGACACTCATAAATAAATTTGTCATAAATATGAACCAGTTGCTCAGCATCCAAATTTTGATCAGATGACCATCTGTGAATGGTCATAAGTGTGAAAAACAATTATAAGTTACTTTTTTCCAGTGACATTGTAACTTCGAATAGTCACTCAATGAACTGTTGTAAAATGAGGACTATCTGTATATAATATTTGCACCTTTTAAATCAAAAAGAAGAGAAATGCATTTTGACTTTAGAAAAGATGTCAGGATGCCAATGAACAAAGGGACAGGCATGCTGAAATTAAAGAGACTTGTGTGGCATTATTTATTCATTTATTTATTTATTTTATTGTAAACATATTTTAAATCTCAATAGGAGTTATATTCCCACCCTTTTTTTACTGCAAAAAAGAAGTAAAACAACAGTTTATTGCAGTAATACTTCACACTGCCCTACTTCTGTAAATTGTCTTTAAGCTCTAGGGTAAATCCAAGAACATTCATGTTTTTAAATTGGATACAAAAGTGCTTTCTCTGCCACAGCATAAATTGCTACATGCAGGCTATCAGATATTTTTTAAACATATTGCTGTTCAGCAAATTGCAAACATTTTTAAGCATTGCTTTAACTAAAGCTGTTATTCCTAGTATTCATGTTAAGGGTTTTTCTTTTAATGCTTTGGGGTTAAAGGTTTAACAATAATTAAGTTCTTAGCTAGCAGCAGTGATTCCTGGGTTCTCATCTGGAAAGACGGATAATGCATCAAAGTGTAGGGTATGGGGACAAATACAGTTAGAGTCCCCAACAGAGGATGATCCAGATTACACAAGACATTTTGAGCTGCCTAGAGTTCTATTCCTTTATCTGAAAATGTTAGGTAACTTTGACAAGCCTAGATAACAAGGAAAGAAATCCTCCAAGTGATCATAGGTCAACAGAGCTAGTTTGTTTATTCTACCTCCTGACATCATTAATTGGAACATGGATAAATCCCATAACAGAAAAACACCCAGATTTTATTTATTTTGTTGTCCTATCTTCTCTCTTTCTTCTACCTTATTTTCTTTTCACTTTTCTACACTCTGCTCCCATCCTTGCTATTTTTTTTTCTGTATGTATCTTTCTCTTAAGTGTGTGTGTGTGAGGTGGGGGGGATATAACAATAAGGCTGGGTTCTACTCCCAATTTTTGTAATTAAATAGGCCCTTGTATTGTATGTATGGTTAAAGCTCTAATCCATTTTAATGATGAAAAATGTGTCACAGGTCTAAAAGTATCTGTGATTCTTCATAGCAATATCAATAGTAGTAGCACTTAAATTTATATAGCACTTCATAGCGCTTTACAGCACTCTCTGAACAATTTACAATGTCAGTATAATTGCCCCAAACAATTTGGGTCCTCATTTTATCAATCTTGAAAGGACAGAAGGTTTAGTCAACCTTGAGCCCCATAAGGATTGAATTCCAGGCTACAAGCACAATTTGCCTGCAATACTACCACTATTACTACACTGTGCTACCAGGTCTCCTCTTCAGCCAGTGTATTGTTCATCATAGATCTTCCTTCCTTCCTTCGTTCCTTCCTCCCTTCCTCCCTTCCTTCCTTCCTTCCTTCCTTCCTTCCTTCCTTCCTTCCTTCCTTCCTTCCTTCCATCCATCCATCCATCCATCCATCCATCCATCCATCATTTCAGTGAGGTGAGCAGCATATAGTTTGTGAATATATAAATAAGAACCTACCCATAAATCACAGTTCAAATCAAATTTATGAAACCTGTTTCCTGACTCGGCCTATGTCAAGGTGCTGCAATCAATCTTGAAAGTCTGGTTGAATTTTATTAATTTTAGTAGTGATAATCAACACACACTGGAGCATACTCAGGTTGGAAAAGATTGCTACAGAATTAAAAACATGAATAGCAGAGTGCTACATCCTCCGGCTAATTCTGTTCTCACTATGGCCAGCCAAATGTATCTAGAAACCCTCAAACAAAACTCTCTTCCTTGTTAATCTCCTGCAAGCAATATCAGGAAACATGCCATCTCTGATCCTGTAAGTAATATATATCATGAAAAGACCTTTGATGGTCTTATCAGCTAATACCTTTTAAAGCTGCCCAAGCTGGTAACTAATAGAATTTGTGATAAGAAATTTTATAGTTCAGCAATGCATTGTGTAATAGAGTACTTTTTTCTCTTTGACCTCTATCTCCTGACAATCAGTTTTATTAAATTATAACAACTTGATAGGAAGAAAAAAAATATGCCTCACCATTTTTATGCATCCTAAACCATCAGAGAAATATTCCCCATTAGGGATTTTTACCTACCTTGTAAGGAAATCATATTGCTTTCCTGATGATAATATATTCATACTACTGCTCAAATATCAGAAAAAGAGTTTTCTCTTTTTAATTAGCTGGCTCCACAGAGAGATAAGGACAACAGCACGACGGAAAACTATTGTTGCTAAGTATCAGCCAGATTGCTGTTAAAATAATGTCCTTTCAATTCTGAAGTTTTTTCTATTTTTTTTAATCCAAAAATTTATTCAGCTAATAATAGTGCTTCCTCCAGTTCGACCTATGTATATAGATGTAAACAACATATAACATTGACTACTTCTGGAACATACAACATGAAACATTTTAAACTATTGGTAACTTATAATCTGCCTTTGCTTAGTTGTCTGTTTTTAATTTTAAAACTGTAAATAGTTCTTATTTTGTGATAGATTTCAAATATAAATTCAGTTTTCAAATGCAATGCTGAAAAGGGATTTTGGTTCAGGCTCTAACTGTCTATAATATTTATTCAGAAAAAGATTTTCTATTAATTTTTTTCTGAGATCCACTATTAACCAATATCCTGTCCATGTTCTTTTAATGAAATTGTAGAGCTATAAAGGATTGGAAATAACTATAACAGGCGTCAGTAATTTCATTGCCATGAGCTGCATTATTATTGGTTTGAACACAATCAAATTCCCTTTGCTTGCAAGATCTATCACTGAGCAAAAAGACAAATAATGCATTTTGAAGTTTGAGAAATGCTAATCAGAAAAAAATAGAAACAAACTAAACTTTGCCATGGGTGAGGGCAAATAATACCTTTATGTAAGGACATCTTGAAATATAGCTACATTTTTCTGTTAAATATCCCCTACCATTTAACACTGAGCTGAAAGTGATAGAAAACCTGAAGACATTTTGTTAGATTGTTGTTGTTGTTTTCTTTAACCATGAGAAATAGGTGCAAAATACTAACCTGGAAGGTTTTCCAAATTTAGAATTGTAGTTTGACAAAAAGCAAGGATTCCAGGAAAAAAAGTAAAATATTCATGGAAACACAAAGATAGAACTTTTATATTGTTATATTGAGCAACCAAGTGCATGGGGCCCTCAAAATATTAAAATAGGAATAAAGTAGGTTTCAGAACTCTTCTCATCACTTTCCACTGATCAGCATACCATTCATTTTCTGATGGAATTCTAGTGACATTGAAAACATGTTACATTTCTGATTGCCTGGAGAAACAAAACATACCTTCCCCTCAGAACAGCAAGCATGACTTTCCTTCACTCTTTTTTCAATGATAAAATCTGTTCTGGTTCTTGCAACTGAAAATCAAACAGGATACACAGATGTTTCCACAAAAAGTTTCTGTTGATGGGAACAATTATCAAAGTTCTAAAAAAACAAGGAGGGAAATATTTCCTTCGGCTTTGCTCCTGAAAGTACAATTTTTCATTTCTATATAAAAACATTTCAGATGATTTTTTATTAGGATCACAGCAAGAAATAATTGTGTTTATCTCTACTGTTACATGCACAGAAATTATGAGCCCATCTCCACCTCAGCAAATTCTAATTGATTCTTTTTTTTTTAGGGAGGAGAGAAGTATGCATACTAAATTTATATAACATTGCATCTAATTCTTCCTTCCCCCTAAAGAAAAAGAGACATCACTTGGATCCTTTTGTATACTATTATGCTTCTGACAATTTTGGTAATCTCCATGGCTTCATCTTTAACTGTCATTCCAACATCACAACACTGTTCTAGAAAATTAGATTCTATGAAGGGAACTGATCTAGTCATCTTCTCAAAATCAAGTTGTTCCCAGGAATGTTGGTTGTTCAGGTTAGCAATTGTAATATTTATGTGCAGTTTTTCATAAATAATAACAATAGATTTGTCTATCTATTGAATACTTCTAAAGAGTTTCACAAAACAAATCAGCATGGATTCAAAGAACACTAATTACATGTTTATAAGAAGTCTATGTATGTGATTTGGAAAGTTGAGTGTATGGACTCTTTCACTTCCAAACCAAAAGGGCCCAACAATATAAAATGGCCAGCAGGACATAGACAGATCTCAATGCCTGGTCATATCATCACTCACATTTTTATGAAGAGTTCATATTTGTGGCAATAGAAAAATAATAACTTTAAACTGTGTTAGCTACTGCCAGGGGATAAGATGAAGATAATGCTTTTAGAACATGATATAAAAATCCAATTTCCAGAGCATATATCATAGTTAAGATAAATGACAATAAACCCAATGAAGGAACTGATGTGACTAGGAAAATATATAGCAGAAAGTGATACATGCCAGCATAACTACATAAGAGATGATCCACTTTTGAATGTGTCTGTATGTGTTGTATTACATAATGTATTTATGCAATTACAATTTCAGTAAAGCTATTACTGAATACTACAGTGCGTGAGTATCATAAAAATTCAACAAAATTGCTTTCATAGTCTCAAATAGGGGTGTCAAATTTGCAGCCCACAGGCCGATGCATCATGCACTGGCTGACTCCACCCCCAATTTAGGGAAGGGGGAAAAAGTCATGATATGTCATGTGATGACAATGTGACATCATGAGTTTGACACCATGGTCTTGGATGAGGGTAGTTTTTGAAGTCTCTGAAATGCTTCTTACATTATTTTTTCCTCCACCATATGCTCTTATTTTGTGTTCAACAGTAGTCTCTATGAAAAGTAAGACAAACATTCCAGGACTTTTGAGAAAGAAATGTGAAGCTAAAGATGGTACTTTAAATGGTGAAGTCAAGACAGTACTGCTAAAAGTGGAACAGATAAACATGGCAGAATAAAATGCAAGGAAGTAGCATAGCTCTTTGTAGTTCTTCTTTGGAGAAAACTTGAGATCACCAGCAAGTACTCCAAAAAGCTGTTAAAAAGAACACAAGATAGCAGTCTCCAGCTCGTTTAGAACTCTTTGTAGACAAAATAATAGTCTTCTTGCTAAAATTGTGTCAGTGTCAGTGAAAGGACATTGCATTAATATACTTCTTTTTCTAATAACTTTTGGATATTGCTCAATTTCTCTTCAGCTATTAGGAACCATTGTATACTAGTTGAGTTTTCTTCAATCTCTAGAGAAAGATATTTTAAATGCAAATTTAAGATTTTTTTTTTAAAACAAATATTTTGGAAGTAATAGCAAAGGGTTAGAAGTTTGATTCTAGAAAGTTACAAGTGGACCAAAGAACCAGATGAATTTGAAATAAGATTTTGAAATTATTCCTAAGTATCCTTCCCATGAAAAATGCTTTTTGTTTTGAATTTCCTTTTTTAAAAAATGATAGAATGAGACTTTGCAGGTGGGACAGTAGGAAGGAAATAAAGATCACAATTAAAGAAGAAAATTTGACAAATTTTCTTTCTCTTTATTCGTCATGTTCTTAACTATCATTTTAGTTTTTTCTTTGTTTATTTTTAGTCCAGCTACTTTTCCGTATTCTTCTAATACCAAAGGGTTGTGAAAGTTATGAAATCTGAAACTTTGAAGTATGATTGCACTGTGCAAGAAGATTCAAGCCAAGATATGAAGGGATAGAAGATTCCAAAAAATTCTTCCTAATAAACTACATAGATCTGAAGGTTGAAACATTACATGTGAGTTGTTAACATTAGTAAAATAAAGCTTTCAGAGTCAATCAGTTCTTCAGTGAAATAGTTGATAGTGTCCTAATTTTATAACAGAGAACAAATGTCATGTAATATAAGTGATGAGGAATATGATATGATTGCACTGTACAGACAGAAGTGCCAGCAGAAAATCAGAAATGCCTTGAGAATTTAAGTTGGAAAAAAAATAACAGTGTTGCAGAAAACATGGGTGTTCTTTCAGCCTGAAATACTGAGGATTGGGCAGTTGTTTCTTTTAGTGGCTGCCTACTGGCTTCCTAAGTATTGTGCATGTAATAAATTCCATTGGGGTTCTTGGATTGTTTTATATTTCCCTTGATTGAGTTCCTACATGATCATTGAACACAGGAATTTCCTCAGCCCCTTGAGAGTGGCTTGGATAGTCTTGTGCTACTTGGTTAACCTGTGCAACAGATTTCCTGTGAAATCAATGTTTGGCAGGACAAGGGAAAACATTACAGAAGAATGGTGCTGGGACCCAATTTTCATTGTATTAGATATGTTTGTGACTGAGCTGAGGGATGGGTAGAGAAACTGCAATTGTTGTAACTCTGCCTTTGTTTTATCATTCTGTTATACAGAATCTTTGATAGAAAGCGCACGTTTTCAAAGTACTGAATGATTTCATACAATTAGAAAAGGGATGCAATTATCTTCAAAACTAGGAGAAAACACTTAGAAAGCACCTGAAGAGCTCAAGTTAAGAAATCAGACTTGGGATGTACTACCTTTGACTACAAAAGTATGACATTTTACTGGAACCACCATAATACAGTAGAAGCCATCAGCTAATACTAAAGACCTGGAAAATTTGATACTGTTTAGTGAAAAACTGGGGACCTCCCTAGAAGGGGAACTACTGAGAATATTGTTTTGTGCATTTTCCCATGTCATTATAGTTGTGCTACCTCAACGCCCAATCCCACCACCACCCAGCACAGATAAACTCTGTGGCCAAAACACTAATTGCCAGAATCAAACGCCTGGCAGACAAGACACACATAAAGACTGAACTATGCACCCTGACTAAAGTATGACAGCTAACGGCTTCCACAAAAGCAAAATCACTGGCTTGATCCACAAAAACACACTGAGACATAATGGAGACCTAGAAGATGAACAGACCTATGAAACAGCTGTCCTGCCCTACATAAGAGGTACTGCAGACAAAATCAGCAAGATACTACACAGGCATCACATCAAGACTGCCTTCAAAACAGACAGAAAAATAGCAGCCATCCTTAGAAACCCCAAAGATAAAATTGACCTGGAAAACCAAGTCATGTATGAAATCCCCTGAGCATCATGCCCTTCCACATATATTGGACAGACCAATAGAAGAATAAGTACCCACCTGGATGAACACAAAAATGCAGTAAAAAAGCTGGAACACATTTCTTCACTAGTCCAACACATGAAAGCCATAGGTCATAGCATCGACTTCAATGTCACAAAAACTCTAGCCACTATAGAAAACCCCAGCCACAGAATTATCAGAGAAGCCATAGAGATTGAAAAAAGACCTGAAAACATGAATAGAAGAGATGATTCCACCAGACTGTCAATTGTTTGGAAGCCTGCACTCACAAACAAAAAAATCTCCACACGACAAACCAGGCAAACACCTGGGCACAAACAGATCCCCCCCTGGTACCTCCAGCTCAAACACACCCCAACCAAGCACCCAGATGAAACCTAGCTTCCTAATAAACGATAGCCGTCCATTTACTTGTAGCCAAGCTGCACTAAAAGCCTCCAACACAGAAACACAATGTTGCCAGCCCACAAAAAGAGCCACAAAACAGACAGAAGATATTAGAAACACCAATCAAGCAGAACACAGCAAACTCCAAGACCAATAAACACAGACCAAGACTCCCAACCAATCAGGATGAAGAAAAAAAACATTCTGGCACAGCAGTAGCCAAACTTGGTAGCCCCAAGTTTAAAACTGAAATGGTTGTGAAAGTCTGACTCACAGACGAACACAATACAGAAGCCTGATGATGGCAGATGAGATTCTGCCAAAATGTTGCTACAACTTTAAAAGCACACTATAATGACGTGGGAAAATACCTGAACAAAGCTGAATACCATACATGTAAGTACCCATGAAAACTTAAAAAAAAACATATGTATGTATGTATGCACGCATGTATATATGTAGGTATGTAGGTCTAGGTGTGTTCGGGTCTTTTCCCATGTAAGATTAAGAGTATCTTGGCAATGTTTCGGTGAGGTCCCACTCACCATCCTCAGGCTGGTGCTTTCGGCTTCGAATGGTGCGATCGGAGCTGCTGTTTCTCTATAAATACTGGTGAGTGCTTGCACTGGCACGAAGCCGAAAGCACCAGCCTGAGGATGGCAAGTGGGACCTCGCCAAAACGTCACCAAGATACTCTTAATCTTACACGAGAAAAAACCTGAACACACCTAGACCTACATACCTGTACCCATGAAAATATATATATATTATTCAGCTTTGTACATGCATGTAAGTACCCACAAAAACTTAAGAAAACACACACACACACACACATAGACACACACACACACATCCCCACAATATCCATCTCTTTCCCTTCCTGAGTATTGGCATTGTCAGCAAGCCAAGCAGAACAAATATGAGTATACATTAAACATTTATAAGATAAACTTTCAATTTTAAAGAAAAGGGGAAAGCGCCTTGCTGTTTAATGTTACCATTTATATGCTGATTAGGGAAATCTGGGAGTTGAAATCCTCACATCTTAAAATTGCTATGGTTGAGAAACATTGATTTAGAAGATGAAATGGGCTATAATACGTTTATCCATGACTTGATATTGTAAATCAGAAAGTATCCTGGTCAGCAAGGGTAAATAAAGGTAGAAACTCTATGTGGTTTACTTATGCTTTGATTCAGCTATTGATTCATCCTGTGTTAAATTAAACCTCTGTTGCACATCACATCACTATAGCCAGACCAGACTAGCTGAAGAGGAAAGGGATAGAAAAACAATCTTGGTACTCTAAAGCCTTTTTAACCTTATGATTGGGAATTAACCTAGGGTAAGAAAAATATAACCCATTTATAAATCATATGCTTGTACTCAGTAATACAGCCTTAGACTATTTCTTCCATTGCATATTTATCCAAAATTATCATACTTTGGGTGTGAAGATGTAGCTCTCTGAAAAAGTGAAGTGAAGCTTGGAAATATGGGGGGGGGGGGGAGAAATATCCTGTGGTAATCAATCAAGGTGGGAGATTGAATTATAGTGGCAATCATTGCACTGTTGGAGGATTTGAAGGGGACAGATTGTCCTAGAGGAAATCTATGTAGTTGCTAAAAGTTGGCATTGATTTAATGGTGCCTTATCAATCAATTACATTTATGTAAAAGATAAGAAATTATTATATAAAGTACTTTGAGGACTTTTATAAAATGTCCCTGGTGCTGAGCTAGCAATGTGTAATTGGTTATAACATTCAAGTTTCAAGAAGAGAAAGTTCAAATTCGTACTTTGTCATGTATCTTTTATCGCTTCCTTCCTGGTGTTAACTGTAGTACAGCTAATTAAATGGTAAAACATTTATGTAACAAAAGCTACCATGTTGTTATCAACATAGTTAGATTTATTAGAAATTCATAGACAATTACATATTTCATAAAGGCCATGGAATTGTGTCAGGTTGAATATGTGAACCAGGCATTGAAGGTAGTTCTAAAGAAGTTGTACTATCCTTCCCCCTTCCCGTGACCTTTAACCAACCGATCTGATCTTCCCAGAGAAGAGGAATGCCATACATCTTTTATGAGATACTGTTTAAGCATTGGCTGGTTTTAGGATTTACACAATCATCTATAATTTCATAAGTCACTGTTAATATATTATGGAAACAGTTGATGTTAAAGAACACATTAGTAAGTGTTTTGAACCAATAGAACAAAAAGCAGCATTCTGGAGGAAACATTGATTGTAGAAATGCAGGTACACAATAGTGTATCTCCAATTGAGATCCAAAAGCATAGCTATAGTAGAAATGGGAAGGACTTTTCATAGCAATAGATTTAATCAATCCTTTCCTATGTCTGTTACAGTTACAACCTGAATCCAAGTTTAACCTGATAGTTAAACATCTAACATATTAATTTTAACTTTTTTTCCTGAACCGAATAAGCCTTTAGGATGAGAAGCAAAGATTTTTTTTTAAAAAAACAAGAAAGTTCATATTATATACAAGACAGACAGTATATTAGAAATTGGTTAGACAATTGGTATATTAAACAGTTGACTAGATATAGACTAAATAAGAAACTTTGTTATAAGAAACTGGCATAAGAACTGGAGTCCTAAATAGTTTAGACATGGAAATAACTAATTAACTGGGTGACTGAAAAAGAAATCCAAAAACTAAACAAAGTAATTCCTGCCTTCTTAACAAACTTGCTTGAAATGTTAGGGGATATCACAAGGATGTTATCTGAATGGAACACAATTAAATTGTACAGCAAATTTATGTGTAAAATATGTGTTCTGGGCTAGTAAACAGTATATTTTATTTCAGGACCTGTTTCTGATAAAATTATTATGAATGTATTAATTAACAGCCCAAAATGAATGGACAACATATTATATGAATAACATACAATATTAAACACAATGGCTATGTGTACTTATGGAGTCCCAATAAGGTTGATTGCATTCCCTCCTTATGGTCAAATAATTGTAAAATTAAAACAAAGGCACAATTATTATTATTTTAAAAAAGTAAAACAGATTCCCTCCATCTCTGCTTATGAATACATATGTATCTATACTGTATATGTGAATAAAATTTAGGTTTCTTTCACTAACTCTTCTAATTGGGGTTGATCTTGCTGGCTATTCTAGCCCTAAAACTGACAGTCCTGAGGGTATAAATTAGTAACATTCAATAACTTAAGCAGATTTAATAGATTTAATGTGATTCAAGAGCCAGTTTGATGTAGTGGTTATAGAATCAGGCTAGAAACAAGGAAAGTGTGAGTTATAGTCCTACTTTAGGCATAAAGCCAGCAGTGTAACTTTGGGCTAGTCATTGTCTCTTAACTGTAGGAAGGAGACAATGAGAAATTTTGCCAAGAAAACTGAAGGAGTAAGTCTAGGCATTCATCACAACAATAATTGTGTCATCCAAGCACCTTTAGGTCCCTCAATTTATCCTCTCTTGTTATCAGAGAGCTGATAGCTGGGCAAGAAAATAGAGATCTTCCACATTGTTTGCAAAGCTCATTGGCCTTAGGAAGGTTAAAAAAAAAACTTAATTCAGTGGCCCCCAACCTTAATTCAGTGGCCCCCATTGAATTCAGTGGTCCCACTAGGGACCACTTCCATGGATATAGGTTTTTCTGCAGATTGGAGAAAGCATGGTTTCGCATGCTGCCTGCATCCTGCAGATGGGACTTTACTTGTTTGTGTGGCTCAGTTGCTGGCATGCCAGAGACTGATGCCAGTCCACAGCCCAGGGGTTGGGTACTCGTACTTAGTTGATTCATTTTTACAGATTGTTTTTGAGATCCTCCCCTGTCCTCAAGCCATGATTTCTGAGGTATTATCTTCTCCTTACGCTTTTAACACATACTTTACCTTGATATAATCTCTTCTTTAAATAATGTATTACTCTTTTGCTTTTTATAGAATCGTAGAGTTTGAAGGAGCTAAGAAGTCCATCTCCAATGCCATGTAAAAAGAATATATTTTTTAGAAATTTACAGTTTCTAAAATGTTGGGCAATATTTTGGAATAAATTTTTAGTCAAAGATTAAGAAAATGTTATTGTACACTGTTTAGTACCACAGATTTTGCAGAAATCAAATTTATTTTAGTGGCTCTTACAGATGTATCTCCATAGAAATTTGGGGTGGGTTTCTATAACATTTTTCTCATCATCTTAGGCCAGCAAATCATGCGTTTTCAAAGTGGTATGAATAACTAAATGTATTTTCTGCAGGGAATGTTCTGCTCTTTTGCTATTTGAAAAAAAATATGAAAAATGAACAATATGTTTCCAAATTGTCATCTACAGAAACTTCATAGGCCTTGACTTTACAGTGCTTTAGTCAAATCCCTAAGCATAAAGTCAATTTTAATTTATTTGGTAAAATTGGAAAATTAATATTTTATAGAGACTGAGGCAGATCTTGAATGTGCTACATTTTATGACCTAGAGTTTTGCAATTACTAAAGAGGTACATTTTATTTCTTTAACAGTATACTCACTGTTTTAAAAATTCCCACTATAAAATATTGTATATTGTTACCTTGGAGCATTTGATAAATTCATTTTAGTTTTGTTTCCGATGAATTGATTAAAAACACAATAGGAACTTGTCTGTTTCATTTTTAACAAAGTTGAATAATAATAAAGTTTCAGAAGTTATATGAAGAAACCTGTAGAATACATTTTGACTGACTGCCTTTTATCAGAAATGGTAAAAAGGGTAGGACAACCTGAATTAAGATCCTGTCTGGATATAAAGATCTTCATTCTAGATTTCAAATGAGTGATATGCCTGTTGAGACTGTCCTTCTCCTCTCTCTCTCATCCTGTTATTCAATATTTTTAACATTCTAAAATGTCAAATGTTTCATATTATTTCATGAATCATAAAAACATGGTTTAATCTTGTATCACAATGTGAAAAATATAGAAATATATGTGGCATGGCAAAATTAAGACGATCGACTTGGTAATCTTGGCCATTGGGAGGTCCATTCATTCTGCAGTCACTGAGTTTAAAACAATTTTACATTCATCTGAATTTGGTGTATCATTGACAACTAGTTGAGAACTGAGGAAAAGCAGACTCACACAGTTTTTTTTCATTATATATGTTGAAATATATTGTTCATGTATTTAGTACCACTGCTAACTAGTAGACAGCAATGTTTATAAGTTCATAGTTGTATCTATAGTACTCTCTATGTCCTTTCCTCTCTATAAAACTTTCCTGTTTCCTGTCAGAGTTAAGCAGGAAAGCACATATGGACTATGCACTGTTTGTTCTGTAGAGCTTTTCCAACTCAAAGCCTCGTTCAAAGCAAACAAACACCAAACAGAGATAAAAGCAAAACCTTTTTAATGCTTCTCTGTGAATTCCGTTCATTCACAGTAAAACTCTATTAAAAAACTAATTGTCCCAGATAAGAACAAGCCTTGCCAAGGTTGTGCAAGGCTTCCAAGAACACTAGATTAAATTGAAAAGAAATAATAAAAACTAAAAGGCTCCAATCACAAACCAGGACTGTCCAAACTTCCACAAGACTTGAAGTGCAATAACTTCTTTGCTTCCTGCAAAGAATCCCACCTCTGACGGCTGGCTTTTAGCTGCATCTGGGAAGGGAGTTTAAAAGAGATGCATGCTGAGTGTGACATCTGCTGGGAGCAAATGTGAGTTTATCTTGAGCTTATTTTGTGTGTACTTTGGTTATCTGCATTCCTGGCATCCTCTCAACTGTATTGAGTTATTGCTGTGTCTTCATGTCTGGAATTCCTTCTCCTGCCCTGCCGGACTAATTGCCTCATTTTGCCTTGTTTGGACTTATAGTTACAGTTTTTGTTGACCATGTTTTGGACTTGATTCTCTGCAGCCAAAGGCTGTTCCTGGGAGAGTTCTTCTCCAGTCACAAGGTAACCAGGACATTGGAGGCAAAGTTGGAGCTAATAAAGGGAATCCTACTGATTATCTGATTGTGTTGCCTATGTGCCACACCCCAGGTCCTCACACACCAAGAGATCAACTCAATAAGCAAAAATTCCTGGGAATATAAAAAAATGTTAAAGCCTGTCCCAAAATTATTGTAATGTTATTATTGGCTCTAATCCAATTGGGAATGTGGTCGATGCTGCAGTAGAAACAAAAACACCATAATTTCTAGTCTTCTGCATTAAAATCCAGATAGGTGACCTTAGACCAATCACATGCCCCAACCCAATGAGCCTTACAGGATTAATATTGTAAGAAAAATGGATGGTTGGATCATTAGTTACAAAATAAAAGATGCAATATAAATCTGATGATGATGATACCATAGTTGATCCAGATGGACCTTGACAGACTAGAACACTGGGCTGTATCTAACAAGATGAAATTCAATGTAGAGAAAAATAAAGTCCTACACTTAGGCAAGAAAAACCAAAAGTACACATATAGACTGGGTGAAACTAGGCTCAATAGCAGTAACTGTGAGAGGGATCTTAGAGTCTTAGTGGACAACCCACTAAATATGAGCCAGTAGTGTGCAGCAGCAGCAGCCAAAAAAGCTAATGCAAACCTAAATTGCATTAACAGAGGAATACAATTGAGATTAAGTGAGGTACTAATACCACTCTATAAAGCCTTAGTAAGACCACACCTAGAATAATGCATCCAGTTTTGGTCACCACTTTATAAAAAAGACGTTGAGACTCTAGAAAAAGTACAGAGAAGAGCAACCAGGATGATTAGGGGACTAGAGACTAAAACATATGAAGAACGGTTACAGGAACTGGGCTTGGCTAGTCTATGAAGAGAAGGACTAGGGGAGACATGATAGCAGTCTTCCAATATTTGAGGGGCTGCCACAGAGAGGAAGGGGTCAAGCTATTTTCTAAAGTGTCTGTAGGCCAGACAAGGAATAATGGATGAAAACTGAACAAGGAGAGATTTAACATGGAAATAAGGAGAAACTTTCTGACAGTGAGAACAATCAACCAATGGAACAGCTTGCCCTCAGAAGTTGTGGGAGCACCATCACTTGAGACCTTCAAGAAGAGATTAGACTGCCATTCGTCAGAAATGGTGTAGGGTCTCCCACTTGGGTGGGGGGTTGGACTAGATGACCTATAAGGTCCCGTCCAACTCTGATTATCTGTTAAATCTGTTATTAGTTGGAAAGAATTCTCTTATTCTCTTATAATTTTACCCTAGGTATTTGGAGAAGATCTAACTATTATTATTCTCATTATGCTCCAAATTCTGCACTTTATTCAATGATCCATCAAATTACGGAAGCTATTCTGTTGGTTTTTAAGAGGAAGCCTGAAATTAATTCAGAGATGTCACAAATCCCAGGTGCATTTCTTCTAATTTTGAAGCAATTGCTCCAGACTTAACACAACTTTTAAAACTTTAAATCCAGCATTGCTCCCTTGCAATTAGATCTTCCACCGAATAGCTAGCAACTGATCTGTATGTCTTCCAGAAAGCTATTAGGTCTTAAAGAGTCTGTATCTTTTGTATCAAGGGCTATTTTTGTGGTGAGGCTTGCTATGTCCCAGCTGTCCTTTGAATTCAAGAAAGGGAAAACTGTGCTTTGTCTTCATTGCAGTCCTTGTAAGTCATCCTGAAACTGTAATGATTAAAGCATCATGATATTATTTTGTTGAGAAGTGCAATAAAATAAAATGCTAGAAAGTGTAGAAAGGTATTGGCATGTCAATTTCTAAGTCAAAAGCCTCCAAACTCCTTCAGGGAGGTTAAGAGTAGGGGACATAAAAAAGCAATAAAATAGGCTCAAGGGCAAAAAAGGGCAATATAAACTAAAAATATAAACTAACAACGACACATGGGGG
>NW_020769337.1:10043247-10085085 GCF_900518735.1 Pseudonaja textilis | reverse complement strand
CAGTCTCTCTCTCTCTCTCTCTCTCTCTCTCTCTCTCTCTCTCAGCCCAACTCTCTTTTCAATGCTGTTGTGAAAATAGGATGAGGAAAGAATATTGGCATGATCACTTCTCTGAGTTGTATATGAAAACAGGCAGGATAAAAATCTTTTAAAAATCAGTAATGTGATGGTGATTTTCATATTCTAGATAGTTTATAGGACTTGATAGTTGAGGATATTTTTAAGGCGATTCTCTTCCTTTCCTAGTGGCCATTTTCAGTCAGTAATCTTGGGATGAGGAAAGCAATTGCTTGTATCTTATTCAAACAAAATTGAATCTAGTTTAGATTAATCATCAAGAATATTATTTCTCAATCATAGGAACTTTAAGGTTCACATGATGGCTAGGAAATTCTGGAATTTTACATGTTGTAAAGTTGCAAAGCAGCGGCTCCCAACCTTTTGGGCAGCAGGGATCAGTTCTGTGGTTTTTCCACAGACTGGAGGGGGCATGGTTTTGCATGCTACCTGCACCCCGCAGATGGGGCTTTGCTGTCATGCTGCAGACTGGTGCCAGTCCATGGACTGGGGGTTGGGGACCTCTGTTGTAAAGGAACTAGAAGGAACATACTGCCAATTCTCCCCCCGCCCCCTGTGAAGTCCATGATGAATAGAGTCATTCAACTTCTCAGTTGTAGCCCTGTTTTATAAACCATTAAGTCCTTGGAAAGGTAGATGGCATCTATAAGTATTCTGAAAACAAATGAAAGTAGTATCATTCCAGCATACATTCAGAGGTTATTAAAATGAGGACCCAGATTGTTGGGGCAATATGCTGACATTGCAAACCACCCAGAAAGTGCTGTAAAGCACTATAGGGTGCTACATATGTCTAAGTGCTACTGCTATTTAATCAGGTTTTTTTTTTTTTTTGGAAGAGAGCTATGTACGTCCAGAAGAGAAAATATTCAGACTAATATATCCAAAAAAGAAAGTTGCCTTATTGGATCTGACAATTTATCATGAAATAAAGCCTGGAAAAATATATATTCGATGACTTTTTAAGCATTGTTTGTACCTTGTGTTCTGGGTCTGACAGGCTCCAAGAACCCGGAAAGACAGATAAAGTTGCTTCCAGTTTCTGTTCTGTAGACAGAAATCCTGCCAAGCTAAACAAGTATTATAAAGATATAGTCTGAGAATTGCTGAGGAGCAGTAATCTTAATTCTCTTTCTCCTAACCAAACTATCTAAACTTAACTACTTCTTGGATCTCTGGACTGCATCCCCTCCTTCCTGAGAATCCAGACTACAGAAACAGAAGTAATTTCTTCATGATCATCCCATGTGTAGCATATTGCAATAGTCCACATGTGAGGTGACTAGGGCAAGAATTACTTTCTTGCATGCAACATACGTATTTCTACTTAATGGACAAATTACTTAATGAACAAAAAAGCTCTCAACCCCACTATAAATTAAACTTCTTCAGTTGAACAGATGCATATACTGAAGTAATTATATGTGTTTACTCATAAGACAATTCCACATTAATTCATGAATTTATTTTAATCTGACTTTAAATACAAACCACAGTTATCCTTCTTTTAAAAAACACTATAAAAACCATCTTCTCCCTAAATACACATAATTAGACAGATATTAAGCCTGGACATTAATCCAAGAAGAAAGAAACAGATCAGGTTCCACTGGAATTTGAAAGAGTATATTGTTTCTTTTTCTTGTATTAAGTAATTACCAGAATTATGTAAATGAAATTAGCAAATATGAAGCAATAACCACGATTAGCCTCATAGTGAAGAAAGACATTTTGTAATCCCTCTGTTAGTTTTCTGCAGCTTGCAAACTATTTACTTTTTCTGAACTTTACTTGAAGGGTCTCAAAGCAAATGGAAAACTGCAACTTATTTATAGAAGCAGTGGTTTACCTCTTGCATTATGGAATATTATTATCTATTAAATCTCAAAGCCCTGAATATTTATCACCAATTAAATATCCTTGATTAATTACAAACACATTAAATGTATTAGACATCATCTAAGGAATTAATTCAGAGGTGCCTAATAATTATAACTAATAAAAAATAAAAATGTTAGACAACATGTAAGTATTCCTACTAGATAAAGCAACTGTTTAGCATTAGCATACATAAATAAGCACATTGCCCAGCAACATGTAGATAGGTATTTCACTATCCAACTAGTAGACCACGCCATGAAATCAACCCCACAGTTAAGTTTCCAACTACTTTTATTAACATTAGCTAAAATAGAAACTTAAAAGTGGTTTTGTGGTAGAATCTGGCACTGAGTTGAAAGGAGGAGTCTGGCATGTTTCTTACCTATAGGTCAACAATGATAAGCATAACACACTGATCAGCTCACTTTGTGTTCCTTGTACAAATGTTATAAGACCAAAGCACACAGGATGACTGTTAGATAAATACTTTAAAGTTTTAGGAATGATCTCCCTTCAGTCTTTTCCTCCCCACAAGTGAATCAAGGCTACTCAGCTGTTCAACTCTTTTCCTCAACACAGCACCAGATTCTATCACACATTTTGTTGAACCTTCACATTCTTGTAGTTCAGTGAATTAAAGATTTTTATTTGAGGCACCTCTGAACAGTATCTCAACATTTTGAACTTTACAACTACTTTAGTCCCTGTCACCTTGCAATAAACTCTGCATATCTTCATCAAAATCAAATTTCTGTAATCTTCATAATAAAGTTCCAAGTATGGTTAATACATGTCAGTACAAATGCTATGTATATTCAGGGATTACCCATCCTACTTTGTGGTGGATCCTCACATTAGAAGGCAACTCAATCTGTTTGCAAGAGAAGAAATTCATCCTGATTCATTTTCAAATATGAAGCATTATTTGAAAAAACCAGAACTCCACTCTCCTCTTACCTAATATAGAAAATGGAGGGGAAAGTGTAAGAATGGGTATAACTTTTTATATATCTCATTGAGGCGGGGAAAAGGTTGTGGGAAGTTAGACCATTACATTGGAGATTAAGTTTACAGTACAGCTTGATCTTCAATTTAATGTACAAGCAATTTTGAATTAAGTTTCCTTGTATTCAACATTGCTAACCAATCTTAAAATAATAATGTCATGAAAATTGGATAATGTTTACAGGCACTTTATAAGGGGATGAGATATGCAAAATTTAAATAAAAGTGGCTCACAGCTTCTCAAGTTAACATGTATATTGTTTGCGGTAGTTTTTAAGGATTCACAGTGTTTCTAGTTTTCTTTTTCCTAGTGAGAGCTCAGCATTTTTTCTCAGTATGTCCAGTAACAGTCCAGAACAGTCCAGAATTATGTACAAAAACCTGACAAATGTATGTATTAATGGTACAATATTGAGCAGCTAAATAAGACAAGACATTAAGCATACTTATTTATATGCTATTATTATTGTTTGTGTATAAAGCAACAAATTATTTTAATCATATGTCAAAATGTAGAAAGTATTATTGGGAAACAGATTTCTTATAAGTAAATCCATGGAAAATCAGAAAGTCGTCTTTAGACCAAAATGACATCAGGAATAAAACAATGTTGATAAAATAGAATGCTTTATTGGCCAAGTGTGATTGGACACACAAGAAATTTGCCTTGGTGTAATTACTTTCAGTATACATAAAAGAAAGATACATTCGTCAGGAGTCGAGAATCATAAGGTAGGACACTTAATGATAGTCATAGGATACAATAAGCAATCGAATTATACTAGGAAACAGTCAATATAAATTGTAAGTATACAAGCAACAAAGTTACAATCATACAGTCACAAGTAGAAGGGGAAGGGTGATAAGGAGTGATGACAAGATTAACAGTAATAGTAGTGCAGACTTTGTAAATAGTTGAACAGGGTTGAGGGAATTATTTATTTAGCAGAGTGATGGCTTTCGGGGAAAAAATGTTCTTGTGTCTAGTTGTTCTGGTTTGCAGTGCTCTATAGTGTTGTTGTTTTTTATAAATTTAATTGGTTTTTAAAAACAAACATAAACAAACAAAACATAAAACCATCAAGCTATCTTCCATCGGTGTACATACAGTGTGCCGGTTGGTTTACAAATTGTTTTGTGCTTCCATTTCATAGTCTTCAATTACAATTACATTGCATGTGATCTCATATTGTCAATCAAAAATTAAATACCTTAGTATCATTATTAATCAATCATTTGACTATACTTTTATTCATTCATGTTTTACAGGATAGTCATAATTTACTTAGTTTATTTTATAACAGTTCATATTATCATCCCAAATCTTTCCTAAAATCATTTTGTAGATATTAGAAGAAAAACGTACATTGTTATATATTTATTATTTTCTAAAAGTCTACGTATTTCATTACTGTATTTTATTGTTGCATATAGTGTTGTTTTGAGGGAAGGAGTTGAAACAGTTTATGTCTGGGATGTGAGGGGTCTGTAAATATTTTCACAGCCCTCTTTTTGACTCGTGCGGTATACAGGTCTTCAACTGAAGGCAGGGGGGTAGTAATTGTTTTTTCTGCAGTCCTAGTTATCCTCTGAAGTCTGTGTCTGTCCTGTTGGGTTTCAGAACCAAACCATACAGTTATAGAGGTGCAGATGACAGATTCAATAATTCCTCTGTAGAACTGTATCAGCAGCTCCTTGGGCAGTTTGAGCTTTCTGAGTTGGCACAGAAAGAACATTCTTTGTTGTGCTTTTTTTAATAATGTTTTTGTTGTTAGGTGTCCATTTGAGGTGATGTGATATAGTAGAACCTAGAAATTTGAAGGTCTTTACTGTTGACATGGTGTTGTCTAGTATTGTAAGAGGTGGTGGTATGGGAGGGTTTCTTCTAAAGTCTACCACCATTTCTACAGTTTTGAGTGTAGATTGTTCCGATTACACCATGAGGCAAGTTGTATAATCTCCTGTCTGTATGCAGATTCGTCGTTGTCTCGAATGAGACCAAACACTGTTGTGTCATCAGCAAACTTCAGTATTTTAACAGGTGGATCGTTTGAGATGCAGTCATCGGTATATAGGGAGAAGAGAAGTGGAGAAAGCACACAGCCTTGGGGTGTGTGTGTGCTGATTGTACAGGTATTGGATGTGATTCTGCCTACCTTCTCCTGCTGCTTCCTGTATGTTAGGAAGCTTATGATCCACTTACAAGTGTGTTCAGGTACTGCTAGTTGGTTTAATTTACTTAGAAGAATGTCTGGAATGATGGTATTGAATGCTGAACTGATGTCTACAAAGAGGACTCTTGCATAGGTATTTGGAGATTCAAGGTGTTGTAGGATGTAGTACAGAGCCATGTTAACTGCATCATCTGTCAATCTATTTGCTTGGTATGCAAACAGCATGGGATCTAACAGCAGGTCTGTGATGGTTTTCAGATGGGACAGCACAAGCCTTTCATAACTACAGATGTTAGAGCAACTGGTCTGTAGTCATTCAGTTCCTTGATGGAGGGCTTCTTTGGCACTGGGATGATAGTAGAGCATTTGAGGCAGGAAGGAACATAGCACATCTCTAGTGATCTATTGAAGATTCTGGTGAAGATGGGGGCCAATTGGTCAGCACAGACTTTTAAGCAAGAAGGAGTTATCTTGTCTGGCCCTGGTGCTTTTCCTGGCTTTTGTCTGTGAAATAGATCTTGCACTTCTTTTTCTGTGATCACCAGAGGTTGTGAGCCCAATGGATTGGGGCCAATTGTAGAAGGCGAGGCTGTTGTTGGTGTGTTTGAGATGTGGGTTGTGGAGATAGGTGGCTGTAGTTTCCTTTCAAACCTGCAGTAAAACACAGTCAGGTCATCTGCTAGTTGTTGATTTCCTTCTGCCTGGGAAGGAGGTTTGCTGAAGCCAGTGATGCATAAAAACATGAATTATTTTAACAATCATCCTTGTTGATTCCATTTTATGTTCTTTATTCAATGATCAGCTTGAATAAAGGTAAAGTCACTCTTAATTTGAACAAAGAAAGGAGAATATTTAAAACAAACAAACAAAAACTAATCCAAATATTTTTGAAGCATCAGCATAAAGAACCTAAGCACCAGTGACAAGTGTCCAAATAGAAGAAAGATTATGAAGAGAAAGAAAATCCTGTCAGAAAGCTGTTGATATTCTACTGAAAGTATTTCTATTTATTATAATTGCATTAGAACATTCACTATAATAATTAAAATATGTTATATTATTATAAATGTCAAAGGAAAGGCAGCAAGAATGAAAGGAAAAACAACAGAATTAATTTCCTACATATGTGTTAGTTTTTAGCAACATTTTAATTAAATATAACTGTACAAAAAGTGACAATATCTTCTGGTGAGTGCAGATATTGTACAATAGAGTGTAAATCAGATTTTGTCTTCAGAAGGAATCTGAATATGCAAGAGAAGTATTTTTGTATATTTTTTGACTAAAAGGAGAAAATATATAGGCTAATACAGAAAGTTTCACGAAAATGTGAAAGTGAAGATTGTTTTCTGAATGCAAAAAAGAGTAGAATTGACACTGCTGTTGATACTCATTGAAGATGTGAAGTATAAGCTGCCATAGTCTCCCAAGATAAGGGTTCATCTCAAAAAGAGTAGAGCAGAAAAAAGACATTCTATGAGGCTCCTTACAAGGAATAGAACTTCCATATGAGCAACAAGGCTGCTTCTATTTAAGCCACCCCAGGGACAACAATTGTTCATTAACCCAGACTCCTTCTGTCTTGATTCCCAATTTTAAATGTCATGACTTTGACTTTGGTCCTGGATTGGTTGATGATTGTTCTACAATGTTTGAACTCTTGGAGTTCACTTGACCTCTCTTTTGCCCAGTGTTTCAGACTGGAATTTTTTAAGGTGAATTTGCTAAGTATTTTGGGAAATGTTGTTTTGCTCTGTTTGCACTTTCTTTTGAATTGTTTATTTACTTCAAAAACCTATCAGTAAAATTTGCAATCACCTTTCTATGTGCTTGTGTGTGCTTGGCCTGGGACAGACAATGTGAGGATTACATTTTAAAATGAACATATGAAGAGCAGTGAGTGGGTAAATGGAAAGAAAAACAGGGAGAAAGTCATAGGTGGATGAGAAGATTGGGATGAAAAGCTTGAAGAATTAAAGATAGAACTGTATATGAAATTTTGTATAGATATTGTTCAAGGACAGAAAGGTGTAGTGAATAATGTTGATGTAAACAATTTTTATTGTTGTTTTTTTCTCTTATCTTGGGTCCTTTGTTAATGATTTCTTATTCTTTTTCTGTTTTCTGCTGAAAATTATTTACCTTGAAAGGAAATAGCCTTATTAGTATACTTTACATATCTTACTAAAGTTCTTCTTGCACAACTGTATATGGCAATTTGCAGTTCCAAAGTTCTTGTTACCTACAGATTTATAGCAATATTTCTCCACTGATAATCTCGAGAACTGTTGAATACATTTTCAAGGGTCAATATGGTCAACACATCTGGAATGTGCTAAACTGGAGAATGTTGGCATACAATTTAAGTGTAAATTAGAGAAGATTAGGAAGACAAAAATAGGATATAAATTCAATAAACCAGGGAAACAGATGAAGACTGACTCTTATTTCCTTATGTCAGAGAGAACACCAAACATGAGTAACAGATTTACAACCACAATAAATATAATATTGCAGAAGCCAGTAACAAGATAGGCTCCTCCCAAACTCTTCAAAGTTTCTGAAGTCATTATCTAAAGCAAGGAAGTATCATAGATAACCTTCTCAAGCAAGTCTCAGTTTAGCACCTTCCAGATGTATTCCCCATAACTATATTACTCAGCTTTTCCATGAGTTGTGCTTTTGTCTGCAACAAGCCTTTTATCTTCAATCCTCCAGCCTTTCCTATAATATCAACAGGGCATCCAGAAATACAGTAGTTGTTGCAGCAACTACTGCTTCAGTGTTGCAGAAAAAAGCTACTCCTAAAAATTCATCAGAATATCCATAGATGGAATAGACTCTAACATTGAGCAAATTCATGTGGCAGACTCATCACTTGCAAACTGTCAGAGTTTTTAAGGAAATTTAGTCTGACTCATCAACAGGATAGTGACAAATGGTCATGACCTTGCAAATAAGAACCATAAAAACTTATGAACCAAATGCAGTAAATCTGCCAGCCATGCCATAAAACACCTTTAATGAGAGAAATTTCAATCTATAAACACAAAACTAATTAATATGAGAAAAAAACCTAGCAGATATCAAAACACCAGTTCTGATATATCCAGTGCTTGTAGTAATGCAGAAATCAGTCACCAACTTAATATGTCTATCCCATTGAACTGCTATCTCTCTTTTTATTCAAGGATCAGAAAACTGTCAATATACTACAGTACTCTGATTTCATCTATTACATTTTAAAATTATGCAAGTAAAAAGTTGTTGGACTCAATTTTATGTACAGTAGAACCAATAGTACAATCCTAAATAATTGGATAAATATGTCTTGGTCCATCAACAAGCAAGGTACTTTCTAAAATGGATTGGAATGTGGTTTCAAAGTACCACTTTGAATGCAGGTAATCCTCAACTTACAACAGTTTGTTTAGTGACTGTTCAAAGTTACAACAGAATTGAACTATGACCTTTTTTCACATTTATGATCTTTATAGCAACCCCATGATCACATGATCAAAATTCAACTGCTTGGCAACTGGTTTATATTTATGACTGCATCCAAAGATCCTGTGATCATTTTTTCAACCTTGTGACAAGCAACGTTAATGGGGAAGCAAGAGTCACTTAACAATCGGGATACTAACTTATCAACTTAATAACTGAGGTGAGAAAGGTCATAAAATGGGGCAAAACTCACTTAACAAATATCTCATTTGGCAACAGAAATTTTGTGCTCAATTTGTGATCATAAGTTGAGAACTACCTGTAATTCCATGCCAGAAAAGATCTTGGTTGTCATGATTCTTCCCAGAATTGCCCATACCTATGCTCCCTTCCTTACTTGAGCTATCCATTTTTACATTAAATTATCTCTCATTATCTCTCACAGCAAATTATTGTATACCATTGAGAATTTTTTAAATTACTTGGATCGTTATGCTGTAGTTTATTGGCTTACTTAATAAGAAGAGACAGGACTATATTAAATCTTCTTAAGAATAGATTTCCACAAGGATATTGGCCTCCATATTTTCTACTTGCCTTTCCATTTGCCCTTTCTTTGTCTTCACTATAGTATATAATGAACTAAATCTGTAGTAGTCTCTACATGCTCCTTGATGTTTCTGATTGTCTAGAAAGGTATTTGCATCCCTCTCATTGTCAATTCCATTTATATATTCATCTTGCCTTTCCCCCTTTTTCTTGCTCTATCTCCAATTAATCTCTAATCTATTATGGCATGGGATTTTTTTTCTTGGTAGACCAGACTTAGATATATATGATAATTAATAGTTTCTTTGGTAAACTCTGGTTGGCTAAAAGAGGTGTACAGTATTCTCTCCAATATTGTTGAAGTCACCGTTTGAGAAGCTTTGGCCCTCTTATCCTGTTGATTGAGGAGAACAGAAGTATAATTAGCAAATAGGAGGATCCTTATTTGCTTGTTTGGTTGTTTTCTGTGCTCTGTTTTCTCTGTTTGGAACATTGTTAAGCTATTTGCTTCTGCTTGCTTCCTATATTATTACATATCATTCAGTACAAGGATCAAAAGCTCAGAACATAAACCTAGTCAGTGAAATGCATTTGTGCATTCTTAATTGATCCATCATTGATCATTATCAGAAAGGACATCCATGAATAATGTTCATTAAAGAGTTTAATCTATTGTTAGCAATATATAGTTTGCAGTTAGTAATATGTAGTTAGTTATTTGTAATTAGTAGCTGTCATTTCCACACATTTATGATATTGTGGTGTGGTGGCAGCAAATATGTTGTGGTGAAGCAATTCAGTGTTGCACAAAAGAGCTTGTAGTTATTTTTTCCAGCGGTGTGATCTTTTAGTTGGAAATGTGTGGGGTTGAGTTTGTGTATCAAAACTGAAAGGTATGTTCTGTACCACTGAACTATGAAGTGTCATATCCTCAGAATTTCAATTAAGTCATCTTTCACTCTGGATTATTCTCATATTTTTCCAAGCAGCAGCTCCTTTATTTGAAGAGCCTCTCTTATGATTGCTCGTGAACCTATATTCTATTAATCTCACAATAGCACATTCCTGTTTTGTAAATAAAATTGCTCTATTGTTATTTTATTAAGGATATATTTCTTCAATACTTTTTTCTTGCCTTTGACAAGGCTTTTTTGGAGATTTTGCAAGAAATATGTGATGGGTAACAGCACACAATTCCATCTTTAGAGATTGACTCTTGGCTCTTAAAAGAGTTTCATAAGCTTCAAGCCTAGCTCACTACAAAGACAAGTTAAACAACTATTCCTTGAATGTGAATTTATTATAACTTGATACTTTATCAGCCTTTTTTATAAGTTCAAATCTTCTTGGCAGGACTTCTTAACCATTTCTATTTCCAAATGCCAAAAATTGTCAAATAAACTTTGCAAATTACTACAGTATCTCTTTTGTAACTATCCTTAATTAAGCTGCTGAAGTTGGGACAGCTCTGAAAACGACAGCTTTAATGGCTGCCTCTTTGCCTTGGCCAAAAGAGCTTCTTCTGGATCTACCAGAGATTTGTGCTATCCCTGGGATCGACAGGATGCACTCTTTACTTTCACCATCTCTTTGGGATGGTTTAGATCCAATTGGACCATCCAGAAGCAAAGATATCGGCAGCGATCTCAGACCTCCAAGATCGCATGCCGTATTGTTGTGATGCCAGCTCCGCCCTCGCCTGGAAACAACATTCTGAAATTAAATATATCCTTGATTCATGCACTCACCGTGGATCCACACAATATTTAGTAGCTTGGAAACACCTTCCTTCCTCAGAAAATGAGTGAGTAGCCAAATGACATGTAAAAGCACCCATATTACTATGAAAGTTACACCTAAAATACCCTGATAAACCATCCCGAATTGCAAATGTAATGCATGATTTTTTTGTTTTTTCCAGGTAGACCAACCTGTTTTTTAAGGAAGGCAGGATGTCAGATCTGTGTATCTGTCATTTCTTTGGTGGAAGAAGAAAAGAGGGTGGGGGAGACTGATAAAGAAAGCCTGTCTTGATGTAACCTGAATATATTTAATCTTCTATCCAATTTGTATAACCTACACATGATACATTGGAGGGAGGAAACCCAGATGGCCAGAACCTATCACCTCTGAGAGGCACAGCCAGGAGATGAGAAGACCATAAAAATTCCACAGTGAGCTGAAGGTTAAAATGTACTGAAGGTACATTTTTTTCAAAGATGGAAATCTACTATATTGTTGTATAAGTCTGCATACCTAATGTATGCAGTATAATATACATGATGGATCCAATGGATCCAAACACATACAGAACTTAAGTGGTTTGTTTTTTCCTTTTGTTCCTGTTTCTAGTAACACCTAATACCCCCAAATTCTCTTTTTAATGTTAACTCCCTCCCCTCCCTCTCTCCTTCCTTCCTTCCTTCCTTCCTTCCTTCCTTCCTTCCTTCCTTCCTTCCTTCCTTCCTTCCTTCCTTCCCCCACTTTAGTTATACCTGACTTAAGCAACAAACTTTCAACCTTTGTAACATATGTTAAAATAACATACCAAAAGAATGTTAATGATCAACATCCTAATACACCATAAAAGTCTGTTGGCATAAGATCCTTGCGGGTATGACTTGGGCATATAGACAAATACGCTCTATTGTCACAGACATTTTTCAATGCTTAAAATGAAGATTCAAAATGAAAAGTACTCATGGGAACTTATTTGTCAAGCCTATATATTATTATCTCTCATGGTTCCCAATATTTGCTTCAGGAGAATATGAGTGGGATATTATAAGTGAGCTAATATTCTGGTTGTGAGTTTTCTTACTTTGTCATCCAGAGAACAAAATATTATATTTTTTCCTATTGCATTGCCTTTGCATTGACTCAGATTATTATTGTTATTTTTCATATTCTTAGGTATCAAGCAGTAAGGTGGACAATCAACTAATTATTAAAGTATACACTCAGAAAGGTACCATGATACATTAAAATACCTAGGTAGATGAAAACATATTGTCCCGGAAATGAAATAATCATAATACGATACCAGTGAATCAGACATTTTCTTGTCTCTGGTGATGATAGTGAAGAAATGCCTATTTGATTACCTTAATGTGCAGATAATTTTGCATGATAGAAAGCACACATTTTAATATCTGGATTTCTAGCTACCTGTTCCATATTCTAAGGAACTGCTCTTATTTAGATTAAGAAATAAGATAGTTTGTTCCATTTTTGGAGGGCAAGGCCAGCCAGGCTACTGAGTACAGTGAAGAGCAAGCGTTTCACCAAGGATGGTTTCATGCTGCAAACTTCTAGAAAAACAGTTCATAGCCCTGTAAGACAACAAACCAGTGTGTTTTTTAAATGCACAAAATCTTTATTGGAACTAAAGCTTTACCTATGCAGAAGATTACAGAAGACTGTGAATGAATATTTGTCTATGAGAGAACAGTTGTACTCTGCCAGCCATCCCTATCTATATCAGAACCAACAGCACAGACATCTATGAAGGTATTTTGCTTTTCAAGAATTGGACAGATCATAGCAGAACAAATCTGTACACAATATTTTATTGTAACATACACTTTCCTCAAGAATAAGCTATTGCACTGGGTCAATTCCACCCTTGTAAGCTTTGCAGGATGATGTTTTCACATACATGTGTCTTTAATACTCAGTCCTTTTACATTTTGTTTAAAAATATTCAGTTCAAACAAAAGTGTTACAGTCTATAAAGTAGCATATATAGCACTTACCTTTTCTTAAAAGTTCTTCCATTAGTTAGAGTGTAGTGCTGATTTGGTGTGGTTGCTTCTTTTCTGGTTGCTGCTGAACTCTTGACAATGTTCCAAGCTCTAGGCAGGGCTCCCAACAGGATATGATACTCATTGTTTGTAATCCTGGCAGCTGAATGAAAGTCTTTTTGCCTGCTTACAACATCTGACAATCTCCAGATGTCACTTCCATTTGTCTATCTGTATGTTGGTGGTTTATCATATTTCCTACACAAACACCCCTCTCCATTCTGTCTTAGCATTTGCTTTTTCTAAGCCAAGAGCCCAAGTGAGTTGGGGCTGTCTCTGAACATCAGGACATCCTTGAAACCCCTGGGATGAAGCTCAAGTATCACAGTCATCTGAAACACTCAAAGTTGGGTTAGACTTCTGCATCACTGAACAACAGAGAATATATGCATCTGTCATTCAGAGATGGTAACATATCTAGTTCTGCAAATGTTAATGTCATTTCAGTGTGCCTTGTCTTCACCTGGGTCAACCAATCAGTATGCAGGATTTCCATACAACACATAGTTAATATTTGGGTTATGTATGTTGGCCTTTCTGCAATCTACAATTACCCTTATACCTGCTTGCAACATAGGTATGCATCGATGCCTTTGTGTCATTGTGAACAAGCCTAAATTAAGCTTCACTTGGATGCCTGTGAATAAATGTATGTGGAAAACATTTCAGCCTGACTGCAGCTACTTTTCCTAAATGCGGATAACATTCTCAAATTCTCTCCTTCAGAAAATCATGATCCTATTTCTCAAGTGTCAAATATTTATTTAGTTATTTAAATACATTGGCTGCCCAACTCCAGTGAACTCTGGTCAGGATACAGAACTAAAACAAACACATACATAAAAACAATATGACATATTAAATCAAATTCAAAAAGGAACCTAAAGTTCTCTTTAAAATTTTGGTATGTGCTCAAGGAAATCCACAGCTTTGTTTTGCTATTTTAATTCAATTTGAAACTTGCATATGAGCAGTTTGTTATGTGTTGAATAATTATATCCTGGTCACAGATTTACTATTACATCTGATTTCTTCAATCTTCTTGTGCCAAGAATATAAGCAATTTGATTTCTGTGTGCTCAGTCTGGTGCTGTTCATGTATACAGGCATCATTTTATCAGTTTGAAGATTGTTTTAGCAATGAAAGAAACTTAGAAGCCTTTCCCTTGTTTCATTTCTCTCTGACTATTCTATTTGCCTCCATAAATAATTCCAGTATTGATATTTTAGTCCATAAGCACAAGCAAATCATCTCATTTCACATTTTTATTGATTTCATATTGGACATGATTTCATATTGGGCATCCGTTTCTTCTACATCAGTGAAATCAAAGTTATATTATTTTTTCACTGACTTCTTTGTATGCAACTACTTGCTTTGCTATTGTCTTTGCTTCCTGACTATGAAAGCAACACATTTCTTCTTTGCTTTTCAGCTCTAACCATAAAAGGTATAGTTTTCTGATTAGAAGTATCCAATTCCATTCTGTTCCAGCTCTCTCATACCTAATATATTCCATTTTTCTTTAGTAAACATAAAAACTCAGTATCTGCATGAACAGTGTATTGTCTGAGTTGATTTTGAACAATAGTAGTAGTAGTAGTAGTAGTAGTAGTAGTAGTAGCAGTAGTAATAATAATAATAATAATAATAATAATAATAATAATAATAATAATAATAATATTTTAGAATTAATAATAATCACATAATAATAATATTTGCTTATCCATACAAATAAACCATCATTGTATAGTTAATTATTCTCTTAAATTTTTAAGTTTCTAACTTCTGTTTCTGTTAGCTAACCATTGGCAAAACGAATCCCATGTCAAAAAATATTCTGTTTCTTCCTTCTCCTTTATTTCAAGTGTTAATCTATCCACCTTTGTGTAATTCTGTTTTTGCAATTTCAAATTTTCTGCATGTCAGCCATCAGAACTAGATGACCCAAAATATTCAATTTAAGCTTTTCATAAACACCACTATTACTCCTAAAGATTCCCAGCTTTTTTCTCATATATATTGAGTGCCATCTGACCTGAGGGAACCATCATCTTAGTCACTTTATCTTGTCTATCCATGTGGTTTTATTGGTAGAATAAAACTATCACTGTTTCCTTATATCATATAATATGAAATGAAGCCTTTCTAGGTGTATATATTTTGTTTGAAAAATAACTTCTTTTAAGATTGATAAAGAGGATATTCTGATTATTATCTCAGACAATTTTATGTTACTATCCTTCAATTTTAATATTTACATCACAATGCTAATTGTGTTCACTTCCTTCTTTTTTAGTAACGTGTTTTATTTCTTTACTCGTGAATGTAGTTAATGCAGCATATAATTATAGGCACAGCACTTGGAATTCAAATGATAATTCCTAGAATTGTGATGATTTAATTTGAATGATTGGGAAAACATTCATTTTATTTTTCTTGGGGTAAGATAAGCAACTTTTGAAAATAATAGGTGTTATTGGACTGTTACCAGAAGTATTATGAGAGAGAGAGAGCCCATCTGGCATTTCTTGTACAAGTAAGGAAATGAAGACAGTGTTTTCAAAAGTAACAACCCTAGTACATCATACAGCATGAAACTGGCACAACTTGATGCCATTACTGAGTTACAAAATATGAATTCTTATAAAAGCAGAATCAAATATCAGCTTAAGCAAAACAGTCATCTGAACACTTTCAGAGCAGCTTCTAAATGCCAATATGAGAAGCACATCCACGGAGAAGAAAGTATTTGGCTGTCTAAAGACATTAGAGAGTAACATAAGAAGACCAGAATGTCTGGGTGTGGTAAGAAACATCCAAAACCTGCACTAACTGCCAGAATCTCCAAGACTAAAAAAGCTGGCTTGCAGTTTTTTGTGTCCCAAATTCAGTGGTACCTAAGAAAGGGCCATTATGCTGAAAGAATAAGTGTAGGAATCTCAGTGTCCTGGCCTCCATCTTGAAAAATCTGACTGCATTTGCTGGGAATGCTGCTCATCAGAACAAGAAGAAGTGGATTGGACCACACCATATCCAGCTGGCAATAAGGAATGATGAAGAGTTGAACAAGTTGTTTACAAATGTGACCATTCCTGAAGGAGGAGTTCTCCCCAACATCCATGCCCTTCTTCGTCCTAAGAAAACAGCACAGTTAAAAGAAGCCAAAGGGGATGGTCAGTCACAGGAATTCTGAAACATTCTACATTCTACATCTTATCTTGCAAGAACAGACTCTTGTTAAAAGGGAAAGACTGAAATTGGTTCTGTTTGTAGCAGTTTCCACTGGTTATCCCCCAATTATATATGGGCCACACAGTCCTCAAAAGATGAACAATGTCCACCTAGCTCTAATATAAATGGCTTTTAGTCCTGAATGAGGTGGAGAATTAGTGGCACATACTATTTCCATACAGACTAAGTATTAGTGATCATCATTTATAGTGTTGTATGAATCTTGTTGCAAAAAGCATTGAGGATGTCTTATGTTAAACTGGCTATCCTCAGGTTGGCACTCTTCAGTTACGTGTGTGATGCTAACAGACAGAACTGGTAGTTATACCAGTAGAATCCCATCCCTGGTTTTTTCCTGTTTTTTTTCAACAGTAAGTAAAATGATTGGTATTGACAAAACCATTTTGATGTTCATCAAGGTTTTGCCCCCAGATAGGCACTTTAAAATTACTTACTTGCAATAAGGATTATGATTGTGAAATAGAACTGTAGTTATATTCTTCCTTGCATTTATAGTCTTAGATTTTATGATGTGGGGAACTATTTAACTTTTACTTCATGTACCTTTAGATGAGTTCCTCATCTCAGACATGTTTGTCATTGAATTGATAAAAAATTTTCTTGATTGTTAGTTTAATCTAATACAAACCCTTTATATAATGACTTCATAATTAAAAATGTACCTCACTTGCAAAAATAAATACAAAATAAAAAAGAAGCACATCCATGGTTTTCTACTCTTTTGAAGAAACAAGCTAATGATTATAGAAATCTTAAATATAAGTGTAAAACTATTTTTTTCAATATTATTTCCCTACAAAATTCAGGAAAACAAAAAGAATATTCCATCTCATACAGTATGTATTACATGGCTGTGCCCATTGCCATTCTTGCTGCCAAAAATGTACCCTTCTGCTCTTTCCCATCACTAAAAGATTGCTAAACTAGAAAATGATTTTCTGCAGAATAGCCTGAGAAAGTTCCAGTGTTGCATTAAAGGCATAATGGATAAGACACTTTTTGCTATAGTGAGTGAGAATGGATAAATTCACAGAGGCCATAAAAAGGTCTTTTAAAGTGTTGCTGAAAAGATGTGAGATTTAATTGGGATAACTTTTTGTCATGCAATGCTATTATTAGCTGGGAAACAGTTCAGTTATGACTAGCCTTTCTGCTAATAGACCATTTTGGAAGCAACATAGCATATTGCTACAGAATCAATGCTGCAAATTTCTCATTTGTTTTTGCAATTCTGTATTTCCAGGTTTATGACAGGAATTATAGATTTTAGAGGATTAGAATCTGTTTTACAATTTATTTTACCTGCAAGAATAGTGGTGAAGATTTTTGACAACACAGTCTTCCCAGACAGGGGCTTGGATTAGGAGACCAAGCAATCCCAAACTGTATGGGGGAGGAGGAAGTGGTTCAGGGAAGCCCCACCCCAGAAACTTTCAGGATATATCTAGTACAAGAATGTCACTCACGTTCCTTGGGCTGGATGAGTCATTTTATTTATTTATTTATTTATTTATTTGATTTGTCAATTGTTTACAAGATAATAAGTATAAGTGTATACTTAGTTATGAATACATGGATACATATAAGAAAAATAAAAGAAAAATAAAAGAAACAATAGGACAGGGATGGTAGGCACATTGGTGTGCTTATGCACGCCCCCTAGAGACCTCTTAGGAAAGGGGTGAGGTCAATAGTAGACAGTCTAAGGTTAAATTTTTTGGGGTTTGAGGAAGAAACTAAAGAGTCGGGTAGAGTATTCCAGACATTGACGACTCTGTTGCTGAAGTCGTATTTCCTGCAATCAAGTTTGGTGCGGTTAACCTTGAGTTTTTATCTATTGTGTGCTCTTGTGTTGTTATGGTTGAAGCTGAAGTATACCCTGGCCATGCCCATCCCCATTTTATATATATATGAGAGAGAGAGAGTATGTACACACACACACACACACAAATCTGTATCTATAGTCTCGGCCAACCTATCATCTGTCTCTCCTTATGTCCTCAACACCACCCACAGATTAATGATCTGATAAAAAGACTAAACAAACCAATATGATTACCGTAAAAAATCTATTACATGGCTCATTACATTTAACTTCCTTATAGGATTTACACACAGACCCACATACACACACATATATACAGTACACACACACACACACAGAGAGAGAGAGAGAGAGAGAGAGAGAGAGAGAGAGAGAGAGAGAGAGAGAGAGATTGGGATATATAGAATATATACCACCCCCACTGTTTTGAAATTTCAGTCTTTTGTTTCTTATTCTGATTAAAATTATATGGTACAAGAAGATATTAGACTTTACAGCCCGACAGAAGGAAATATATACATTTTAATATCTTTATTAAATTTATATCTGTTAAAAAAACTTATAATAAATTTGCATAACAAATATCATGCCTGTCAGAATCTGATTCCAAGGGGGAGGCCAAGCAGCTGACAGGGAGTGGGAGTGTGGCTCTAGTGGCTGTGGAAGAGACTGGGGAAGTGCAAAGGCTGGCTGGGCAGACCAGGGGAGAGGTAGAGCAAGGCAGACGGAATTCAGAGGAAGATCCAGGCCCACCCCCTCTTCATCCCAGGGCACACAGGGAGGATCACAGAAGAGAACAACATGAGTTGCATGGCTTACGGGGGAGGAAAGGGCCCTGATTCCCTTCATTAGCTGCAGCTGGGAACACAGTGTTTAAAAAGGGAGTTTGCGCAAAAGCAAATTGTGAATTATCTTTTATGATTGGGGCTTGTTTGGGTTTCTGGCATCTTCCCAATTGTGTTTGTTTGGCTGGCCTTTGAAGTCTTTGAAATTCCTTATCCTGCCCTGTCCAGTTAATTACTTCAGCATGGTTTGTGTGGATTTTTATTTACAGTTTATATGTACTTTGTTTTCAGTCTGAATTTCCTCACTTAAAGACTGTTCTTGGGAGTTTTTTGTCTAGTTGAAGGTAACCTGGACATTGAGGGAAAAGTTGGAGGTATTAAAGGGACATTTCTTCCTTATTTGACTGTGTTGTCTTTGTGCCATGCCCCGGGTCATCACACTCAGATTACCATCTATCTGCAAGGAATATAAATCCTTCCATTCCCCACTATCATGTCAAAGCTGAAGAAGGTTCTTGGATTAGAAGCAAAACATCTTCAAAAGAAAAAACAAGAAAGTCCAGTTGCCTCCTGAAAAACCGCCTTTGGGACATACCTTCAAATTGCACCATAGTGATAAAAATGATAAAAATCTTTAGTTATACAGATTGGCAGCTGCAAATTTTCTCAAAAACAAGTGGGACATTCTGCCCCTTTTCTGTTTCAATGCCCGTAACCATTTTTTAATTAATTAATTTAATTTTATTTATTTGATTTGTCAATCGCATACAAGATAATAGATTTAATCATAAACATGAGTAAGAATACAGGAAATAGGTACAGGAAATAGAAAAATCCTTTTTCTGAATTAATACATCGCCTAATGCTCTTCCTTCCCCAAGATCCAGAAAACAAGTGCACCCTCCTAAGTGACTCCCCACGAAGACAGGGATTCTGCTGTGTTTAATTTCTTTGTTTTCCAACATTGTGGCCTAAAACAAATGCATGAATTGGAGGCTACTTCAAAAGAAGGGGGATCATCACAGGTATGATACAGACATGATCGAAATTTAGGAACCAAATCTCACTTTAAAATCATGAATTCTTCTGTTTTGGGAGAAAGAAAAATATGTAGGAAAGGAAATTAAAGAAGTAAAATCGTAAATTTACCTGTATACATCACTTTTCCCTCTTCTTATCACTTGGCTTATTGAATTACAAAGATTGCAAGCCTTTGCTTGCACTTTGCACAAAATAATAAAATGATACTTATTAAACAAAATATGTCCATTCAGGTCTTTGCTTAAAAGAGAGAAAAGTTTCATATAAAGCCTTTCACACAGTTCTTCTCTACCTGATAGAATTTGCTAGTTTTATTTCCTTTAGATTATGTCATTATAGATGGAAGGAAGTAGGTTAAGCAAATAGGCAGTCAAGGTATTCCACTTTGGGCATCTTTCACAAGGAAAGTTGAAGCCAACAACTGAAAGTCTAGAAACCAAGCTCAATATAACTAATTTAATCCACATTGGGCTAACCAAACTGTAGGAGAAGTTGTGGCAGAAACTGGGGAGCAGAATTAAAAAAGGAATCAGCCTAGAATTCCTCTGTAGGCACAAGCAGACTTAATTTGTTTATGGCTATGTAAGTATTCTACGCTGACTCCTCCTTCCCCAGGTTCTTCTACTCTTTCTCCTATGCAAACTTTCAAAATACTTGAATACTCTATCTTTTTTTTTTTTTTATCTTTATGCTTACTATACCTATTATATCTGTTTCTAATTTAATTTTCTCCTGTTTTTCTGATGTCCCTCAAAATCTGGGACTCAATCTACGGCATTTTAAGTGGTAAACAGACATGACTTAGTAATGAAATGCTCTTTCAAAGTGTCAGTTATGCAATAGATTTCTTCTAAAATTAGAAACCAAAATCCAAATGGCATTTGCAAAATCCCCTTGGCCAAAATTTAGCCCACAATATTTTACTGAACATTGAACTTATGTAATCTAGGGTGCTGTGAAATATCCTATATATACAACGTATTGTTATTTTTTTCTGATACCCTTTTTGAATTTATATAAACTGGAAAAGTATTTCAACATTTTAAACAATTTAAAAGAGGGTGGCTGTCAGGATTCTGGCAGTCAACTCATAAAACATTTTGTATACACGTTTTATATTTGTCAATAGCATTTTAGTGTTTGAATTTGTCTGGCAGGTTAAAATATCTTTTTATCCCTTCTCTCTTTCCTTCCCTCCCTCCCTCCCTTTTTTGTTCCCTTTCTCTCCCTTCCCATTTCTAGTAGAAGAAACTCACAGTAGAATTATATTAAGACAGTTGAATATATGTTCCTGTTCGCTATGGCAAAGAGGAAGAAAGCCTCACTTTGAGCACCAATACTAAATAACATAGAACTGATGTTATTGTCCTTTTCCAATGCTGTTATTTCATTTTTCATAAGGATCCTACAAATGGGAATTGCCAGACTGTTTGCAGCAATAACACAAACAACAGTTGAAAATAATTGGATCTTCTGAAATCCCCAGTTTCCCACTTTTAAAAGCAGCTGGTGGAGGCTTATATTTTAATCAGAGAAATATCAACCACCTAAATGGAATCAGTTCCACTATCCATTCCCAGTCTCCCATCTATTCAAACAGACTTAGTAGGAAAATGTCTGTCTGTATATATATTTGTGTGTAGGTGTGTATTTGTGCATACATCTCTCTCTCTCTCTCTCTCTCTTTTGTGTGTGTGTGTGTGTGTGTGTGTGTGTGTGTGTGTGTGTGCCTGGACAACTCTCAGCAGTTTTCTTAGCAAGAATTTTCAGAACTAGTATGCCATTGCCTTCTTCCTAGTGCTGAGAGATAGTGACTGGCTTGAGGTCACCGAACTGATTTTGTGCCTAAGAGTTCATAGTCTTCCAGTTTCTAGCCTGATGCCTTAATCACCAAACTGTCTCTCATACACATACAAACATATATGCTCCCAAATACACGCACATATACACAAGCATATATACTGTATATGGAATTTTTCCCTTTTCAAGTCTTGCCTTCCTTTTCAACTAAATTTCCAGAAGACTAGTCATTAAAATCAGGACAGTTTTGATAGGAAAGGAGCTAAAATGCCCCTATTTCCTGCTACCCTTGATGGAATCAAAATGTCTATTTCAGTGGGAAAAATACATCAAGTAATCCAGTGATGGATTTTCTGCCTCCCATCTGTTTTGGTCTTAGGAGTGGGGAAAGAGTTCAACTCTGTTTTTAGTGCAGTTTTTTAGTTGCTTTATATTTAAATGTCATCCATCCCTGAGAGAAATAGGCATTCAATATAATTGGGAAATAATTTTCAACCAAAAATCATTAGGAAGCAGCAGTAGCCAGTGAAAATGTATTCTTTCCCCTTGTACTCCTGACTAGCACTGCACTTTGAGATAATGTTCTAATTAACCTAATTGCAAACAGTACATTGAACTGAGGCTGAGATCCCAAATGGCAGAGCAACAAGAGGCAAGACACTGAAAGTCCTTGCTTTCTCTACTTACATTCAAAAATAGATTTTATTACAATAATAAGGAGTAAATCCTCTTAATAAGGCAAAGCTTGAACCAAGAGGGTGTTCCCCCCACCATTCATTTGATGGCAAGGCATAAATTAAGCATTCCTTCTTCAATTTAATTAGTATAAGCCATCATTATAATGTAGCGCGTAAGTGTTTGCTTTCCCTGTCTCAGGCAAGCCTTCTGTACTCCGGGGATTTACTGTAAATCATTGACTGTTAATTTTCTTGGATCTTATTAGAGCTCACTTACACAGTCGACTTCTGAATTGGAATCATCACACACTTACCCAACACAGGAGAATCCTACAAGTATGAATTTCATGAAACAACATTCAGATTTTATGATTTAAAAACAAAAAACTGAAAACAGTGAAATTTCTCACAACCTGCATTTCAGGAAGAGTTGAGTTTAAAATCCAAACACACTGTAAGAAGGAAGATGAGAGCTGGCAATTCCTTGGCCAGACTTGGAAGTTATGTAAGCACTCACAGCTATTTGATTTCAAGGCCACTAGGCACAGCACAGTGCAATACAGCACAGCACTGCCATGTATTTAATCAGTGGGAAGCATGGAGAAAGAAAGGTTATGGGATTAAACATTTGCATCTTTTCATGGGAAATTTGTTTGGCAGTTTATTTTCTTTTATACAACACTCAAAATGGCTCTGAGTGGCTCCTATTGAGCAAGGAAAAACACAAGAATCAATCACAGTAATCTTTGTGAGCTACATATATTTCTAAATGTTGCTACTCCAATGGTATGTTGGAATGACCTTGGAGAACAGGGAAAGAGGTACTGCCTAAGGAATAGTCAGATAAGAGACAGCAGAGCCCAAATCTGCTGGGCCAAGAAGGACTTAGAAGGAACAATCCTAGTTTCTTCAGCTGTAAAGGATGATTGGGAGAAAGGAGGTAAAACATATTAAGAGCAGTTGCAGGAATTGAGTATGTCTAGTTTAATGAAAAGAAGGACCAGTGGGTGACGGGATAGCATTGTTCCAATGTCTAAGAGGCTGAAGAGGGGGCTCAACCTATTCTCCAAATCACCTGAAGGCAGAAAAAGAAGCAATGAATAAAAACTAATCAAGGAGAGAACCAGCCTAGAACTAAGGACAAATTTCCTAACAGTTAGAAGAATTAATCAATAGAACAACTTGCTTCACTGTGGGTTCTAACATTGGAGCCTTTTAAGAAGAGATGGGACAGCCATTGGTCTGGGATGGTGTAGGGTTAAAATACACACATATAGAACTATATAGGGTTAGGGTTGGGGTTAGGACAACAGGTGGGTTTTGTTGATGGCTACATATTGTTAATTAATTTCTTATAGTATCTTTTTCTTTTAATGCTTTAATTTTAATTTAGCAATTGAGAACAAATGGGTATCCTAAAAAACTTTTAGAATCATTTGTCTGGAATAGTATAGGGTCTCCTGCTTGAGTAAGGGGTTGGACTAAAAGACCCATCCATCTCTGTTATTTTGGTATTCTTTAGTGAATTTATGAACACTTTGTCATCCTATCTTGAAAATATCTCTAAATCTGAAACAATATACCTAGTGGTATCTTTTCTTCTAAAGTACTTCATACATTCTGTTATTGTTTTTGTTATCCTTGAGCAAGTTTATTTAAATATGAAGCACTTTCCCCAGGCTGTTGATGTTGGAAACAAGTAACCTCAATAGTCACTGGTAGGAAATAATGTCCCAGAAGTAATTCCACTTACTTACTTTTTTTCTTTTCCCATGTTTGCCTTGAGCTTTCCAAAGTTTCTTTCTGGCTTTTATGCAAAGAAGCCCCATGTTTCAGGAGGACATTAAGAACAACTCTGGTCAACTCAGTCTCTCCTAATGGGGCCAAGAAATATTTGTTTTAAACCTTTGGTGTGTATGGTATATGCAGGGAAAGGATTAGCTATCAGCATGCTGGCTGAAAATCCACTCCTGTATTCTCATTTTGTCTGCAAGTTTTTTCTGCAAAAAGGATTTAAGTTTGGTTTCATAAAAGTAATGAAAGGGATGATGTATTTCAGTCTGGCTTTGCTGAGCTGCTTCATTTAGGGGACTGCTTCAAAAGGTCTCCCAACAGTGCTCAAGAATACCGTACTATTCTGGGCACATGCTGTTGTGGGCCCATTATCACAGCTTGCCTTCCTGCTTAAAGTTATAGATAATGTCCTGGATTTCTGTCCCTTCGTGATATAATATAGAAATACTTTTTAGGAAAGTTTGTGTTCAATAGAAATAATAATGTGCATAGCTGAATCCATCCTTTAAAAATTGTCTGTCCAGAAAGTCCATGGCTTTAATATGATTTAGTTTTTAGGATGAACAAACTCAAGTGAGACAATATTGTGCTCGATTAGAAAATGATTATTACCTCTATCGGTTCAACCCTATTAAAGCTGTTGCCTTTTCTTTATTTTAGTACAAAGTACAGGTAGGACACAGGTCAATGTCTTCTCTTTCTCAATTTTGATTTTATAAACCCTTGGATTTATACATGAAAGGATGTGCACAGGTGAGTTTCAAGAGAAAAAAAATGAATACACGTCATCAATATATGATATTTACTTAATATGAATTGAGATAATAATCTTTCAGATCTCTCTCTCTTTGGACTCTTAGATTCATTTGATTACTTATGCTTGCAGTTCACATTCATTGAACTGATTCTTGAGAGCTAACAATGATGTAAGATTAAAATCATAAAATCATAGAATTGAAAGTGATCTAAGAGGCATCAAGTCTGATCTCCTCCACAATTTAGGACCACTGTAAGATACCTGATAAATGTCTATCCAGACTAGGGATGGAAAACCATGGCCTGTTTAAAAATTGTGGACTTCAACTGCCAGAATTTCTGGCTCAGGAATGCTAGGTGTTTAAGTTCATAGGTTGAAAAGGGGCCCTATTTGTGCATCCCTGATCCTGACTCTGAAAACCTCCAGTGAACAAGAAGAAACTATTCCATACAGTAATCTATTTAAAGATTGATAGTTCTTATTGTCAAATTCTTTTTTTAAGTCTAATCTGTATTTACATCCTTGAAATTTCATCCCATACTCTAGTATGGCCATACTCTCTGGAACAAATCTCTACAATGTATCTACTGTCAACTCAGAAATATTTCTCTGGTCCTTTAGAGTTGTCAGCAGAAAGAGAGTGGGGGAAGTAATGCATTCCTTAAATGCTTTCATAGATAATTGCTAGGTGGCCAAAGCTTCTGGCACACAAGATTACTACTGGAGAGCATGATTGTCTATTGATGAATATACATCTGGAGGGTGGGGAAAGACCAGAGTCAAGGGTGAAATGAATGATGTGTCCCAGAGTCGGCTGCACCCAGGTGGCCCTGGCAAGTTCACTCCTAATAAATGTTTTTTTTTAAAACCCAGAGAGATGTGGCTAGAGACTCATGATTCAAATGGGGTGGATGCCAGAGCCCTGACATCTACCTTTCAGATTTTTGAAGACAATTATTGTGTCCTCCCTTCACCTTCTCTTCTGTGAACTAAGCAGGTCTTTGAAGTTTTCCTTGTAGGAATTGGTTTTCAATTCTTTGCCAGCTAGATAGCTTTTCTCTAGACATGTTTGTCATGTTTGTCAATGTCTTTTTGTTTTTTTAAATGGGATCTTTAGCATTGAATGCAGTATTCCAAATAACTAAGGCTGAGTAGAGCAAGATATTACTTCTTGAAACCTGGACTCTACGGCCTCTTTTGATTCCCCTAAAGGACTTCTTTGCAGTTGCATTATAATCTTGTGATATGTTGAACTTGTGATTCACTGGTGCACCCAAATGCTACTTTTGAGCCAGATCTCCCACCTCTCCAGCCTTTACATGCTTTTTTTTTTCATTTTTCTTAGCTAGATGTAGGATTTTACATTTCTCGGTGTTAAATTTCATTTTATTGTATTTTACCCATTATTCTAATCTAAGTTTTCATACAACTTTCTCTGTCTCTTCCCATGTATTAGCCACCACTTAAACAGGAGGGGAAATAGTATTTACAGTAGGTAAGTATTTCTGAAAAATCCCTAATAATAGAATGTAGAAGAAAAGCAATATACTATAGTTTGAAGGAGAAAGAAATAGGATCTGATTCTGCTATGCTATGCTAGGTAATGGAACTATGTATACAATTCTTTGAGGACAAATTAAATTGCTGAAAGGATATGGTTCCCCCCCCCCAAAATATGGACAAGGTTTTGAAGTGCTCATGGCTGGGCTTCAAGGCAAAAAGAAGGGAAAGGCTAGAATAAAATATAACTCCTTTATATAAACACCCACAAGTGGAGAAAGAAGGCTTAAGAAAGAGTAACAGAATAACAGAGTTGGAAGGGACCTTGTAGGTTTTCTAATCTAACTTCCTCCTCAAGCAGAAAACCTTAAATGCCAGGTAAATGGCTTTACCATTTACCATTCCAGGTAAATGGCTGCCCAATCTCTTCTTAAAAATCTCCCATGTTGGGGCACTCATAACTTCTAAAGGCAAACCATTCCATTGATTAATTGTTCCAACTGTCAGAAAATTTCTCCTTATTTTGAGGTTGGTTCTGTCCTTGATTAGTTTCCATCCATTGTTTCTTGTCCTGCTTTCAGTTGCTTTAGAAAATACAGTAGGTTGATCCCTTCTTCTCTGTGGGAGCCATTCAAATATTGAAACACTGCTATCATGTCACCCCTGTTTCTAGCACCAGAGAATGCCAGCCTACATAATCAGCATCTTACCACAGATTTGCCTACAAGGGAATTGTCAGTAAAGTTATGCACTTAAATACTACAAACTTAAGCTACTTAGATTACATGGAAAGAAAATATTTCAATTATTGGTTCAAGAAGAAGATAATGGCACATTGTTCAACTGGTTTAATGGACCACTGAAAACATTTGTTGCGAATAGGGAGGATCTTCAATTCAGTGTTGAGTCCTGATGACTAGCTGGACTACTCCCTGTTATTTCCTTGGCATTTTTTTCAGATATGGCTTGCCTTGCCCTCTTTTTCTAGGGTTGAAAAAAATGACACCTTTTTTTAACCTAAGAACTAGAACTCATAATCTCCTGGTTTCTAGCCTGGTGCCTTAAGCACTGCACTAACTGGTTCTCATATATTATTTTCTGTGCCTGAAAAATAAACTAAGACATTTGCCTTTCTCTTTTGATAAAGAAAGACAAAAAAGAGGACACTGTGGTGCAGATTCTATCATTTCCCATGAAGCTGGAGCACAAAGAAGAATCATACTTAGAGAAAGAAAATTCCTTCTTTTGTAAGCAAATACAAAGACTTTAGATAATTAGATTTGGAAGAGAAAAAAAAAACATGTTTTTTTTCCCTGTACATGAAAGGGTTGTTTTTTTTTCTATGCTCCCTCAAACATGTATGTGCAGAGTAGAATATACAATTCCCTTTCTCAGCCAGGGTTTGATTTTTACCATTTCTATTTCCCATTGAGTTTGGGTACATTTTCCAGCTTTCTTCTATTTCAGAATAAGTTCCCTGAATTCAGAGATCTGAATGTCAGAACAAAAGTGCTGTAGGAATTTAGAAATCTAATCTTTCTGAAGCAATGTTTCAGCCCCAGATATAACACAATGCTAGCAATGTTTTGTCTACCAGAACCAAAGTTTTAGTATTTATTAATGCAGTAAATGTGATTCTTTTTTTCCCAATTTCTCCTTTTCAAAGGACAGAAATACTTTCTTTTCCTTGAGCGTTAGCTTCCAGTGACAAATAGAAGGAAGGCAAATATAGGATGAACCTAAAATGGTGAGGTATTCACAATTAGGAAGGATGTCAAAAATACTAATTGAACAATAACATGCTGTCATCGTGAACTTAACTGCAATTGGATGATGGCTACAACATCAACCATGTCAAGATGAAAAATATATACAAGCTGCCCTTTGAAAATGCTGAAGTTTTTATGCCAATGACAGATATTGCCTTCAGCAGCAAAACAATTCAAAGAAACCAAGCTATTGAAAAACAAGGCCGGTAACCAATTGAGTGAAGTAGAAAGATCAAGGCAGAGAAATGTTTTGCATGTAAGGTGAGAAATATTTCATTACAATAGTTATCTTCTATTTGAAGGTGCCTTGAATGATGGTGGGAGTAAGAGAAGCTTTTTTATGTTTCTGAGTTTCTGTTGAAAATCCGCATTCTGCTTGATGAAAACAAAACAAAACAACTCCAATGTGGTTCTTTTCTTCCATGTAGCTTTCTGTACCCACCTCAGCTTCTGATTTTTTACTCTAAGCTTCATACAACTAATTTAACTTAGTTTCTATAATAATTTGTTTTTGTAGGGACATAACTTCTGCAATGCAGTGAACCACAAACTGACCACACAGTTTTCACACATCAGGCTTAAGTCAGAAGAATATAATAGACAGAGTTAATGCTAACAAGGCTTAAGATACTGTGCAAATACAGCTGCTAAGTTTGTAACTGACCTGATTAAATGTAAATATGACAACAGTCAAAACATCAAAAAGGTTTTATTAAATTTATTGTGTCTGTCTGCTCTTTTGACTTAAAAGCAGTCAGCATTTCTAAGAAGGGGAAGAAAAGCTTTACATTAATTTCAATATTATTTTTTCCTGTGTAGAAACTGAAAAGCAATGACAAATGTATAACAATAACAATAATAACAGTAACAGTAACAGTAACAGTAACAGTAACAATAATAATAATAATAATAATAATAATAATAATAAATTAAATGTTTAAATAAGTGTTAAACATTTTTAAATGTTCAGTTGACTGAGTTTCATGTTTGATGATGATGATGATGATGATGATGATTATAATGAACCTAACAATGGTAGCAAAAATACTGCAACAGTAAAGTCAGGTTGAGTAGCATTCTTTCAAGACATTTTGAAAGACCGGTTTTAACACAGTATATTTCTAGGTTCAATGACCCACTTTCCTCTCCTTTTTGTCTAGGAGCATATAAGCAGACTGAAAGGCTCAAAAATTGACAAATTGGAAGTGAGGAAAGCCTTCCCCACAGAAATCCTGTGAGTCCTTTTAGTGATAGTGAGGAGGCTTTGAAATATCAAGAACCTCTTCCATAACAGGTCACCAGAAAGTCTGCGGAGAGAGGAGATAGGAAAGTAGAAAATCTAGGAAAAGAGAAAGGGTTTAAAAGGCTGAAGAATGCAGTCTGCCAAGGTCTCTACTCGATCCTCTGGGATGCATGAGGCTGGCCTTCATAATGGAGTGGATGTCTGTGTCTCTGGCAGTATACTACTGGGCCAGGTATTCATTCTATGTCTTGTCTTTCCAGGACCTTACTTTCAGGCTCTCCCAAAATGTTCCCAAAATAAAGGATTCTTTGTTTGTCTTTGCTTTCTGGGATGAAAAAAGATGAAGGAGATAAGTTTCAAGGGAAGACAGATTGCAAGATCACTCACCTAAATGGACACAACTGGCAAGCCCATGGGCATGGTAAGGGGTGCACACTGCAGTGGTACATTATATACGCAAATCAATGGGACTACAAAGAAAACTGAATCTTTTGGTGCCTGGGGGGAAAGGGGAAGGAAATGCCTACAATAAACTCTTGCTAAGGAAAGGGTCTAGGACAATGATTCTCACCCAGTGGTCTGCGGATTCCTTGGGGGCCATGATGCCATCACAGAACATCAACAAAGCCTTGAAGAAATGTTATGATTTAAATCTTGAATTACATCTCAGTGGTCCATGACCATAAATGGTATTTAAAGGGGCTTGGTGGTAAGGAAAAGATTCAGAACCACTTTTCTAGGGCAATGTGTCTCCATCTCAATGACTTTCAGACCTCTGAACTTCACCTGCTGCCTGGGGAATTCTGGGAGATGAAGTCCACAGGTCTTAACATTGCTGAGATTAAGAAACACTTGTCTAGCTAATCTATAGTTGGTATATTCGGTACATCTCAATTATTTGATTAGATCTGTTCCAGGCAGGATCCTCCCAGAAAGGCTAAGAAAGTCTAAACAGAGCCTTTTAAGGAGTCTGGCAAAGCATTATAGCCCATGCCAGGCACTTTAAATCTGCCAAGCCTTCAAGGTAATCCTTGTCAAGAAACCGACTCCAAAGTTTAATTGAAACTTTATTTATATAGACTATAGTAATAGAATGTTGAAAGCCTGGCTGTGCTTTCTCTTCCCTCTTTCTGATATCTCAGGAAGTCAGGGCAATGCCACTTTGAGGCTGTTTCTATGCTATCCTAATTTCCTGTACAGTACATGGAATTTATATTATACCAGCAACTACCGTTCTGACCAAGGCTTCTTGTGATGACCCGTAGTCTCTCAAAATAACTCAAAACCCCAAAAATATTTTAAAGTCCAGTAAGGCCTGCAACTTAACTTCACTGTTTTACTAGGCACAGTTTAAAGTCACAAAAGTAAATAATGAGGCAAACAGAAAACCAAAACCACCCGCATTGATGAGAGTTCTGAAGCAAGCCGAGATAATTAATCATAAACTCCAGGAAAATAACCAAGAAAAGTCCATGGGAAGAACATCAGCAAAGATAAACCTCTTTCAAGGTAAACACTAATTGACTCCAGCAATTCTAACTATGTAGTTGAAAACTTATATACATAGCTCCCACCTGCAAGCCACGAGGAGCATCATGGTAATCTCCTCTTGAGTAGACCTTGCTTTTCCCTGATCCTCTCCTCTCTGTGTGACCTAGGATGGATAGGGGATGGGCCTGGATCCTCCTCTGACTGCTCAGCCAGCCTCTGCCCTTCCCCAGCCTCCTCCACCAACTCTGCAGCCACACCCCAACTCCCTATTGGCTGTTCCTCCTCTTCCTCAGAGTAGGACTCCACCAGGGGCATGACACTTCCTGAGACTGTAATTAAGCACACACTTAGTTAAAACAATTCTTGTTTTATTTCAGTGCTAGGAATTATGTTCATTCTCAGCCAGTAATGAGTCCCAAACAGTCCTTTTGAGATAAGCACCCATCTTTCTTTCCTTTGAATTGCTGTCAACAACCAGAATGCCAAATAAATTATGAAAAACCAACCGGAGTACGAAGTCCACACAGAACTTCAAGGATTAATCTGAACAGAACAAACAACTTTGCTTCCTACAAAGGTTTATTCATCTTTGCCTGTTCTTTATACCTTATGGGAGGAGCAATAACCTCCAAGTCTTACTCCCAAGTTGCCCCTTTAATCTCAGTTGCTCTTGCCTTCTAGCAGCTCTGCGCACATGCACACTGGGAACAGGCTCCCCTTGTTCCTATGCTTCGCTGTTGCCAGAATCCAGAGGCTCTGGAATCAGCACCCCACTCCCAGATGGTCCTGACCCCATCTCTTCATCAGATGCAGGATCCTCGTCCAAGTCTTTTCCAGACTTCCGGACTGGTCCCTGTTCTTCCCCACTGTCTGATTCCACTGCTGTCTGCACAGGCTGCCAGCGAACCACAACAACTACCCCATATGCATTGGTAGTAAGCCAAGAGGACAATCATTGCACATAGAAAAAGCCAGAGTGACAATCCCTAAGGATACCATCCAGTTCAGCTTTCATACTGCAGCCAACACCTCTGCACAGATGTATCCCTGCAATCATCATGAGTACAGCCTACTTCAAGAAATATTTTATTGAACTTTTAAAATGGCTTTGTTCTGTTTTGCATTGACTCTTGGCAACTGGATATCAGTGAGGAAAAGCCCCAGACATATTGAAAAGGTTAACAAATCTTTCTTCAGAAGTTTTTTTTTTTAATTACTCTATTACTCTCTGGAATTATGCCTGTTAAGCCTTTAATAGCTAATCCTGACAATAATTTACGCTGAGTTATGAAATGAACAAATGCCTTTTAATCTGCTTTTTAAAATTCTGACATAAATGTATCCTGTTCTTTTTGTGTCCTGTCCTGTCCATAATTTAATATTAGAGCTTTGTAGAAGTTCCTATGTGTCTGTAATGTTGATTTTGTTTCTGCCCTCCCGCCAAACACTACCAAACTACAGATACACATAAATTTGTGTTGTCAGGAAACATTAGTACACAAAGAATAGACTAAGCATTCAAAGAGCTATGGTAACTGAGCTAGTTGCTTTGTGTATAAATGATAATAAATACAAGGATTTTGCTTTAAGGAAAGGTTGTCTTATTAAATGCAACTGACTCATCTGAAAATCCAGACACTGGATTTCATATTCACTCCTGGGTTTCTCTGGGGCAAGTTTGTGAAATGCTTGGTGAGTGCATGGAACAGTTTCTGCAGGACAAGGTTATTCCCTGTTTACAAAAATGTCTCTGCTTTCAAAAACATAAGAAAAGAATACAAGTTGCCATCTACTTATGACCAGTTGCTTAGCAACAATTCAAAGTTATTATGGATCCTCCATAATGGACTCACCAAGATTGATTGAGGACCTTCCTGCAATTCTGTGACCACATTTGAGGCAGTCAGCAACCAATTCATATTCACATGACCATGATTTATAGTTTTGCCTCAAACCAGCAATTACTTCAAGTTTTTGATGATTAAGCCCCATAGCAAAGAATGGGTTTGCTTGACAATAGTCACACAAAAATGTCATAAAGTCAAGTCAGTCATGTCGGTGACCTGCTTTATAATTATCACAACATATTATCATAATGGGAAGACTTCATTATGTTATGTCAAAAATCACATCATTTTAATGACCCCAGAAACCCTTGTGGGGTGGAGTCTGGACAACTGAATGCAGCTACAGAGTGTTTACTGGCCGGATGCCCTTCCTGTCACTAATGTGGGGTTTTGTTCAGCAAATACATTCTCATTGTGCCCAGAGAGAGAAATATCTACCTCTATCTAGGATCAAACTCACAGCCTCCTGATTGTGAGGTAAGAGCTCCACCTCTAGGCCACTGCACCACTCCAATAAGTGAAAAATTACATGGTATGGGCCATATTAAGATGCACTAAGTTCAATTGCTGTAATATATATCACTCAGTGGGACTTAGTTTACTATATATCAGACTGCCCTTTATTATAATTTGAAAGCTTTTTTCAGGACAAAACTTTAGTTTCAGAAAGGGTTTAGCTTTCAATGGGCTAGGTGAAGCCCATTGCACTAATCTGACAGAATATTATTACTGAGGCCAGTGTTTCCTTGCCTTGATGACTTTAAAATGTGTGGCTAAGGAATGTTGGGAGTTGAAGTGCACACATCTCAAATTTTCAAGGCGAAGAAACACGGATATGGATACAATGGGCACCATATGTCGGGAAATGACCTCAATTCTGCACTATACATTATTGATATCATAATGTCATGTTGAAAATAAGATAAATTATATAAGTTATATAAGGATGTCACTATGTGTGTGGTATCATCATGTTTCTACAGATTAGTCAGGAAGAGGGATCTGAGTACGGTTCTCTTTAATTCAGGAATCTATGTAAAGTGTACAGAAAGTAGCTACCAATGGCTGACCTGCTCAAAGAAACTCATAAACAAGACATAGATGTAGAAATGTAATATGCAATTCAGACCCCTACATTCCATTTGATTGTGGAGTTAACCTAGTCCCATTGAAGCTAAAAGCTTCTTTTGGAGTCAACTAGTTCTCTGTAAAAACCATCTTCCATAATTTAATGATACACTGTGAAAGTGTTCAGTTTATTTGTCCTGCATTTCCCCTCTTCTGGCCTCCATGCATGACTGGGTTTGGATATGAAAGAAGAAAAACTTTTCTCTGTCCAGACATTCCTCATAATATATGCCTTCCTTTGAAGCTATATCAGCTGCCTATTTATTTGTGAGGCCAATTCAAGGTGGTAGGACATACTTTAAATCACTAATACAATACTCCGTAGGAAGGCCAGACAGTTCAATAGCTTCTTCCAAACACACCGTTAAGCCAAAACAGGTGACTCAGATCTTATGGATCAATAGAATGTAGTGGGGCTTACTGTAGAGTCAGCATTCAGTTTCATTTGGAAGCATAAACTCCATTTTGAGCAGCCCCATTTTTCTTTAGTTTACTGGAAATAAAGTTCTTTAGATTATAATGAAACCCAGCATTTCTGACTTCCCCTTGGCTCACATCAAACCTACCTTATAAATTGCCATGAATTGCTTACATTCAAAAGCCAAAATCCTTGTTATGGGTATAGAAATGGGAAATATATTCCCTGAAATTGTCAGATAAAATGAAACATCTTGCTCAACAAGTCTTGACAAACATCCTGAAGCTTCACTTTCTGTCTTCTTTGTATCATCAGGATGCTTCCAATTGTTTGCTAAAAATCTACCTTTCCCAATATAACTGTCACTGAAGTGCAATCTGTCCCAGATATATCTTTCACTTATATATACAGTATGCATAAGAAATTTGGTCAGGAATATTTTTTTCAAACTTCCTCAAATCAGCTTTATTGCTGAATTAATTTAAGCTCTAAACCAAAACAAATTCATATATAATCTCTTTCTGGACACAAATATAGAATAACAGCACAAAAAAAAATCATATTTCATATATCTAAGAATAAAGTGCAGCCAAAGAAGCTAATGTGTGTTTTGAACAGTTATCCCTTGCCATTTTGCTTTTTCTCTAAGTACACAATGATTTCCTGCCCTGTTAGGAAATATTTTATGCTCATGTAACCCCATTGACTGATTTAGTTAAGCCTGTTGGTAAATTAGGATTTTAAAGAGTCACTCATCCAAATAAACAGCAAATTAGCAAAATGGGCAGACTCCAAGGTCACCTCCTGATTTTCAAGCTGCGCCCAGAAAACATCTTCTAGAAATGTACTGGATAATGTGATTCATTAGCAAAATCATCTAAGCAGCTGAATTTGGTTTAGGAAAACTGTAGAGGTTAAATGTGGCTTGTTTAGGAACAGTTGTGATGTAGTTTCTGTTATGTTATCTTGTAAAGATTTTCATTTCCAGTTACAAAGGTTTAAAGGAAGACATTGCCATTTGAACAAGAAAACCAATTGAAACCTTGAGTGCTTCGTGCTTCCCTGCTAATAAATCTGATTTGATCAACCTTCAAATAAAGTTGTGACTGAAAAGAAGTTCTGCAGAATTTCTCCAAAAGTGAAATATGCAAGAAGGTGGTAAAGAATACTGCAAAAAATGTTTCAGAATGAGATAAGTAATACACCTAAATGATTCCTTCCCATAGCTAAGGTAAGTTAGATGAAGTTATGGGCAGGAAGATGAGCTTTTCAATTTTTAGATAAAAAGTTTTGCATTTCTTCACATCTTATATTGTAAGGCATTTTTTAAAAGATTTACAAGATTCTATTTCAAATGTGTTACAAACTCATTGCCAGAAACAATAAAGAGACTTCATGATTAAGTGTAATCATAGTAATTTTGTCTTATTCTTTTTATTTCTCTTAATGATTTTAGCTACATATTCTACTTTCAATCCAACCATAAGGACCATGCTATGTACAATATAATTCATTCTGGAGAAACCCATTTCATTATGAAGGAAACCGCATGGTGTTTGAGATGGAAAAAGTAAACTCAACGGAATTATGGTTTAATTGGTCATCAGCCAGGATGTGAATGTCAGGAAATATCCATTGATAATATATTGGCCATATGAGGGTCCTCAGTAAGATACATTTGAGAACCCACAACTTTTCTCTATAAAATTTTCCTTGTTGGAGGAATTTAAAAAAATAATTATAATTCTTAAGATTTTGGAGTTTTGACCAAGAAACACAATTCAAATTCCTTTTCATTAACAATGGATGCAATCTCTCTCATGCCAATTGTTTTTATATATCTTAAAGCGTAGTTATGAGAATAAAGGAAAAAGTAGTATTAGGGGGGAGAATGACATGGTAACAAAGATGAAGATGATGATAATGACAATTCTACCTAAACTTCTAGGATAAAAACTTAATTTCTTGCTAGTTACATATACTTGACCCTAGGGAGATATCCTGGTGGGACCCAGAAGAAGGGCCTTCTCCATGGTGGCTCTCTCTGTCTGGAACATAATCTCCCTGGAGATTAGACTGGTCCTCACCCTAACATCTTCTGGAAGGCAGTGAAGACCTGGTTCTGTCAAGATATGGGTCTTGGGAACATAGAATAGGATGGAGCCCATTAAATGGCTTGTGTGATGTGTTGTCACTGGGGTGGAGGATCTGGGTTATTTTATTATGTTATTGTATTAATTATTATTGGTTTTCTTTTTTATTAGTTTTACTGTTTTTATATTATTTTTATATTCTTGTAAGCCGCCTTGGGTCGCCATGTGCGAATAGGTGGCAATATAAAGTTCCAAATAAATAAATAAAATAAAATTGCTCAGAAAGAATTTTAAATTGCTTGATCACTATTTATTGCACCTAAAATATCACCTAAAAACTTTTTTTCTTATGTACACAGAAGTACATTTTATGTGGCACAAACATATATCAGGAAGCAAGACTGCATATCTTGTCCTAGGTCATATAATCAATCCATCTAAGCAGTTTGAGCTGTGAGACTTATGCATTTTCATGACAGAGAACAGTTGGTAAATATCAATGTATATATAGGTGGAAAGTACTGTAGATCTCCAGATTTGTGTAATTTATCTTCTGTGGGGAAAAAATGAAGCCATATCAATAGTGAAGGCAGAATGAAATTTCCAGGTTTATCACAGTAGACCACAACAGCTCTATTCTGCCTTTTTTTATCACATTATTTCTGCCACATAGCCTTTAGAGGGTTTATAGCAGTACAGAATGTGTTTTGATAGATCCACATAACAAGTGATAGAAGCTTCATCATCTCACACTGTAATAAAGATTTTCTAATAAACTGGCTTTATAAAATAAAGCAATGATAGGCTTATGCTGTAGAATTATAACATCCAGATATATTTCTTCCAGAGACATGATGCTTCAGGCATACTTTCATATGTGTACTGTATTTCAAGAAAGCCAAGACTTTAATATGATAATGAAGAATCTTATCTTGTGTAGAAACCAGTGATGGAATCATACATACAATGGGGTTTTTTTCCCAGCAGGTATTTATACTTAATATACTAATGTCTCTCAGAAGCCAACATCATTCATGTAATCTCAGTCATAGTGATATTTATTCAAACTGTTCATTTGTGATTTTCTAAGGAGTGGAAAGGTTGAGTGAAATGGTTAACGTTCGAGTATTGTAACATGAACTGGGAATGCCCTGTCCAAATTCAGAGATAGATAGAATTCTTTATTGGCCAAGTGTGATTGGACACACAAGGAATTTGTCTTGGTGCAAGTACTCTCAGTATACATAAAAGAAATGATACATTCATCAAGAGTCAAGAATCATAAGGTACAACACTTAATGATAGTCATAGGGTACAATAAGCAATACTAGGAAACGCTCAATATAAGTCGTAATGCAGTCACAAGTGGGAGGGGATGGGTGATAAGGAGTGATGAGAAGATTAACAGTAATAGTAGTGCAGACTTTGTAAATAGTTGAACAGGGTTGAGGGAATTATTTGTTTAGCAGAGTGATGGCTTTGGGGAAAAACTGTTCTTGTGTCTAGTTGTTCTGGAATGCAGTGCTCTATAGTGTTGTTTTGAGGGAGGGAGTTGAAATAGTTTATGGCTGGGATGTGAGGGGTCTGTAAATATTTTCACAGCTGCTTTTTTGACTGTGCAGTATACAGGTTCTCAACTGAAGGCAGGTGAGTAGTAATTGTTTTTTCTGCAGTCCTAGTTATCCTCTGAAGACTGTGTCTGTCCTGTTGGGTTGCAGAACCAAACCAGACAATTATAGAGGTGCAGATGACAGACTCAATAATTCCTCTGTAGAACTGTATCAGCAGTTCCTTGGGCAGTTTGAGCTTTCTGAGTTGGCACAGAAAGAACATTCTTTGTTGTGCTTTTTTGATGAAGTTTTTGATGTTTGGTGTCCATTTTAGGTCATGTGATATAGTATTCATTCCAACTAGATTAGAAGAGATTAGAGATTAGAACTGTAGATATACTGTAGATATACAATAGATACATATAATTGCGAGCCACTCAGAGTCATTGGGTGGCTATTGAAATTAAATAAATACATAAATAAAGAAGAATATTTACAGCTCAGGATTGAAATAAGGGGTCCTTGGTGGTCTCTGGGCTTGGTTGTTTCTTGCAAATGTTTCATGACCCAGCACTGATGATGTTACCTAGTTTGTGTAATGAAACATCTGCAAGAAAACTGAGCTCAAAGAGCACCAAAAACTCCACAAATACATAAATAATTATTTCTCCCTCCTCCTATATTTTTCCTAGAACAACAATCTTGAATAGTTTTGGTTGAGAATGAATGGCTGACCCAAATGTACCTGCTGAGCTTCCATAGTTGCGACTGGATAAGAAATTAGATCCCCTTGTGTAATCATCACCTTAACTACTGCACTATATTGTCTCTATAGATATGGGGAATCGATATGGTTGCACACAGATTTTGTTCTTTATGATTACTAGGTAAGAATATTCGTTACTGTTCCCTTTTTATATCTTGGGATATCCAGAAAGTTAAGAACTGGATTTATTTATTTAGTTAGTTTGTCTGAAGGAATATGCCTCTCATAAAGCTTCTGGAAAGTGAAGTTTCCAACCAGGCAATTTTAGAGAAAAATACCATTTTGCTTAGAGAGGCAGAGAATTGCTCTCAAGTGACTCAACCTATTCCAGAATGCAGGATTCACTAAAGCACCAATACAGTATATAATGAGAACTTGTGAACATGAGTTATAAAAACAGCATAGGCTCAGGTTTGATATTTTTGAAACAATGCTACCATCCTACAAGAATTACTTTTAACAGCTGTATATAGAAAGGCTAGGCTATCGATTTATATGGTACTTTAGCTTTTCTCTAACGGTTATATAATACAACAAGAATTTGTGTAGTTTAATAAATAGTCCCCTTTCCATGGGGGTGGGATTTAATTTTTTAACAACTGGTTCTGTGGGCATGGCTTAGGTAGTGAGCATAGCTTGGTGGTCATGTGACTGGGGGGGGACATGGCTTGGTGGTCATGTTATTGGCCGGGTGTGGCCCACTCAATATCACTCACATCGAGGCATGCATCTCCTCGCCTGGCTTCTCATGACTGTGGGGATTCTGCAAGAGTTATAAGTGTGAAAAGTGGTCATAAGTCACATTTTTCAGTGCCATTGTAACTTTGAATAGTCACTCCACACAAGCAAAATACCAGCAGAGGAGAAAAAAACTTCAGAGAAGTTCCTGAGACAGGAAGACTAGTCATGCCAAGAATGTAATAAGGGTTAATGGAGAGGCAGTTTCTGTAAGCAACACCAGAATGTTTCCTTCCTGCCTTCCTTACAGGATCAGGCCAGTAATTTCTTCTAACAACCAGTACTCCAAACTGCTTAGAATGTTAACAACTGGTTTTAGCAAATAGGTGCAAACTGGTAGAATCCCACCCCTGCCTTTCCAGAATTTCTAAGAAACATAAGGAGGGATACATTACTTAAGCATGAGCTCACCCTATTCCTATGTCCCTACATCCTACCTGTACCTATTTGAGTAATCATGGCAGGACCTGTGAGACAGAATATGTAAGCAGGGACAGACTTTGTATGGAGTGATTTAATATGATTTAAATAAGTAAATGAGATATTCTGGATATCTTAACAAAACAGTTGTTTCTTAAAAAGCTAACTTGATTTTTTACCTCATAAGTAACTAGCCAATTGATTTTGATTATTATACTTTATATAAGAATTGGATGGCAATTCTAAGCAACAGCATCCATGCCCTTTTTACGATTTCTCCTACCCATCTAAGGCCCATATGTGGTTTATTTCAAGACCAGAGAAAGCAATAGCTTAATAAATTCTATTTGGCAGGTACTGCCTGATCTATTTTTTAAGTCTTGTTAACATATATAAAGCATCTGGATGACTTGATTAACAGCTGTGATTATATAAAGGTGAATCTCAGTAATAGTTTTTAAATAGGAGCTAGAAATTGTAAGCCTCACTGTACAGCAAAATACACACATTAGAAATCATGAAGAGACATTTTGCACTTAGTCATCTCTGAAACGTTCTTCCATATTCACAAATAACAATAACTTCTTAATGTAGAGTTTGTATTAGAATACTCTTATTAAGTTTTCATAAATATTAAGTTTTTCTTGATACTGTATTAATTCAAGGAAAATAAGGTGGCAGATTTCTTTAGCTGATCCCACATGATGTCAATAATCTATTCAATTGTTTGCAGCTAAAATAACCAGGAAATTTATTTCACATTTTTGGTGTGCTGAAATTAATTTTTGGGAATAATTAAATTTTGGAAATTTTGTGAATTAACTTTGGGGGGGAATTTTAGTTTTTGAAGTTTTAAGGGTGTCCACTGGATGTGTATTTTTTTTTTTTCAATTGGCAAGAAGGGGGAAGAAGATTTGACTTTACATGTGGTATATAAAATTTGTGTCTACAGAGTCTATTGTCCAGATTACCTTTAATAAGGAAGATTGGCTATGATTGATTGTATACCAGCAGAATTTGTTTCCATGCTTTGAAGTGTTTAAAGCTGCATAGAAGTAATATATTGGATAACATTTTAATTTTATAGCTGTTATTGATAATTTCCATGTGTGTATATGAAGATGTGTACAACTTGACCATAGTCTCATCCAGCTATTTCTCACAAGCATATAGAATTAATGTTGTTTTAAATTACAGTTTTCCATAGTTTGGGGCAGTTTCTCCTAGTTGATTCTTTCTGGTAGGGTTATATGATGCCATTAGCAGTCATCCACTCAGACTGATGTTACAATATGTCACAAGAATATCAAGAATATCAAAGAGAAAATGACCTAGCTCAGCTTTATTTTCATCTAGGGCAATAGATTCACTCTGCAACTGCCTTAGCTACAGATCATATTTGTCACTGAGCACATAGTAGAAATTCTAATGTGACTATCAAAAATAATGTCTAAAATAAAAAGACTCATTCATTGCTTGAATTCCCAAAGTTTCTTTCTGGCTTACCTGCAAATACAAATATTCTTAAAATTGCTTCTGATAAAGCAATGAGGCCAATTTCTGACTTGAGTTCAGTATTAGTCACCAACCTATAAAAACAATAGTGGCAAAGTGGGTTTGGTCAAAAATGAGAAACAACAAAACTTACGAAGGAGAGATGCAACCTAGAGCTAAGAAGACATTCCTGACAGAATAATTAATCTAGCTTGACTCCAGAGGTTGTGGCTGTTCCATCACTATAGGTTTTTAAGACGAGATTGAACAGCCCTTTGGACAAGACTTCCAAAGTTCTTTCTAACTCTGTTATTCTGATATCTCTTTCTTCCACGTTTGAGAATAAAATATAAAAAATGAAAAATTCCTTCTAGTAACCACAGCAGGAGAAGTAATGGTTTGAAAGAGTTTCTTTTTATGCCTATTCTAAGGCAGTTCATCATGAGCCTTCTGTTTATATGCTATATATATATATATATATATATATATATATATATATATATATATAT
>NW_020769337.1:10008757-10039714 GCF_900518735.1 Pseudonaja textilis | reverse complement strand
AGATAGATAGATAGATAGATAGATAGATAGATAGATAGATAGATAGAGTGACCTACATCTAGATAGATAGATAGATAGATAGATAGATAGATAGATAGATAGATAGATAGATAGATAGATAGACAGACAGACAGACAGACAGATAGATTTAGTGACCTCATGTTTCTGTTTCTGTTTCTTTTTTGACAAACTTATGTCCTTTCCAAAGTTTGAAGAAAGCAAAACAAAACAAAATTCAAACCTTGCTCAGAAGTTGCACAAAAATCAGACTAAGGTAAATATTCAAAATATGCTTCTCAACTCATAATTACATAATTCTACTAAACAGTCTATTACCAAATTATAACCAACAGGATAGAGCCCATTAAATGGCTTGTATTATGTATTGTTACTGACATGGGGGCTATTCTTATTTGATTATTTTCTTCTATTAGTTTTATTTTTTATATATTATGTTTTTATATTTGTGTAAGCTGCCTGGGTTGCCATGTGCTAATAGGCAGCAATATAAATTTTCTAAATAAATAAATAATAGTGTAAAAATATTAGAGACTTGATATAGTATTGCTTTATATGTCAATTCACTCACAGAGTATTACTTTGGAGTATTCAAATTAAACCATTTAAACCATATAAATATGGATTCATTAAGCAAATCAGAAAGGAGCTACAGTCTTAAATGCTACAATGGGATATCTTAAAAGAGCTCCTAAATCAACAGATTTTTTTTTAAGTAGTAGCTATTTATTTTACAATACAGATTAAAAAACAATTAAAAAGACCTATACTTAATCTTTTAGCATTCCATATTAATTCCAAAGAGAAGTGAATTAATCTTCTCTCATTGTATGCTAATTTACAGCTCAGAAGGTTAATTCTAAAAGACTATAGTTTAATCCTGTAGAATAATATAGGGTCTATGTATGTCTCTCTCACATATAGATATTCCAACATCTTTCCATGCCAAATAAATAAAATGAAACTTTTTGATAGTTCTTCTAGGCAAATAATTGAAATTAATTCTCACTCTGACACCATTGTACTTTGTCTACTGGATTTGTTTACAATAGTTTATTTTATGGTTCATTGCATAGGCAATGAACCATAAATATATTTAGACTGGATCTGGCATTTTCATTCACCTATGCTCACTTGTGCTCTCTCTCTCTCTCTCTCTCTCTCTCTCTTTCTCTCTCTCTCTCTTTCTCTCTCTCTCCCTGCCTCCGTCTCCTCTCTCCCTCTCCCTGTTTCTCTGATTCTCTCGGATTCTCTCTCTGATTCTCTCTCTCTCTCTTTCCTCCCTCTCTCTCTTTCCCTTCCATGTCTTTTCCTCTCTAACACTCTCTCTCCCTCTCTCCCTCCCTCCCTCCCTCCCCCCCTCTCTCTGTGCGTATTTGTGTGTATGGTGTTAACCTAGCTAAAATAGACAAGTAGATAATCCGGCTAGTAGAGAAGTTGAATTTGTGACAAATTTAAATTCTAGACTTAAAATGTTTTAATTAAAGAACATGACTCTTCCACCAGGCTCCAGGTGCTGAATCTGCTGGAATTTTTTAGTTTAGTTTTTTAAACAAATGTGTAAAATTTGCTCAGAATTAAGGTCTATAAGGCTTTTCTTGAATTCTGCATGTTCTAAAGCACATTTCTTGATTATTTTCCAAGTCCTTAGCTTTATTATAGGGACATATATATGATAACACCCTAACAAGAGAACAATAACTTACTGGCTAGATATTATGTAGATATATTCTTTTGAGAATGTTTTGATGCTGGCTATCATATATCTCAGCTGGTCTGCATTAACTTTTTTTTTTAGAGGAATAACTTAAAAGAACTATTTTAATGAGCAGCCAAAGATAAAAGAAGTTGAAGATCCCAAACCTAGGATGAAATTCTACTACGTTGATTAAAAAAAAAACACCTATGTTTTAATTTTGTTATTCAACTGTAAGAATCCAGTACAAGCTTTATAACTTTCCTTAAATTGTAAGTAAACTCAAGAAGAATTAACATGAGAAACAATAGTGAAGCTAAGGTCTTTTTACGGTCAATTTGGGAAAGCCTTTTTGAAAAGCCCTTTGAGATGATCTGCAGCAGAGGTGATATTCAGCAGATTCTGACCTGTTCTGGAGAATCAGTAGCGGAAATTTTGAGTAGTTCAGAAAATTGGCAAATACCGCCCCTGACTGGAGATTTTTCAGTATCCTTCCTCTGCCACACCCACCAAGCCATTCCCACAGAACCAGTAGTAAAGATATTTGAATCCCACCACTGATCTACAGATATGATCCTTTGAGGGAGTCAAATTTCCTCTATGAATATTATATAGCTCCAAGAATGCTTTGAATATGCCTATTTTTTTAAAAAAACACATTGATCGCTTTTATATCACAGGTTTATGTAAATTAAAAGCTACAAATTTATAGAAGAAATTTATAATGCATTTGTGTATTAGTATATTAGATTTATGTTACTGAGGTTTGGAAGAAATAGTTTATGGCCATCTGCTTTGCAGACTCATATTGGAAAATAATGAAGTTGTATTTCTTCTGTATCCTTCCTCACAAAGCAATCCTAGCTTGACAACCTGAATCCTGATATATGCCATTGTGACTTTTAATTGAAGACTGAAAACTACTTCATGAGAATTTTCTTATTTCTCTATTTTCAAATAATGGGACTAAAACCAAATAAAAGTTAGAACTTTCAAATATATCCAACATTCTAAAGAAGAACCAGTGAAGGTTATGGAGCAAAAAGTTAATTCATACCTGGATGTGCGGCCTAAAGTTTAAGTACATCTGATAAGAACCTAACTTTTGAATATACTAGGCAACCCTTTGAACTATTGGCTTATCCATTAAGGCAAAGGTAGTGTAGTGTGACCAGAATGAACAGTAAATTCTAGTCTGATAATATATTTTACATCAATGGTGGATGGTCTTGTGATTACCTAAGAGGCTGTCACAGAGAGGACAGTTAAACCTATTCCTCTGAGAGACTCAAGCAAACTGGTTCTCTGCCAGCTGATCTTTGGTGCTATTGGTACACCAGAACCGGGCTGAACCAGTAGAATACCACCACTGAAGCATGGATGTATTTATGCATGGAGAGAGAGAGAGAAATGGAGATGATAATATAGATGTAGATTTAGATATAGATATCAATAAAAGAGACTAAAAACACAAAAAATAAGGAAAAAAGAAATGCCTAGAAAAAATTAATTAATTGTAACAGAAGAATGCATTATGTTTCATGTAGCCTCCCAAAAAGTCTACAGCAAACACAGTGCTACTTGTTACTTATCTAGAGATACAAATTAGAAATAAAATTAATCCGTATTTAGATCGGATTACTAAATTACTCCAGTGAATGCTACAGAGGATTAGTTTATTAAAGATCCCTGGAATAGTGTTTGGCAATATTCTGATTGAATGAAGCAGTAGAAGAGACAAACAAATTTTGCTCATTGCAATTTTATGCCAGGCAGGAGTGTGTGAGACCAGGTTTTTCTCTTCAGCAAGATTGTTGAAAAATGTATGAATGTTTGTTGATGTAGAGAAAGTGCATAATAATTTGAAATGTATTATAGTCTATGATCACCCTAAAATATGGAATGTTTTCTACAAATATGGAAATGATGATTGGTTTCTGAATGTGATAGTGGAAGTAAAGCATGTGTGAGAATAAATGACTACTTATAAAAGATTCAGCGCTGAATAGGGAATAAAAAAAGTATGTATGATATCCCCTTGGTTGTTTAAAATATTTATGGATGTGTATGTGTATTGTTTATGGTGATATTAGAGGAATGTTGGTTGGGGATAGGAGTTTGTGTGTATGTGTGTGTGTGTATGCAAAATGCTATTGTTGACTGAGAATCTGAATGATTCAGACAGAAGGGCTGCAAAATAGTCAACAACATTTGTTTGCTAAACGTACAGGTAGTCATTGACTTATGATCACAATTGATCCCAAAATTTCTGTTGTTAAGACATTCTGATTCTCAGTTATCCAGTTCATGGTTGTCCCAAAAGTGCTTCTTGGATGAAAAGTGAAATGTCTTCAAGGAAAAATAAAGAAAGTCTAGTTGCCTCTTGAAAAAAACATCTTTGGGATCTCAGTGTACCAAATTATATCAGCTTCAGTATATTTCTTACTGCTTTATCTTTATTCCGATTGAGAAAGAGGAGCGAAAAGGGAAAATAATCTAGAATCATCCATTAAGATACTAAATAAAGCAAGTGTTATTTCAGAATAGATTTGAAAACCAGAATTAAAAATAATCTATGCCCAAACAACATGTCTAAGAAGAAAGATTGGTTGAAAAAAAAACATAAGAAGAAAATATGAGTATTTTGCTTTCAATACTGGTGCATGAATATACCAACAAGACAAAGAAAGACACAATGATATGCAGATTAATTCAATTTGTAAAATGCTGAAATGGATACTTTTTAATTCAACTTTACTTAAAGTACATTGGTTTCTGCTAATCTAGGATGTCTAACATTGCTGGGTATACAAGGTTCACCTTTGGCTTAGATAAAAGAACTAATTCATGGTGTTTCATGTATGGATACAATATGAATTGTGCTGGTGAAGTGAAAAGACTACCAAGCTAAAATACTGAAGTGGCCAATGCTGCCAATCTGGATACATGGGGTTGCCTGGAAGAACTTGAAGGAGGACCAAGAGGGCTTCAAGATGGCCACCTCCAATATATGCTACAAGAGATATGCTCCAATACATGCTACAATCTTCACTGGAAAGATGTTTGGTGAATTTTAGATTAGTCACTGTCTGCTCACATTGTTGCAAAGCTGAAATATTAACCAAAGATTTTTTTTCCACCAATTTATCAGAAGGCTGAAGATGGTCCTCTGTTGTTCAAGAAGAGTGAAGGTGGCTATAAAGCAAAGTGAGACTAAGCAGTATAGTGGCTTTAATTCTAGAAGTAGAAAGAACACATTAATTCACAATGTACCTGTTAAGTTTGGGCAATGAGAGGCTGAACCAGAGCATGAGTGCAACAAGTACTTTATTATAACAATAAAGGGCTGACCGTGCTTGCCACGCCTGGAAACTGGCTCGCAGCAATCAGCAACTGGTTGGACCCCGCAGCCCGCTTTTATAGCTGGCTGCTGGGGAGAACCAACCAATGGGTGAAAGGGAAAGGTCGCCCACGCAAAGGGACTGGACCTGAGTGAGAACTCCTAGAGTCCTCAGGACATAACACCCCTTCCCCCCAGATGCGAACATGCATAGTCCTTGAGGTAGGCAGGGGGCTTGTGTTGGCGCCCGGAACGGCGCAGCTCTGGAACGTTGTCTGTCCGTTCAGGGTCAGTCTGTGACGGTAGAGCCGGCAGAGTGTCACCAATGCGCTCTCCGGCTCAGGCATCCCCGGGACTCGCAGGATTGGTTACTGGGGACGAGCTCCCGTGGACTGGATCAGGCTGGTCAACTCTCTGGGCGCTGTTGTCCGAGTTCGGGCTGTCGGGAACGACTGTAGGTGCGAACTGGTCGTTGGGCACGATGTGGCTGTGAGGCGGATGAGGAGGTTCCCCTTCGTCTGGTGACTCTGGATCCCTGCTGGCAAGGGTGCTGAGGCGCCTCCGCAGTTGGTCTATGTGCCTCCTCCAGACGCGGCCATCCTCCAGCCTGACCCTATACGACCTCGGCCCGGTGATGGCTATGACCTCGCCTGGAATCCATAGTGGGTCCCCAGCGAAGTTTCTCGCGAATACTGGCTCCTGTAAAATAAAATGTCTAACCCCCGATGAGGAAGCAAGGGGAGAGTCAGGGCAGTATTGTGGGTGAAGTCTGTCCAATACAGTCCTCAGGCGCCGGCCCATCAGGAGCTCCGCTGGGGACTTATTGGTGACTGAACAAGGGGTTGAGTGCTGGCTCATCAGGAACCGCGAGAGTTTGTGGTGCCAGTCATCCCTGCTGAACCTGGCGAGGGCTTCTTTAGTGGTCCTGATGGCTCTTTCAGCCAACCCATTACTGGCAGGATGAAATGGGGCTGTGAAAATGTGGCGGATACCCAGGTTGGCAGCGAAACGGCTGAATTCGGTCGATGCGAACTGTGGGCCATTGTCGGAGACAATGGAGTCGGGTAGTCCGTGCGTTACGAACAGGCGCGTTAACACGCTGGTGATTGCTAGTGTGGTGGTCGTGGATAGCTGCGCTACGTCAATCCATTTGGAATAGGCGTCCACGACCACTAGGAACATCTTCCCATGCAAGGGGCCGGCCAGATCGATATGAATTCTAGACCAAGGGGCGCTGGCGCTCTCCCATCTGGTAGGGGTGGCAATGGGGGGAGCAGGACGGGATTCCTGACAGATGTCGCAGGAACTTACCCAATTGACAATGTCCTCGTCGAGACCTGGCCACCACACGTAGCTGCGTGCTAACGCCTTCATTCTCACGATGTCAGGGTGTCTCTTTTGCAACGCCTCCAGGACTCGGGTACGCAGCGAGGTCGGGATGACCACTCGAGTGCCCCATAGTAGACAACCCTGCAAACTGGACAGCTCCTGCATGCGAGTCTTAAAGGGTGTGAATTTGTTTTCAACGTTGCCACCCGGCCACCCCCTCCTCACCCAGTCGAGCACCTGGGCGAGCGTTTGGTCTGCCTTGGTTTTAGCAGCAATGTCAAGGGCAGTGATGGGCAGGTCCAACTGGGTGATCTCGAAAATAGCGTTGACGGGAGCGGGGTCTTCAGCCGGAGCGGGTAAGGGACAGCGACTGAGAGCGTCGGCGTGGGACAGTGTTTTGCCCGGGCGGTGTATAAGTTTGTAGGAGTAGGCTGCTAGGAAGAGTGTCCACCTTGTCATCCTAGGGGAAAGGACTTGAGGGGTCTGTTTGTCCCCGGCCAGTAGGCCCAGGAGGGGCTTGTGGTCCGTAACCAGTTCGAAAAAATGGCCAAAAAGAAATTCGTGAAATTTTTCACGGCCGCAACAGCTGCTAGGGCTTCCTTGTCGATCTGGCTGTAATTGCGCTCCGTGGCAGAGAGCGTCCTTGAGAAAAAGGCGATGGGAGCCTCGGCGCCATTGGGAAGTCTGTGACTAAGGACCGCCCCAATTCCAAAAGGGGTTGCGTCTGCTGCCAGTACTAAAGGAAGGTTAGGGTCGAATTGGATAAGCACCGCCTCCGACGTGAGTAGTGATTTGACGGTGTTAAACGCCTGGTCTTCTTTGTGCCCCCAGTGCCAAGGTGACTTTTTATCCAGTAATCTGTGTAGGGGTTCGGCTACTGAGGCTTTATGGGGCAAGAAGGATGCGTAAAAGTTCAGCAGCCCCAAGAAAGCCTGTAGCTCAGTTTTGGAGGTTGGAGTGGGGGCCTCGTGGATTGCCCTAACCTTGGGCTCCAGGGGGTGAATGCCAGAGGCGTCAATTTTATAACCCAGAAAGTCCACCTGTCTAGTGGCAATGGCACATTTTTCTTTTTTCAACTTGAGGCCATGCTGTCTGAACCGCTCTAACACTGCTCGCACTCTCTGGAAGAGTTGGGGTCTGTCCCTGGCCGAGACTAAGATGTCGTCGAAGTAGGGTACTACACCAGGGAGGCCCTGTAAAATCCGCTCCATGAGGGATTGAAAAATACCTGGGGCAACACTAACGCCAAATTGGAGACGCTTGCATCGGAAGGCACCCCTGTGAGTGACGATGGTCTGGAGTTCCGCTGTTTGGTTATCAACAGGGAACTGCTGATATGCTTGAGACATGTCCAATTTAGCAAAAATGCTGCCTGGCTCGAATGTGTGCAATAAATGCTGAATGACGGGCACAGGGTAAGCGCTAACTTGTAAATATTTATTGATTGTTGTCTTGTAGTCCGAGCAAATTCTCAGGCTACCGTCTTTTTTGAGGGGTGTGACAATGGGCGTCTCCCACTTGGCAAAATCTGTTGGCTCAATGACCCCTTGTTTTAATAGTTTATCCAATTCAGCGTCTAGTTTTGGCCGAATAGCGAATGGGACTCTACGCGGTTTTAGTCTGATTGGGACTGCCTGGGGGTCAACTGAGAATGAGATGGGGGTTCCATTATAACACCCCAGCTCCTCGCTGAACACATCTGCGTAATCAGCGAATAAGGAGTCAGTGTCTAAGGTTGAGACAGCATGGACTCCTGTTAGCCCTAGGCCGAGGTGGGGAAACCAATCGAGCCCCAATAAGGTGGGTAGATTGCCGTTAACTACCACTAGAGGTAGGTGACCTTTAAAAGTTCTAAAACTGACAAGGAACTTGCCTCTGCCGATCACAGGAATGGTCTTCCCCTGGTAGTCCTTCAGGCCAAACTGGCATCTTTGAAGCCGGCTAGTAGATAGGCTGGGGTGGAGTCTCTTGAGGGTGTTCCACGAAATTATTGAGAGCGCTGACCCTGTGTCAACCTCCATGTGGCACGGTTTACCTTCTAGGGAAACGGAGAGAGAAATTTTACTAACAGTGTGGCAAGTGCGCTTGGCAAGGCGGTGCGTGAGACAGTTTAATACTTGCCTCTGCGGTCCCGAGTGCGAGGGAGGGTGTCTTTGTGCTGCGCTTTGGGGGGCTTGGCAGACTCTCACGATGTGCCCCCTTTTATGGAAGTTGTTGCAGGTGGCTCCTTTAAACTTGCAGGTGGCCCTTTGATGCGATCCCCCACAGGCTAGGCACAAGGTGATGTGCTTGGGTGGACCGGTGTTTTCTTGTTTGGCCCCTACCTGCGGCCGTCTGTCGTTGGAGAGGCGGTGGACGTCGTTTTCATCGCTGAGGGTTTCCTCTGCTACCACCTCCTCGGAGTGGACTGGGAGTGATGTCAGCTTGGCACTTGGGCCCTGTATTTCGGTGGCTGAGTTCGTTGCCAGCTCGGCTGCCAAGGCCTCCTCGACTGCTTGTGCGAGGTTGAGGTCTTTTTTTGCGAGAAGGCGCCTCTGTAGGTGGAGGTCCTTGACCCCGCAGACTAATTGATCGAGGAGCATGTCCTCCAGGTAGGTTCCAAACCCGCAATGCAGTGCTGCTGTTCTGAGAGCGGCCATATATTGATTGATGGTCTCTTTACTCGATTGCTTCCTCATACGGAAAGTGAATCTCCTGGCGATCTGTGAGGGCCTGGGAGCATAGTGGTTAGTGAGGATCTCAAGCAACTCGGGCCATGGAACGTTTTTCAACTCCCTTGGAGCTACGAGCGCTGCGGCAGTATCGTAAACGGTGGCTCCGCAGTAGATTAGGAAATAGGATTTTTTCCGATGCTCTCCCGCATCCGCCAGGCCGACCGCATTGATGTAATGATTGAAGCGGTTCTTATACGATTCCCACTTCTCTTCGTCTGGTTTGAACGCCGGGAATACTGGATTGGAACTCATGGTGCTGGGACCGGCTGAGCTACCTGTGGAAAAAATCTCTCTGGGACAACGGGCAAGGTTTTAGTGCTCGTGGTATGCAAGTGATTTCAGCTCCGGAGAGGCTTTTCGCTATCCTCTCTCTCTCTCTGGGTTAACCACGTTGGCTGTTAGCCGTTGGTGGTGTCTAGATTCGCGCCAGTGTGGGCGTCAGTGACTTTGCTACAGCGCTGTGCTGTGTCTCTCTTAGGTTTGAAATTCAAATGACAACCGTTTGAATTTCGCGCCTGATACAGAGCGGCTGCGGCTCGCAGCGCTTCACTTTCCCTGTAGCTGGGCTAACAAGCGGCTACAGACGCTTCTAACTTTCGAACCTGACCGCTTTCTCTGGCTGCGGATCAGCGTTCACTTCTCTTCGCTTGCTGACCGCTTTCTCTGTCGGCGGATCAGCGTTTGCTCTTTTTGTGTGCTGACCACTCTCTCTGGCTGCGGATCAGCGTTGCTCTTAATGCCGGCCGATCGCTCTCTCTGGCTGCGGATCGGCGGCTAGTGACTCAGCAGTTGCATGGTGCTACTGGTAGCCATCCCATCCTCGTCGCCAGTGTTAAGTTTGGGCAATGAGAGGCTGAACCAGAGCATGAGTGCAACAAGTACTTTATTATAACAATAAAGGGCTGACCGTGCTTGCCATGCCTGGAACTGGCTCGCAGCAATCAGCAACTGGTTGGACCCCGCAGCCCGCTTTTATAGCTGGCTGCTGGGGAGAACCAACCAATGGGTGAAAGGGAAAGGTCGCCCACGCAAAGGGACTGGACCTGAGTGAGAACTCCTAGAGTCCTCAGGACATAACAGTACCTGGAGGTTCTGCTTTATTTAAGCTTTACTGGAAGTTAGTCCTGATCATAATATCTTTTGAAACATCATAGTAGTTATGTGAGAGTACGATGGCTTACATGTTAGGATGCTGGGTTGTGAGTCAGTAAGCCCACATTCAAGGCCTGAGTGCTGTCGTATGATGGGTTGAGCTCCCGTCATTCACACCATCTCCTGCTAACCTAATACTTAGAAAGTAGGCAATAGCAAATACTGAACTACCACTTTGGTGGGTACACTAATGGGGACATGAGAGGAGGCCCCACAACCAGGTGTTGCCTTCAACAACTGTAATATCATCAGCTAATCCTTTGTACCTGATATGAACATGACCAAATATAAATCCATTTATACTGGATTAGATTTTGGGATCCATCTAAAATAGCCTTCTTTATCCTGGTTAAGGTCAGCTGTCTAGGAATTTGAGAAACAGACTGTGTTATGAATTTGATTTTAACTGCTGATGAATCAATCCAGGAGAAGCTTTTTAATCAAATGTGTCCTAAAACATCTTTAATTCAATATAGAGTTACAAGATTGGTTTCTATAGCAAACAATATTAAAATGTGTGTTTATGCATTATTAAAATGTTATGACATTGGTCTTTTGCACTCTCTCTGTCTCTCTGTGTGGGGGGAAAGAGAAAGAGAGAGACATTTTCAAAACATAGAGGAAGTCTCAGATAATTGAATAAAAAGAGATAGAAATTCATTGGGCATGCAAAACAGTAGATTGAGTGCAGCTAAAATAAATGGAAACTTCATCTCAAAACTTTTGAAGGAATACAATTTAAAGGTAAGTTTTTGGAATAATGAATAGGATGAAGCCTTACATAATTGATAAATCCTCAGGCTCTTGTCTGTTGCCTTTTCTCATAAACTGGAAGCATTTTCATGGTAGATCAAAGAGGACTACATAATAAAATTGTGATGGAAATAACCCTTTTTGCTTTCAAGAGTATGATGGTGTGTTGTTGCTTTTTTAAAGGTCATGCAGTATAAAGCTTTATGAAGATAGAGCCTCATCTCAGCCCTGAAGTATTTTAGTTAAACAGGAAAAATATATAATTTTATACTATGAAACATGTCCAATTAAGTAAGTTCATTTTTTATGATGGCAGGATATGGCGACATTCCGTTAGGAATGAAAAATCACCTTTAAGTTTAAATGGTTCAATTGTGGGATCACCAGAAGAGAACAGGTGCACCATTTTTCCCCTTATGCATCTAATCACTGCTGTTAGACTTATTTATCTGGTAATGGTAATCTTGGTTGCTGTTGTACACTACATCTTATGTCAATTTGTTAATCATATGCATCTAATCACTGCTGTCTCACTGCTGTTAGACTTATTTATCTGGTAATGGTAATCTTGGTTGCTGTTGTACACTACATTTTATGTCAATTTGTTAATCATATTGTATTTTCATCCAAGCTATTATTTGAAAAAAGATCCTAGATTTTAAAAGTTGCCTAGAAATGGAAAAATACCTTTGTTAAATGTATAAATAGTAATTGGCATGTAAGAACCATTAGCCTTAATTAAGCAGAACAAACACTTTGGAGTAGACAGGTGCAATTCAAATTGAACTGCTTTTAATGCTGAAAAAATATATTATTCATGAATTCAACTTGTCAGGAAGTTCATTGTTTTCTCTTTTGTAAAAACAATCCAATGTGTTATGGATCCAGAATACCTTGATCTTCAGTTGACATGGAACAGCCCTTGTTACATTTTTTCCCTGTTTAAATTTTCTTTTCTGTGATAAAGTTCATTTGTAGTTGGCCTTTCCCCCAAAAAAAAGTTAAAATCAAACTTTTTTTTAAAAAAAAGCACAGATTCAAATAATGAAACTCATAGAGATAACAGAATTAAATTCAAATCCTGACAGGGGAAACATATTTTGAACCGAATAAATTAATCAAAGAACTAAAAATTGTTTCTTATTATGGATGTCATAACAAAATGCCCCTGCTTTATGTTTCTACTAATGCTTTCTAAAAAAAAAAATAAAGAGCATGATATGAGATAAAACCTTCACTGGGGGAGAATGTTATTTTCAGTATTTTAGACCCATGTTTACTTTCACACTGTATTTAGAAGTTTGATGGCAAAATTAACAAACCTCATTATTCTGCAACAAAGTCAACCATATATTTTTATCAGATCTGCCAGAAATGCCAGTTACCAAATTAAACACTAAGGAAGTGGAAAGTAGGTTTCATTGCATCAGAAAAACTAAGAAAAAGTAATTTAAAATATTGGATCAAACTTTTCAATAACCTCATGTGCATGAAAAGCCACTTGGATAGAGATGCATATAAACATATCATGGGATACAACTCAGTCACTATTTTTTGAGTAGAATCCTTATTCAAAACACTAACTCATGATGAAGGCCAATCTATGCAAATTAGATTTTTATTTATTATTTATACAGTCAAATAAAGAAAGCTTGGCAGTCTTCTGGCAAAAAATGCAAATAAACTTAAAATTTAAATAAAATCCTTTCAAAAGTCATTTGTTGATACATTTCATATAGAAGGACAATGCATCAAGGTGATTCTAGCAGTAGGAAAAGGAATCCAGGACTTCAAACTCTGTAAAAGAACAGCATGAAGGCAATCTTTTAGATAAAAGAGCTCCTAAGAAGAAATAGGTTATACGAAGACAGAGAGCCAACAGGGAAAAGAATATTTTCTATTTATTGCATAGAATATCAAAAGAAAGACAATTTACCTATTGGGGTTAAGTTGTGGGTTTGTGCTTGATGCATTGAAGCTAAAGAGACTGAGTTGGAGATGTTTAGAGAGCCAGTGAAGTCTAAGAATGGATGAGGATTTGTGATAGTTTCATCCAATTCCCAGAATAACTGTTTGTATTCTATTGGAAAGAAAAGGTTGGGAGAAGATTATTACTGTTAGCAGAGCTTATCACAGAGGAATACCAGGAAGTTGCCTTCTGAGACATTTAGAGTAAGATAGTTTCATTTTAAAGATTACAAAGAACTTTTCTGATTTACAATCTGGATAGAGCAAGGGAAGCTGGAAAAAATAAGAGATTTAGTTTTAAGAGACACATATCTAAGCCTATTTCTAGCCAAGGAAGAGCTATTTGGGGTCATGACATTGGCACAGAAAGCTTGGCTCCATTTACCTGGCCTGAAAACCTAATGAACCATATCAGATAGGTGGAAAGGGGGAAAAAAGAACTTTTATTTGAAAATAAACGGTTACCCAGAAGCAAGTTCCAAATGGGCACACTCCAGACCTTCTTTTATAAAAATTTTGAAAAGTATACATTGCCATCAGCCAATTGTGGAAACACATAAAGTTATTAATCAATCACTAGAAGCAACATCATGCATGCATCTTCGGTGGACATAGTAACACAGTTTAACTAAAGCTTACAGAATATGTTACAGGGTAGGTCCAGACCTCTGTTTTATCAATCTTATGGTAAAAACATTCCTAAGTAACTTGATACCTGTTGTGGAGCGACGGAATAGACGAGGCATAGACCAGAGCGTACAACGAACAGTCTTTATTCAAGGAATAAAGGGTTGTCGCGTCTGCCAGCTAACAAGGCAGACTGCAAGCGAACAACGGCTGGCTCCGTTCAACAGCCGGCTTTTATAGCCGATTGTCAAACGGAGCCAACCAATGGGAGCTGCTGCTGCTCCCGCTCAAACAGTGGACCTGGTTGGAAACCCCAACCAGTCCTAAAGACATAACAGTACCAGGGTATCAACCATAACTCTAGAGGCCAGGCATTTCTGAGCATGAAAGAAGATGGTTTAACTTGAAGGATTGTTATCTCTCCCGTAAAAAAAATGTATTAATCTTACTATTGTGGGCTGTTGGCTGCCAGCCCTTCCAGCAGATAGACTGACTATCCAACTGAGTATCTAACAAACATACATACATACATTGGAAGTTATGATTCCCCCCTTTTCTATGGAAACAGCCCCCACCCTTTGTCAAGTAGGGCTATTAAAATAGCTGGAGCCAGCTTACTTTTCACAACAAAGGAAGGAGAAAATTACAGGCATGAGATACAGAGAAAAAAACTCTACAAACTAGCTAAGATCCTTTCCCATAAAAATCAAATAGATGGCAAGCTATAAAAAACTTGTGAAAACCAAACCAAAAGGCATGGCAGGAAGGAACCATGAAGCAAACAAGCAACTACAAAGGATCAGGACCATAGAACTAAGATCCCAGGAAAAGATCCTAATCTCAAAGAGACAGGAATTCAACACACACAAATCAAAGACTTCACTTACAAATCAAAGAACCTGAAGTGTATAAAAGAGAGGTTTTCCTACTCACTTATTAGATTAATCCTAGGAACGCTGTGAGATTTCTTATCTGCCTTCCTATTAATAAACTGATTCTGACTTTCAACAGCTGACCAAATCATTTTGCATTTCTCCCAAACTGGAAATTTGAATCCACAAAAGGAAAGAACTTTCCCTATTCCTTAAAAGGCAAGGCTTCTTTTTTCCTTTCCTCACATACATACATACATACATACATACATACATACATACATACATATTCTTTTCAGTGGAAATCCATGGGCCAACATTTTACATAAAAATGTATTGAGTAATAAATTCAATAAGTTTTGAAGCAGTTGAGTACTGAGGCACCACTGTACTTGATATCTGGTTTTAATTCTTGCTTATCTGGTTTAGGCTGCTGGAAATAATGTTGTTGTGGCCTGTTGACCGCCAGTCCCTCCAGCAGCTGAATCAAAGGAGGAGGCATGGGAGTCAGAGTCAGCATCAGGGCAAACTGGGAGATCCAAGGGGGAAGAGAGAATGGAGCTGGCAGAGAGAGAGGGGCGGAGCCTGGGCCATCCATCAGCCCTCAGATGGAGAGCCAACAGCCCCCAGGTCTGGAGATGGCTGATGAGGAAGAAGAGGAACAGCTGGGTCCAGTGCCTGACATGTGGATGCACAGAAGGAAGATAAGAGGAGAGCAGTGGAAATATGTGGACCAATCCTTGGGAAGGAAGAGCCACTGCTGCTAGTGAAGCCCAACCCTAGATTTTGGGATAAAAGGCAGGGGACAGAGATGAATAGATGTGGCAGACAACTATTCACCTCCCTGCTGGACAGACTTGTTAGCCTGCGGTGAGAGAGAAATTTTTTTGCTGGGGCTGCTGGCACTCCTAATAAAGGAATATTTGAGTTATTTTCAGAGGGTTTGTCATGTTTGGGGAGCTGGGTCAGAACACCTACATAGCAAAACAATTCAACTCTATACAAGTTGATACCAGGTTTCTGACCTTCCTTCCTTATTTATTTGTGCATAACAATAAACAATACCATAATACATGGCTAGCAAAAACATTATTAATGCATTGGACTAAGGGTAAATAAATGGCAAGACAAATGCTAAATAAATTGAACCATCTTATCAAAGATGAATAGTTCAGTAAAGATGCTGACTCAGTGAGTGACATTGCAAAAAAAAAAAAATCCCATTCTAGGATAACTTAGGGAAGACATGAAAAACAAAAAATGTCAACCTAAAAATGCTCTTTTACAGATCTGTAATAGATGTGGTAAATTCAGCTCCTGTCCAATTCCTTTTAAATATACCCAGTATCAGTGGGGAAAAGAGAAAAGGGAGCAATTTCCTTCCTTCCTGAATCCTATACATGGACACATATTTTATATAAGTGCTCTATACATGTAGTTACTTTTAATTTACACGTAGTTCACAAATAACTGTCTATTCCCAAATGGTGCAAAAATTCACAATTAGGTGCAGCTGTAGTGGCAGAAAAAGTTATACTTAATTCAATAGGACCAGCTTTCAGCCTACAGATAGCTTTTTTTCCCCATAAAGTCACATTTGCTCTAAGGTTGGGGATGGCATACTCCTCCCAATATGAATTGAAAACTATGAGGATTCTGGTGGAAGTCACAATTATATTGACAACATCAGTAAAATCTCTCAGAAGTCCATACATTCCTGAAAGCCTGTCCTTTTAGAACTTTTATCGAAATATTACATGCCCTGGAAGAAGGGGAAAATACATTATAAAACAGTTCCAACCTTACATTAAAAAAAAAAAATGCTACTTGGTTTTGCTTCTCAATTTTTTTTAATGTCAAACTTTACTTTGAAAAATTTGTGTCAAATACTGACTTCATTTTTCCTGAAACAGCATTAAGATTATTTTCTTTTAATATCACCATTATCTTTCTATGCGTTTTAGATATTGAAATTGTGTTCAGTTTTCATTACTGTCTGTTGTAAAGCCGTTTTTTTTCAAACACCTAGAAATTTAGTCTAATTGTTCTTATGTCCTGAATGGATAGACATCACTTACTAAAAATGATTGCTTTAATTGCTTTAATTGGTACTTTAATTGCAATATCATCTACAACATACACATTTTAATGCGCTTTCCTAAAACAACACTCTTTGTAGAAATCCATAGTAAATTTCAGTTTTGTTTCATTTTTTTGTCCTCTCTTTCTTTAACATATCTATTTTACAAGCATACTTCTCATTCAGTGAAATACAGATATGTGACTCCAGTTTGCCCTTTCAAGAAAGGTTTTATGGTTGTATTTCAGGGCATACTCAAAGTAAGAAAATATTTCCCAGGTGAAGCAAGAAAGCTTCAAATTACAGAGAGAGAGAGAGAGGAGTGGGAGAGAGAGAGAGACTGAATACAAGGCAGTAGTGGTGGTACAATTGTATGCTTCTTAAAATAAAAGTGCCAACCATAATAGATCTATCTATCATGCTTCTAATGCTCATTAGGTAGATAGTCACATAACCCACCTGAATTTATGACCGGTTAGGATAACATATGTTTGATAATAAATGCCAATTATTTGCTATAGAATCGTTTTATCAAAAATCAGAATCAAATACCCATTTTGGAAATAAATGTTGCAAAACATATGGTAGTCGCATGATTACAGGACACTGCAAACAGCCATAAATGTAAGCTGGTTGCTAAGTGCCTGAAACATGGTCACGTGATTAGACGTTGGAACTTTTGAACCAGGTTGTAAAGTAATCTTGGGGAGATCCATTCTAACTTTGAGCAACTACTATGAGACTAGTTATACGTCGAGAGCTACCTGTATGGGAAGATAAATTTAAAATGGCAATGTGTTTTTTTTCCCCACATGAGAAATTACTTTAATCTTCAATTTTTTCTACTGGCTCTTTAATTAATAAAATACTTGTTTTTCTTTTATTACAGAGACTTTGGCAGATAAGGTGGTAACTCAACTTCAGCAAGTAAAGAGTGAATATTAGAACATAATTGGCAGCTAGAATGCTTGCTCAAAGCAGCTGTGTATATTTTAAAAATTTAGCGGGGATTAGCACTTTGTCATTTACCAATCCATCAATCTGAATAACTTCTAGCGTAATGTTCAACATAGAATGATGCAACCAAATGATATGATTGTTGGGAAAGTGAAGTGACTTCTTTTTATATGAAAATATATCATTGATTGAATGGTTCTATTAAACGTATGCAATAAGCAGGCAACACATAACCCAGAATAGGTCTATGTAGGCAAAGGTCTAGACCACAAACCCTCACATTTCTCTTTAAAGTGGGGAGAAAATAAGTAGATTTCTTTCAGGTTGTATGAAGCTCCAGTCCTAACTGGAAAGTTGAATTTAGTCATCAGATTAGATATCCTGGTTCAAACTGAGCCAAATAAATCTGGAGAGTCAGTCTGAGTTGTCCAATTAAACTGAAAATCCAAACTAAATCAATGAATCACATTAGAAATAATCCAGATATATTATGATCATATTTAACAGAGATGATGACATGCTTTTCCTATTGTTTGACAACTATGAACTGTATGACTGAGAATCTCCATAGACATGCTTTCCCCATCTTTCTGGCACATAATCTAGCATAATCTAGCATAGTTTATGTGCATCCACAGTTTCGTTGTACTTGTACAATGACAATAAACGTTGTACTTGTACAATGACAATAAAGTTCTTCTTATCTTCTTATCTTATCTTCTTACATTGCATTCATTCCCATTTAACCTTTGCTTGTTCAACAGCACAAAATCTGAAAACCAATTCAGATTTATTTCTAGTACGGCACAATTAATACTGCAAGAGCCATTTTGGTTTAGCTGTTAAGACATCAGGCTAGAAACCAGGAGACCATGAGTTCTACTCCTGCCCTAAATATAAAGCCATCTCGGTGACCTTGTGCCAGTCACACTTTCTCAACCTTAGAAAGCAAGCAGTGGCAAACCACTTTGGAAATCTTACAAAAAAAAAACCCCACAGAGACTAGTCCAGGTGCTCACCAAGAGTTAAATTTGACTCAAAGACATTAAAAAAACACACACATACCAGAGGATTAATTCTATAACTAGGTTTGGGGTGTAGTAAGAAGCAGGAACTAAATATCCAATGATAGTAAACAAAATATCTATACAGAGCTCTGAAAGGGTGTTTGAAAGTGTTGGATCAGAGTATGGCACTAACAGATTAACAGAGTTGGAAGGGATTTCGTAGGTCATCTTGTCCAACCCTACAACCAAGCAGGACACCTTACACCAATTCTGACAGATGGCAATCCAGTCTCTTCCTGAAAGCCTCCAGTGATGAAGCTCCCACAACTTCCAAAGGCAAGCTATTCCATTGGTTGATTGCTTTCACTGTCAGATAATTTCTCCTTATTTCCAGGTTGAATCTCTTTGTTCAGTTTTCATCCATTATTTTAAGATTAAATTGCTAAGATTAAACATAAAAAAGATAAAGTTAATCACAACAGGACAACTACCACAGATTTCAAATTGAAAATGAAGACATGGAAGTTCTGTGGTTAGCTTCTGTATTTTAGAATCAGCTATCAAAATAAAGAGATCATCAGCCAAAAAATATGCAGAGTAGCAATAGAATATCAGTGAAGTCTTTGGAAAATATATTAGAAGCTGGAATATGTCTAAGGTGCAGAATGACACAGTCCATGGTATTTCCTGTGGCAATGTATAGAAGCAAAAAATTGATGTTCAAGCAGAATAAAAAGATTATTAATACTGATCAATTTTTGTGTTGAAGAAGATTTCTGAAAATATAGAGCGCCATGAAAACAAATAGATCTTCAAGCAGATCACTCTGGAATTCTCACTGAAGATAGAAACAGCCAAATTCAAATTATTATAATTTAGGGAAAGAGGGAAAGAGCTAGTCTCTGGAGAAAGCTACCATGGTGAAAGGTGAAAAGAAAGGTGAAAAGCTGAAAAGGTGAAAGGTGAAAAGGTGAAAGGTAAAAAGGTGAAAGGTGAAAAGAAAGAGAGAAGAGGATGTCCAGCAACAAGGGTAAACTCAATTATGCTTGCAATGGATAGTCATGACTACACTCTTCAAAGATTTGAAGGAACAGACTGGGAACAGATCCTCCAAAAGGAAAATCTACCTATGTGCTTGCTAAGAGTTGCCATGAACTTGATTATACAGAAAAATTCAAAATTAAGGCAAATTGGTAAATTAAATATTCTAAAAAAAATGTTCTAGAAGTATACAATGGCCACCACTTTGGTTCAGAATGCAGTGATGTAAGCAGTAATGAACATGCCTCAATGGCCACCACTTTGGTTCAGAATGCAGTGATGTAAGCAGTAATGAACATGCCTCAGTGTGCCAAAGTAACATGAATGGACCTGGTTGGCAGTTTGCTTCCAGTTATGATTGAAGGTAACTAGTTACTGTCTATAAAGCCATACATAACATAGAGTTGGGGTACTAGATGCATCACACGTTTCTAATAGCAGTTTCTTTACTGACTTGATCCTTCAGGTGTGGTGGGTTTCAGGTCCCTTTGAGTAAACAATGTCATCTATTGAGACCCACAATTTTTTTTTGTAGTGCCTGGCCTCCAAATGCGGTTCCCCCTGATATATGAAGGCAACCTCCATTCTGGTCTGGTTTAAAAGACCGATCCTTCATGCAAACCTTTGGTAAAGGAGAATGATATTTTCTTGCTTCATCACACCATCATTAATTATGGTGAGCACCCAAAGTCACTGAGAGTTAGGTGGCATAGAAGTTTAATAAATTAAGAGTCGCAGTTTGCGCAGTGGTTAGAATGCAGTGCTGCAGGCTACTTTTGCTGATTGCCAGCTGCCAGCAGTTTAGCAGTTTGAGTCTCACTGGCTCAAGGTTGACTCAGCCTTCCATCCTTCCAAGGTCACTAAAATGAGGATCCAGATTGTTGAGGGCAGTATACTGACTCTATAAACTGCTTAGAGAGGGTTGTAAAGCACTGTGAAGTGGTATACAAGTCTAAGTGCTATTGCTATTATTCCTATCTCAAATCCTAGCAGTAGAGACCAACTTTCAGCAGGTAATTTTCTTGTCAGTGAACCATTTTATTACCGTTCTTGTTTCAAGAATCACAGTTTATATAATTTGTTAGAATAAGGAAAAAGATAAACTGAGTGGCATGGGTGGGGAAAAAAATAACGTGCAAGGTCACAGAAACTATGTGAAAGACTTGACTAGCTGCCTGATGAAAAACACCTGGGAAAGAACCTCCAAAATGAAATTCTAAGAATTGGCAGAAATGTGAATTTCCCCAATAACCAGGGTAACACTTTTAGTCAATTCTGAAAATTGATAAATTATTATCCAAACCTTACTTGTCTCACCTCATTAAATCTAATCAACTACCAGAACCTGTTTGTTTTCTCTCTTTCACAGCACTTGGATCAGTGGTAGAATTCGAAAAAAATTACTACTGATTCTTTGGGCGTGGCTTATTTGGCGGGCATGGCTTGGTGGTCATGTGACTGGGTGGGCATGGCTTGGTGGTCATGTGACTGGGTGGGCATGGCCAACCCGACTCACTCATGTCAAGGGGTGTTTTGCCTAGTCCCTCCCCTCCCAGCCACTCCTTGTTACCCCCAGCCTCAATGTATCTATAGTTCTGTAAACAAATTCACCTTTTTTCGACTTTATTATCTGCATCCGCATACTATAGATGTACTTTTATGGACCACTGAAAGGAGGAAATGGCTCACATGCTTTGTCCAAGAATGTGATAGGCAAGTCACAAAACAGGGTTTTGAGGGGTTGCCACAAAGAAAGGAGGGGCAATGTATTTTTCAAAGCAGCAGAAGGCAAAACAAGAAGCAATGGATCAAAACTGAACAAAGAAGAAGCAACCTAAAACTAAGAAGAAATTTCCTGACAGTGAGAACAATTAACCAGTGGAACTGGGTCTCCCTCTAGTTATGCAGGCAGAGGCATGCTTCCCATTTGGGTACTAGATGCATCACATGTTTCTAATAGCAGTAGCTTTCTCTTTTCTTTCTCTTTTCTCTTTCTTTTCTTTCTTGTCCTTCTATCTTCCTCTCTCATTCCCTCTTTTTCTCTCTTTCCCTCTCTTTCCCTCTCTCACTCAAAGCCACAGCTGGCCAAGTGCTCTTTGCTACTTTCATTTCTTCTTTTTGGAATCAAGACTGGCTGAACAAGGATCACCAGCCACACTGGAAGCATCCCTTCAGGTGCCCTTCTCCTCCTCCTTCTCCTCCTCAGGTGTGCACGCCATCCTCCTGGCCCTGCCATGGCTGCCAGTTGCGAGAGGAGGGGGAGCGGGAGGGGGAGATGAGTCACCCGAAGAGACGCTTCCAGCCCGGCTGGCAATCCTTGTTCAGCCAGTCTGGATTCCAAAAAGAAGAAATGAAAATAGCAAAGAGCACCAAGGAAAGCCCAGCCGCCGCTTTGAGGGACACAGAGAGAGTGGGGGGAGAGGGGAAAATAGGGTCCTGGGAGCTTTGCTATCCCCTGCCATCATCCTTATCTTTTCAGGCCAGGTGAGGGAGGGAAGGGTGAGGGGCAGGAGGACCAGCCACTCCAGACAAGGTAAAGAGGTGTAAACCAAGCATGGGAGAGTAGAAGCCTGGGAATGGCGGCTCCTGGCTCAGCCGGCCCAAGGGGGGCTGGGTTGGAAGAGGCATGTCAGCCAAAAGAAGGCAGAAAATGTGCTCTGGGAGGGCAGGCAGGCAGGCAGGCAGATGTTCCGGGGCTGTTGCACATGCATACTGCATGTGTAGCAGCTGCACGCCCTGGGACATTTATCTGAGCTGCGCCATGGCCACCATGTGGTTGGGAAAGCTAGGAGAGCGACCGGGACAAGCAGGCAACCAGGCGACCAGGTGACCAGCAGGGGGGCGGGTGGGCATGGCCAGCCAGGGATCACTATTAGTTCTGCTTCTGCGACCCACGCCAAATCACCGCTACCGGTTCTCCCAAAGAGGTGCGAACAGGTTGAATACCACCTCTGACTTGGATGTTATCCTATTATCCTTTCTCCCAATACATTAAACCACTATGACAGATGGAAGTTTGTAGTCATGTCTCAGAGATCAGACAAAATCCACACTGCAAGTAATTTCTGTACAAAAATACAAAATATATGCAGACCTAGGTATGAATAGAAGTGCACACTACATAAATTTTCAGATGGCCATAATTTTAATAGGAATACAGTTCTTCTTAGGATATTTGAAAAGACTGAGACTTGTTATGTCTCACCCATATGCAATGCCTCTGGAATGTGCTAAATGTGGATTAACCTCTTAAGAGGCTTTTCATTCTTTATTCATGTATTAGGGCTAAATTAAATAGTAATAGTGATAGCACCAACAGTTAGACTTATATATCACTTTACTGTGCTTTACTGCCCTTTCCAAGTGATTACAGAGTCAGTGTATTGCCCCCAACAATTTGAGTCTTCATTTTATCAACCTCAGAAGGATGAAAGGCTGAGTCAACCTTGAGCTGGACAAGATCAAACTTCTGACAGTGGGAAGAGTCCAATATTATACTCTAACCACTGACCCACTATAGCTCCTGAATAGTCATTGAAGCTGAAGATATCTTCAAAGCAAAGAGTGTTCTTTGCAATGTGGAGTACAGGAGCATATTTAAAGAGAATATTGTAGATTAGGGTTGAAATGAAAGGTCCTTGGTGCTCTCTGAACCTTCATTGTTTTCATGCGAACGTTTCATTACCCAGACTAGGTAACAGCACAAGCACACTTATGCTGTTACCAAGTTTGGATAATGAAATTTCTGCTAGAAAACAACCAAGCTCAGAAAACATCAAGGCCCCCACAGGAGCACTTTTGCTCCCAATACCTTTTCTTTTCTTTTCTTTCCTCTTTTCTCTTTCTTTTGCTTTCCTTTCCTTTCTTTTTTTCTTGTTAGAGAAAAGAAACTTCCTTCCAGAGAAATTGCAGTCATCTATGTCCTCTTAAATTGTCTTGCCTAAAAGCTAGTTATGGAATTTATACCTGATTACTAGCCACTAATCTTATCTTTAATTTTGGATAGAAAATTCAAAGACAGGAGATGAACTTCATAAAAATGCTTGGAAACTACATTGGCAGTCTCTGTATTAGCAAAATCCTTTCTGGTTGTGGATGTGTTTTGTGCATTCATTGTCTTTGATATGGGAACTTGCAAACAAAAATATCTCTTAGTTCTCCATGTTTTAGCAATAAGATGATTCTACTTGATAAGTAGTGGGATATAATTATTGTAGTGTGGGTAAGTAGAATGGATATCAATACTAAATAGCAAAAGCAATTATCAACATAACCAAATTCAAAGATACTGCATGTATTGAATTTTTAAGATCTGCATGGCTTAAAATGCAAATATTCCAGAAAGTTCTTTCCTTGGTAATTCTTGAGCTGCTTCTTAAATAGGAAATATTCAAGAACCACACAGTTAGTATAAAACTTGGTTAGTTATCAGGATGATATATAAATTTTAGCCTTATAGAATTCTTTTGCTGTTCCTGGACTGTTTTATTTATTAATGTTTCTTTGAGTTTTGATGAGTTTTGATTCTATGCTATTGTATATGTGAGTGAAATCTATGAAGCAGTTGAATAAAGATATATAGTCCCTTTAAAGAAAAGCAATAAAAGGAATGTAGAAAACACATCCAACAACAATATGCTTGTAGCTTATCAGATCTCAAATATTATGGCAATATTTAATGAAAGTTGGAGAAATCTGTCCATTGGGGTCTAAAATAAATGAATCAATGCCCAAATTCATTGCAAAATCTACAGTGAATATGCAGTATAAATAAAAAATACATTCTGTGTTCTCCATTAAAGTAAATCTAGAATCATAGTCATGAATGAATATGAATATAAACATTTAAGGTATTAATTAATGCAAAAACAAATTGCATTATTCAAGTTGCATTATTTCAACTTTTAAGAGTGCACGAGTGATTTCATTGTTTATATAACTCCCATCCCTCTCATATGTCAATATTTGGGCATTAATTATTAGAGTGTGTAATTTGGTCCCATGTGACATGTTGCTAATTAAGAACTTAAACATTCTCTAGTAGTTTAATGTGCCAGTCTGAAATTAAACATGTTGGTCATGTTTAATTATGATTTAATTTCATTAATGTCATAGAAATATCAGAGATACATTTGGTCCAGTGCCTATTATTAGCATAAAAGAGAAAAGAAGAAAATAAACAGAGAAACATTTTAGATGCATGTATTGAAAAAAAGCAAAAGGGAATGAGTCTCCATTTTGTATTTATTACTTCAAATTCATCTGGCTGAAGTTGGTGAAAATGTTATTTACTGATTTATTTAATCATAGTTGTTTGGTCACTGAATTCAGCGACTGCCTAAAAATGATCAATACTATTAAAAACAATCAATTTAAATTAATATTGAAAAAAAGATAAAAGCAAATAGGCAGGAAAAATAAATTTAAAAAACACAGTTAATCAGTTTGTATTATAGTATTTTGTGGCAAACAACACCTATTCTCCTGTTAATATACATTAATACATAGTGATCTTATAAAAATGGTTCTGACAAACATCACTGGCCCTTAATATGCCTTTGATCACCTTTTAACTTAGGACTAGCCTGTAAGTCATGTGTAGCAGCATGAAAACAAATGTGCTCCATTCAGCACAAGTAATCCTGCACTAGGATATAACTATTTTCTTCTCATTAAATGAATGTCTATATACACAAATGAATTTAAGAGGATTGGATTACTGAGACTGTTTTATGTTGATCTATGCAAACCCTACAGGAGCAGATTAATAGTATCCTCTCTGTTATGTGACTGGTGTTCCTGGCAGAGCTATTTTTTTTTCCTGAAAGCTGTCCTGATTTTCTCTTCATTTCAAATCTGTTTTTGTTTGTTTGTTTTGTTTTAATTAGTACTAGTCTATGGTTGCTATGGAATACAACACTCCTGTGGGCAAGTTGAAAATTTTGGAGCAATTCACTTAACTAGTGTTGACATACCTCAAGGAAAATCACATAGGTATATGTAAGGTGCATGGTTCATGGACATTTTCCACAGAGGAATTATAAATTACTATGTCTTTAAAAATTCTATTTTTTTATACCAAGTATCCTTTAAATGTGTGAAATATCTTTTCAGCCAGGATGGTTATTGCTGACAATTCTGGAAGTTAAAATCTACACATCTGCAAAGCTTGCAGACCTGATTGAGAGATAGTGAAGAAGGTATAAGTCATCATACAAACCAAAGGCAGAAAGTCATCTCAAGGAGCCTATTCTGTTTCAGATGTGTGATTTAGGCTTATTTTCCTTGTGAATTTGAGAAGAATTTGTATAGTTTAAGTAATAAGCCACCAATTGAGCTCTGAGATCATTCAGTGACTTTTAACAAGTCACTATTACCCCAACCTATCTCAGAGAATAGTGTTGAAATGAAATGAGATGTATGAAAACCACTGAATTTTCAGAGAAAAAGTAGAATATAAATTGTCATGTTTAAATTGATTATATACTGTATGGTAAATTTAAAACACAAAGTGGAAGTAAATTCCATCTCTCTCTCTCCCTCTCTCCCGCTCCCTCCCTCCCTATCTATCTATCTATCTATCTATCTATCTATCTATCTATCTATCTATCTAATCTATCTGTCTAATCTATCTATCATCTATATCCTCCAATGATCGATCAATCTAATCAATCTAATGATCATCTATCTAGTTCTATAAGTTCATAAATATTCACCCTAGGAATTTTATGTATTAAACTGTACTGTTGTATAACAGGAAAGATAGGAGAATTGGGAACTCAGATTCAAGTTCAGCTTTAATTATAAAAATATAATTGAATGACTCTGGGCTGGCTTAAATCATCTTAATTAGATCTTCTGTTTGGTCCTAATTCTTCATACATGACCAGTTCATTCAATGTCAACATTATTGCCATATAATTCCACTTTATTTTCTTCCGTTTTCATTTAAGTATTTAAAATAAGCTGAGAAATCGATATGACGATTTTCAGAGTTTTCTCTTCTTCTCATGTATTGGTTACAATTAGTTAATTTAATACATTCACTTCTGATGCATAGTTTAATATAACTAACTTGTGCACTCCATTCTTTGCAACTTTAGAGCATTTTACAGGTCATACCATTTTATTAGCATTAAAATCCAAAAGAAATGAAGATGGTAATCAGTTAACTTTTATGTGCTTTCTGCCTTCTGCAATTAAGTGTTATTTATATGATAACACTGAAGGTTATATTAATTATCAGAAGAACTGCTAGTCTTCTGGTGGAAGAAATAAAACAGAAAGGCAGTAGGCAAGGCAGAAAGGAAGAAGAGAAAAAGAAATTAAAAACTACATAATATGGAGAAAAGGAAAAATTATCATGAAGCCAGTTCTGGACTCCAATTATCCTGTAACTCAGCTGAATAGTCGAGAATTGGGGAAATCTTTCTATCCTCCAGAAAGTATAAGTAAAATGATTTTGCTTCTAGTTTTATTCACTTTCTAACAGATTTATGGCCCTTGAAAGGATAGTCTGATTGAGGGGTTTACATCCCTCCCAGTCTCCCCATCTGATTCTGTCTAACTCCTCTCATAAATAAACTACAAGATAAACCAAAGACCAGATTGGGAAAAGAAAAGGCAAAAGGATGATTCAACCAAATGAGTAACTAAGAATGAGTTTTTAGGCAGTTAGCTTCTACTAATGAAAACTGGAACTCACTGAAGAATCACTTTGAAGCTTGTGCTTGTGAGCATACTAATTTTTTTTTAATCAAAGTTCATGAGACAGATTGGATTAAGCAACAGTCTCTGGGAAAGACTAATAAAACTTGTAACAGGGCCCAAACTGAAATTGCTGAAACATTCCTGTATCTACCAGGAACTTTATTACAGTTGTCAATGAACAATCCAAACTTCAGCTCCCAGTCACAAGAAGACGTATCTTAACTTATTTGAGTCAGCTTTTATGCTGTAAGTGCCAATAGGTAAGCAGCTGAATACCTGATAGGTGACTTTTTGGAGGTGGAGATCCTTTGAGAGCTGTATGCAATGAAATTTCATTTTAATGTATGCTGATTAGTGTACATTGAATAGCAATAACATTTAGACTTATATACCACTTTACAGTACTTTATAGCTCTCTCTAACAGTTTACAGAGTCACCATATTGCTCCCAACTATCTGGGTCCACATTTTACCCACCTCAGAGGGATGGAAGTCTGAGTCAACCTTGAGCCTGGTGAGATTTGAACTGCCAAATTGCAGGCATGGCAAGCAGCAGAAGTAGCCTGCAATACTGTACTCTAACCACTGGCTCAAAGTACAATAAAGTTATTCTAAGTCTAAGTCAGTTTGGAAGCACACAAATATTGCTGACATTTAAACAAGCTACCACACACACACACACACACACACACATATATGTAGGTCTAGGTGTGTTCGGGTCTTTTCCCGTGTAAGATTAAGAGTATCTTGGTGACATTTCGGTGAGATCCCACTCACCATCCTCAGGCTGGTGCTTTTGGCTTTGTGCCACTGCAAGCAGTGTGTGATCAGAGCTGCCATCTCTCTGTAAATACTGGTGGTGGGGGCTGCTGTACTGGGCTGGTTGGCTGTGCTACTGCCTCTTGATTGGTTGATGGAGTTGATGTTGGTATAATGGGCTGTGTGATGGCCTTGTGAGTTTTGTGAATTTTGTTGTGGAGATATCCTGGATCTTGTGCTGTAATCACAAAAAACACAAAAACACAAAACACAAAAACACAAAAATGCAGTCAGAAAAGAAGAAAACACTTCCTTCCTCTTCCAGCACCTTAAAGCTACAGGACATGAAATTAATTTCAAAGGAAACAAATTAATATCCAACACTGAACACTCCAGTAAGAGAATAATCAGGGAAGCCATCGAAATAGAGAAACACTCCCATAACATGAATAAACGGGATGATACCTCCCACCTACCAGACATCTGGAAGCTAGCCCTCACCAACAAATGAGTCCCAGCCACAAAAACCAACACCAGACCCAAAACAACATGGGACACCACCGCCAATCCCCCACATCAGACCCAGGCCCAAACCCATCCTATAAATGAATGACAACCACCATCCAGAAACCAGACCATGGCTGCTTCGCCAACTGTTGCACCCCCGACCCCAAAACCAAACAAGCTGACACATGGCAAGAACACAGACCCAGACCCTAAACTCGAAGCCAGACCAAAACCCAGAATGCTACATCATAGCCACCCACTCAGGATATCACATCAGAAAACTCAGGAAATTACACCACAAGAACTCAAGAAGTTGCAACACAGCAAATGACCCAGGATATCACAGCACAAGACCAAGGATACCACAGCAATAAGTCTTACAAGGTCATCACACAACACATTACCCAAGCTGTTACTACACGGGAGGCTAATGGAAAAGAGATCAAAACACAAATGACCCAGGAGATTACAACGTAGGACCCAGGAAACCACAACAAAAGAACTCGCAAGCCCATCACACAACCCATTACCCAAGCCGTTAAAACACGAGAGGCTAATGGAAAAAAGATCACTACAAAACAAATGACCCAGGAGATTACAGCACAAGATCCAGAATATCTCCACAACAAAACTCACAAGGCCATCACACAGCCCATTATACCAACATCAACTCCATCAACCAATCAAGAGGCAGCAGCGCAGCTAACCAGCCCAGCACACCAGCCCCCACCACCAGTATTTATAGAGAGATGGCAGCTCCGATCACACACTGCTTGCACTGGCATGAAGCCGAAAGCACCAGCCTGAAAATGGTGAGTGGGACCTCACCAAGATACTCTTAATCTTACACGGAAAAGACCTGAACACACCTAGACCTACATATATACACTGCTCAGAAAAATAAAGGGAACACTTAAACAATACAATGTAACTCCAAGTCAATCATACTTCTGTGAAATCAAACTGTCCACTTAGGTAGCAGCACTGATTGACAATCAGTTTCACATGCTGTTGTGCAAATGGAATAGACAACAGGTGGAAAGCATAGGCAGTTAGCAAGACATCCCCAATAAAGGAAAGGTTCTGCAGGTGGTGACCACAGTCCACTTCTCAGTTCCTATCCTTTCTGGCTGATGGTTTGGTCACTTTTGAATGCTGGCAGTGCTTTCACTCTAGTAGTAGCATGAGATGGAGTCTACAACCCACACAAGTGGCTCAGGTAGTGCAGCTCATCCAGGATGGCACATCAATGCAAGCTGTGGCAAGAAGGTTTGCTGTGTCTGTCAGCGTAGTGTCCAGAGCATGGAGGCACTTCCAGGAGACAGGCCAGTACATCAGGAGACATGGAGGAGGCTGGAGCCCTGCAAAATGACCTCCAGTGGGCCACAAATGTGCATGTGGCTGCTCAAACGGTCAGAAACAGACTCCATGAGGGTGGTATGAGGGCCCGACGTCCACAGGTGGGGGTTGTGCTTACAGCCCAACACTGTGCAGGACGTTTGGCTTTTGCCAGAGAACACCAAGGTTAGCAAATTCACCACTGGCACCCTGTGCTCTTCACAGATGAAAGCAGGTTCACACTGGGCACATGTGACAGACGTGACAGGGTCTGGAGATGCCATGGAGAATGTTCTGCTGCCTGCAACATCCTCCAGCATGACCGGTTTGGCAGTGGGTCAGTAATGGTGTGGGGTGGAATTTCTTTAGGGGGCCTCACAGCCCTCCATGTGCTTGCCAGAGGTAGCCTGACTGCCATTAGGTAGGTACCGAGGTACCGAGGGTACCAAGATTAGATCCTCAAACACCTTGCGAGACCATACGCTGGTGCGGTTGGCCCTGGGTTCCTCTTCATGCAAGACAATGCTAGACCTCATGTGGTTGGAGTGTCAGCAGTTCCTGCAAGACGAAGGCATTGATGCTATGGACTGGACTGCCTGTTCCCCAGACCTGAATCCAATTGAGCACATCTGGGACATCATGTCTTGCTCTATCTACCAACATCACATTGCACCACAGGCTGTCCAGGAGTTGGGGGTTGCTTTAGTCCAGGTGTGGGAGGAGATTCCTCAGGAAACCATCTGCCACCTCATCAGGAGCATGCCCAGATGTTGTAGGGAAGTCATACGGGCACGTGGAGGACACAGACACTACTGAGCCTCATTTTGACTTGTTTTAAGGACATTACATCCACTTTAATTTTGAGTGTAATTCCAAATCCAGACCTCCATGGGTTGCTAAATTTGATTTCCATTGATAATTTTTGTGTGATTTTGTTGTCAGCACATTCAACTATGTAATGAACAAAATATTTAATAAAAATATTTCATTTATTCAGATCTAGGATGTCTTATTTTTGTGTTCCCTTTATTTTTTTGAGCAGTCTATCTATCTATCTATCTATCTATCTATCTATCTATCTATCTATCT
>NW_020769337.1:9998409-10008747 GCF_900518735.1 Pseudonaja textilis | reverse complement strand
TCTATCTATCTATCTATCTATCTATCTATCTATCTATCTATCTATCTATCTATCTACCTACCTACCTATCTATCTATCCATCCATCTATCTTATCTATTTGTTTTCTTAAGTTTTCACATATATGGTATTCAGCTTTGTTCGAGTATTTTCCCACGTCATTATAGTTGTGCTTTTAAAGTTGTAGCAATGTTTTGGCAGAATCTCATCTGCCATCCTCAGGCTTGTGTATTGTGTTCGTCTGTTCAATGGCAGATGAGATTTGCTGAAATGTCGCTACAACTCCAAAAGCACAACCACAATGACATGGGAATACACCCAAACAAAGCTGAATACGATACATATAAATATCCACAAAAACTTAAGAAATATACCTCTGCTCCTGCCCCCAGAGAAAGCAGGTTGAAATCCCCCCAAAACTATAAGCCTGGGAAATTCCACCGCCAGTCAACTTAGAAGAAAGTAAAGCGTAAGCATATAAGAATATTTCTGAAGTGTTAAGCTATATATTCGTAAACATTCAATCAATACATGCATGGACAGTGACTTTTGACTCAGTAGCTTTCTTCCAATTTCAAAAAGTGAAATGAAATGAAAAAACATTTAAAATGAGATACAGATCAGAATTATTTATTACAAAATATGTGTGGCAGATGCACTCCAAGTGTAGTTCTGCACAGATCAAAATCAGATTTTGCACATCTTCAAAAGGTGTGATTCAGTTTGCAGCTCAAAAATATATTAAATATGCTTGGATATGTGTAATTTGAAAGAAAAAATCATTTCAAATGTGTGATTTAGTCCAAGATTTGTTTTTTAAAAATACATAAAATCAATACAAAATCGGGTGTTTCTATGGATGAACGCATGCAAAAAAAAAAAAAAACTTTACCAGAAATAGTCTGCTCTATCTTTATTTCCTTGCTCATCTTCAATAAATCATAAATAATATAAGGTTTCTTCACCTGCCCAAAAGAACCAAGGGAACTAGATCTTATAGACTGTACATCCATGCAAAAATAAAATAATTAGGAAAACAAAGTGAAAATCAATGAAGAAAAGGAAGTATGAACAGTTATAAATGCAGACAAATTTAAAAACATGAATATGAATACAAGCTTAATAAGTGATAGTGTCATTTAGAAATCCATGGAATTAAATTTAGTACCAGAATTGGTATTAACTCCAGTGATCAATATAGCCAATCCAATATACAATTTTAGTGTCTGGATATTCTTAAATGTTGAAAGAAGTTATTTTGTCATACCTTCTATTAACTGGCTATTGCAACATCTTTAGAAAATTTAAATGAGGATTCCTCTAAATACTGAGCCTTGTAAGTCTGAGATTGCAAAAGCAGTGAGATCCTAGAGAGATTCGAGATCACACATCTATCACTACTCCATTCTATTCTGTTAATGCAAAACTGGCTGAATTCAAATTAAGAATTAATCCACAAACTTTGGTTTTACAGAGTTTACTGGCTGAAGACACAAAACAAGCAAATCACATATCGACATCTCTCATTAGCCCAGTATGTAAATGGTCCTAGGGTTTGTAGATAGTGAACTCTCTCACATGTATGGCTGTAGTGTGTAAAAGTTCCTTATCTGAAAGAGAATTGCACTACTAGATAGTGCAAGGACAAGGATAGTTGCAACAATACTTTGTCATTGAACATTTTCCTATTCTCTACACAGGACAATGTTTGATATGTGGATATATAAATTGAAATATATAAGCTGAAACTCAACATGTCCTTCTCCAATTCAAAGAGACACTCACTCATTCAGCAGGCTGAGGCAGAGGCAGTCCCAGAACCAGTGAAATCTGGGGGTTGGACAAGGGACAGACTGTATCTTCCTCCGTGTGGAAGGGATTGCCACTCTCGAATTGGCCTTTTTAACCACACTAGATGCTGTTTTAAGACCTCTTTTCAGAGCATGATACCACAGTCTTTTGAGACTGAAGGATCCCAATAAGCTGAAATTCCAAATTGCAATTAGTTAAGAGGAGTTTATGTTTGTTCCAGAGAATAATTGAGCGTGGACTTTTTTTTAATGTTAGTATGTGATAGCATCTCAATGCATTCAACAGTTCAAAGCCACTTTAATAAATTGAACTGTTTAATTTCTGGTTTTATTGTATGCCACAAGTCAGACACAAGGAATCAGGATGAGACCCTGACTCAATCTCATCTTCTGCAATTGTTTGAATTCAATTTACAGAATAAAAATTAAAGAACCCTTTTCCAACAGTGACCACAACATGATTGACTTTTGTCTCAACATACGTCCACACAAAAATCATCACAACGACGGAATCCCCAATTATAACTTCAAAAAAGGCAACTATGATCTTATAAACAATGATCTCTCATCCCTTGATTGTCAAATTCTATTTTCTGGATAAAATACTGTAGAAGACTATTACAACATATTTTTACTTGAAGTCAAAAGAGTCATCAAACTATGTGTACCATTAACAACTCCCAAAACCAGAAAAAAAAACCAATTACCCAAAACAATAAGGAAGCTTCAATCCAAAAAGAAATCACTTTGGCAGAAAAACAAATCTGGTCACTTTGCCAGCTTCAAAAGCTGATACAAAAATTTATGACACCAGATAAAAACTGAATGCACCAATTATCACATTAAACAAGAGGAAAACCTTCTACGCACCAATTCCACCTGCACTTTGTACAATTTTGTAAACAACAAACTAAAAGACTTAAGGTCCATCCTACCCCTGAAAGGATCTAATGGTAAAGACTGCATTGATGACACTATTAAAGCCAACTTCTTTAACACATTCTTTGGCTCAGTATTTGTAAACAGCAATGGATCATGCCCAGTATTTCCTAGTCGAACCACAGACAAATACAATGATCTAATACATATCGATTTTACAGAAGACAATGTTGAAAAAGCACTAAGCAATCTAAAACCATCTCTACCTATTGGACCGGGGGGAATATGTGCTTACTTCTTTAAAAAGCTACCCACTGCCATAGCCGAACCTCTAAGCATAATCTTTGAAAAATCTTTCAGGACCAGCTCCTTGCCAAAACTATGGCCACAAGCCACGGTCATTCCCATCTTCAAAACGGGAGACCCCAGCCTAGTTGAAAATTACAGACCAATCTCTTTATGCTGTGTCACCTGTAAAGTCATGGAATCAATTATTAACCAATCCATCCTCCTCCACTTTGAAACAAACAACCTACTCTCTAATAAACAATTTGATTTTAGGAAAAAACTATCATGTAATCTGCAACTCTTACACTGCAAAAACATATGGACTACACAACTCAATCAGGGCAAAGCAATAGAAGCAATTTACAAAGACTTCTGTAAAACTTTTGATTCAGTGGTACACGAGAAACTACTCCTAAAACTACAATCTTATGGTATCTTTGGACACCTGCATAACTGGATAGAAGCATTCCTGTCAAACAGACAACAAATGGTCAAAATTGGGAGCATCCTATCAAATGCTGTACCTGTCAACAGCGGTTTCCCCCAAGGCAGTGTTCTTGGACTAACTCTTTTCATACTCTACATAAATGACCTCTGTAATTATATCAAGAGCAACTGCGTTCTTTTCGCTGATGATGTAAAGCTATACAACACTACAGACAATACTGTTACCTTTCAAAAAGACCTCGACTATGTATCAAAATGGTCAAACAAATGGCAACTTCAAATCTCAACAAATAAATCCTTTGTCCTACATATTGGCAAAAAAAATCAGAAAATAAAATACAGGCTGAATAGTCAAAATCTTGTTGATGATCCAAACTCTGTCAAGGATCTTGGCGTACTCATCTCAAATGACCTACGTGCTAGAGCCCACTGTAACTACATAGCCAAAAAGGCATTAAGAGTTGTTAACCTAATCTTATGTAGCTTTTTCTCTGGGAATATTACACTAATAACTAGAGCATACAAAACATTTGCTAGACCAATACTCGAATACAGCTCATCAATCTGGAACTCACATTATGTATCTGATATTAACACAGTTGAGAAAGTCCAGAAATATTTCACAAGAAGAGTTCTCCACTCCTCTACTCATTGCAAAATACCTTATGCCAGCAGACTTGAAATTCTAGACCTAGAAAACCTAGAACTACTCCGCCTTCGGTCTGATCTAAGTATGGTATATAAAATCATACATTGCAATATCCTACTAGTCAATGAATACTTCAGCTTCAACCATAACAATACAAGACCAAACAATAGATACAAACTCAAGGTTAATCGCACTAAACTTGATTGCAGGAAATAAGACTTCAGCAACAGAGTGGTCAATGTCTGGAATACTCTACCTGACTCTGTGGTTTTTTCCCCCAAACCTCAAAAACTTTAACCTTAGACTGTCTACTATTGACCTCACCCCCTTCCTAAGAGGTCTGTAGGGGGCATGTATAAGCACACCATCATGCCTACCATCTCTGTCCTATTGTTTCTTTTATTTTTCTTATATGTATCCATGTATTCATAACTATGTTTTTACTTATACCTATTATCTTGTAAGCAATTAACAAATAAAAATAAAATAAAATACAAAAAGTTTCTTTATTATTACCCACCTATTACAAGAATCCTGCCACATTAACTGGACTCTCTTGGGAACAATCAGATAAGGACTTGAAGGCTTTTTTTGGGAGGTGGGGGGAAATCTGGTCTCTGTTCCTTCCCCGCAGGGATTTGAAGCTGGCAGTCTCTTAACTGCAGCCTCAACTCTAGCTGTAGATTCCACTACACACTCAGAATCACTTTGTGTGAGATAAGTAACCATGTAAATTTGACAAATAAAAAAATTGCCATAATAGAGAGGATTTTCTTCTGACTTTCTTAGTTACCCCATATATTTTTAAAAATATGCTCCATGTTTACACTGTCTTTTGATCTACACCATTTCATCAATTAAAAAAATTAAATATGTTTTGTGTCCACAATAATATTGTTACTGTGTTAATATGTAAAAGACAAAATAATGCAGAATGTGAAACAGTTTGCTTCGCTGTCTGAAAAGTTAAATCTGTGCTCTGGTTAAAACTATATTGTAGATTTTACAATGGGTATGATTATATGTGAATATTTCTAAAGTTTCTGTGGCTGTAGCTCTGAAGCAAAATGTGGTACTGCATAATGTGCAGTACCACTTTATAAAACTTTAATAAGACCACTTTTGAAATACTACATCCAGTTTTGATCACCATGTTACAAAAAAAATGTAGAGACTCTGGAAAGAGCAAAAAAAGACGGGGATGGAGGCTAACATTTATGAAGAATGGTTGCAGGCAGGTATGGGAATCAAATGTCCTGGCAACCGGTTCACTGCCTGGTTGCTGGGTAGGTGTGGCCATGGTGGGTGGGGCCTAGCAGAGCTTCCTGTTTCCAGCTTCCGGTGGGATTCCAGAGCTCAGGCAGGCCATTTTTTGCCCTCCCAAGTGTCCAGAGGGCTCCCCGGGCCTCTGGAAGGGCAAAAACAGTCTCCTTCAGTCTCTGGAGGCCCACTGAAAGCCGAAAACAGGCCTGATTTGTAGCTTCCAGTTTTTCCGGGAAGGCCATTTTTTACCCTCCTAAGAGTCCAGAGGCATCTCCAGAGCCTCTTGGAGGGCAAAAACAGCCTCTCCTGGCCTCTGGAAGCCCATTGGAAATAAATCCATTTTGTGACTTCCGGTTTTTCTGGAAAGGCCATTTTTCACCCTCCCAAAGGTCCAGAGGTCTCACTTGGGCCTCTGGGAGGGCAAAAATGGTCTCTCCCAGGCTTTGGAGGCCCTCTGGAAGCTGGAAAAAGGCCCATTTCTGAACTTCCAGAAGGCCAATTTTCCCCCCTTTAAAAGCCTCTGTACAGACCCTGCACTTACCTTCATTGAAAATGGGCCGCGTTGGACTTCCGGTTTTAGCTTCTTTAGCAACAGACCGAAATCTCTAGTTGTGCATGGTTTTGATCTGTGCTCACCACCAGAGCACCTCGAGCCAGCTGGATTTGGGGCAAAGCCACCCCATAGAGGTGGCAAAGAGGGGGGCAAAGAGGGGGGAGACCACCAGCAGGGTCAAGGAAAACCACATATCTCCTCCCCAGCTGGTCATTACTCCCTTTCCCAAAGATGGTTGCAGCGGTGGTCAGAAATGGCCACCTCAAAGAAAAACGCAACTGGAAAAGAATGTGCAGGAGGAAGATAAGAAGAGAAAGTTTTGGTTGACTGAGTTGAACTGAAAAAACAATAACATAAGGTACCCTGGAATTTGAACTATAAAGAATAACATTGTTCCCAAAGAAGATTTTGAAGTGGCAAAGGAGAGAGGGAAGGGAAAGGATATGGCTTTTTTTTTTCTTTCCTTCCTCATATTGACAGCTAAGATATCTAGGTAAGAAACTGACAAAAATCTACTTTGACATCAATAGGCGTTCAAGCTGAAAATAAAATGTCAAAGGGATAACAAAGGCTTTTGGATATTCAAAAAACTTTTTAAAGAAGGAAAGGAGAGAAAAGGAAAAAATAAAAGGGCGGGATCTGGAAAAATGGAGGAGATTCCTAAAAGATACATTTTAACTGAAACTTTGTAACAAGATAATAGAACCCCAGGAAGAGAAAATGGAAAAAAGAAGCAAGAAGAAACTGTTTTGGATTATTTGGATTACTTGGTGATTTTTGGATTTTTGGTTATTGGATTTAAATGACTAAAATCAATGGGGTGGTTGTTTAAAAGTGTTTAAAATGGCATCACTCTTGGAAGAACTGAAAATGGAACTTAAAAAACAGAAAGAAGATGTACAAGAAGGATGAGGGTTTTTTGGCTTCATATTTCAATTTTTTAAATGGAGATCTTGAACTATGAGAAACAACAAGAAATACTTGTAGAACAAGAAGGGCAGGACAAAGAAGAAGCCATCTTTAATGACAAAGTAATTTTATGTGGAAAAAAAAAGGAAAGAGGGGAAAGAGAGTGAAAAGTTAAGATTTGAAAAAAAATAGCTTGAAAAGTAATTACAATATTAGGAAGAAACAGAAGAGAAAATTAGAATTAGAGACACAAGGGGTCAAAAGGGGGAGGGAGAAGAAGAGGGGTAAGAAGGAAAGGAAAAGAAGTGATAAAGGACAAAAACAAGATATGGAGAAACAGGGAAAATGTATAAGCCTATTTGGAAGACATAGAGATATAGAAAAAAATAATGGATATATTATAAATGTTCTTAAGGAAATATGATATTCAATTGACAAGAAATGTTAAAGATGTTAAAGTTTGTAATTAACATCAATGATAGAGCTGAATTAGAATAGAATAAGTATTTTATTTACTATTGTTATATATATATTTTCTCTTTAAGAACATAGTGCATATTTTAAGAATGTACCAAGCAGAATTTGATTGAAAGTTATGTGTTATATTGAATGTGATAATTGTAAAGGCATAAATTGAAGTTTAAATAAGAATTGAATGGAGAAAATTAAAAGATACAAATGTGACATACTCCAATCAGTAACTACAGGGGAAAATTTGTCTAATGAGAAAAGAAAATATGAAATTGAAACAAGACAGATGTATAAATATAATGATTAGAAAGACATTGAAACTTAGAAAAAGATATATAATTGAATTTAGATAGGTATGAGATAATTAAAAACAAGGTTGACAAAACTAAGGGAGGGGAAAAATTACAGAAAAAATGTTAAAATAGTAATAAGATATGGAATAGAACACAAAGATGAATATGAAATTGAGTTTGTGTCTGTATGGAGCAGTGATAACCCGGGATCATGCTATTCTCAAAAAATGATATTTTATTTGTTTTGTGAAAATCCAAATAAAATTTTTACAAAACAAAAAAAAAGAAAAAGAAAATGGGCCGCATTGAGACTCCTGGGCGGGTTGGGGTGGGAGGGGTGGGGCCAGCTGGTTGATTGAAATACCAGTTTGGCAAACCAGCTGTAACTTTAACATCCAGTTTTCCCGAACCAGTCGGAAATGGTAGAATCCAATCCCCTGGTTGCAGGAATTGGTTATGTTTGGTTTAATGAAAAAAAGTACTAGGGGTGACAATATATATAGCAGTGTTACAATATCTAAGGGACTACCACAAAGAAGAGGATGTCAAGCACCTAAAGGCACAACAAGAAGCAATGGATGGAAACTAACCAATGAGGGGACCAACTTAGAACTAAGGAGAACTTTCCTCACAGGTAGAATAATTAATCAGTGGAACAACTTGTCTCCAGGAATTGTGAGTACTCCAACACTGGAGTTTGAACAATCATTTGTATGAAATAGTACAGGTTTCCTGCTTGGGCAGGGGGTTGGACTAGAAGACCTCCAAAGTCTCTTCCATTTATTCTGTTATTTTTAAAACACAAAACAGACAATTTAATAATAGTATTCCAAGCGGTCACTAATGACCAAGTATCCACAAATGATGTTGTTTCAGATATATTCAAATATACTCAAAGCACATTATTAAATAGTCCAATTGGATAAACTGCCTCTTCTCACAGATATTAAATCAAGCACATGTGTGAATCTGTCATTAAGATATAGTCCATTAACTGAATCGCTTTCTGTTGTTATCATGTTATTATTCTTATTGTATTATTTTTATTGTTCTTTATCACTATGAACTATTTTAAATCTGTAAGATAGCCAAAGTCATTGGTGAGTGTGTGGTTTTAGAAATTAAAATTCTAAATAAACTAGAAAGATTAGGGAAAAAAGAAAATATGGGTCATGATTTATTACACTGATTGCTATTCTGTTTTAGATTCCTACATCTTTTATTTTTGTCTAATGAAAGATGACGTTCTATCAATTTGCCTTCTGCTATTTTTTAAAGATGTATTAAGTACATAAAATTATTATACTTGGGGAAAAGTTTTGTTCAGAGACCCGAACTGATCAAAAGAAATTGCTGTTTTCCTCCTCCAATCAAGGAATTAACAATGCTATTTGATGCAGGGCAAAAATACAACTGTGAATAAGCATAAATAATTACCAAAATTCTATCTGGCTTTTAAAGCATGACACTTTCTATATTTCAATTTTTGGATTTCACTCTAATTTTATAAGCTTTAGATAAATAGAGATATTGATATAGATAGATTTAAGTCAACTACCTGAAAAATAATATGCTGTACAGGCAAAGCAAAGAATTAATAAAGGAAGGAAGGGTTTCACATAAGGATTCAGAGTTTAATCCAAAGGATTCTTTGAGATTTGCAAAGCAGATTTAGTTAATGTGTGTTTCCCAAATTACTTTGGCCATTGATGTCAAATCTGTTTTTTCCCCTAGTGGCATAGATACACCTCTGCTGAAGAAACATCAAATCATATTTAAGGAATATAAATAATATCCTCAAAAGTTACTTTCAAAGGTTTTACCTTGCTCTTGTATTAGTTGTTCTGTCATAGCATCAGAAACAGGTGGTAGTCTTGATATAGTATTTAAATCAGATGATGAACCAACTACTGCAAAAGATGGACCATATTCAGTTTCCATAATCTGTTGTACCATACAGTTCAGGAAATGGAATCCACTGCCTGACTGACAACTTCAACTGTTGTTCTATAATCATCCAATTCCTTGCTTAATAAATATGATGGAAAGTCCAAGACATTTACAGATTTCATTATTCAATAGAATTTCATATCATTTTGAGACCAGGAGTTAGGAAAATATTGCACAAGATGCTCCTGAATAGAATGTATAATTAGTCTTTAGAACTGGAGAGCTGCGAAATGAGCAACATAAGTATCTACATATGGAAAATTATACTAATCTCATTGCCAAAGTGAAAAATGTCTTTGATGACCCGCACCAAATGTGTATAACAAATTGTAAGATCTGATGCCTATGTCAAGGAAGATATACATGGTTGGTTTTTAACTTCTTACCTGAAATGTGGACTGGAATAACTAGCTTTAGTCAACCACTTTAAGGGGGAAGGAACAAAGAAAATATTTTTCATAATGTATTGGACAAAACTTCTGTTGGTTCATTGGATGATTTGTTGGTTTATTCTGAAGATACAGCCATCTGATATACAAGGGAATGTATACCAATAGAAGGAACATGGAAACATTACAGCTTTCTTCATTTGAAAACCTTCTGTCTGAAGATTTTAGCTTCCAAAATTCCCCAACAATCTGAAATAGAAACTTTTCAATCCCAATTCTTCATTTTATATCAATATATCCCATCTATCCATCTATCCATCTACTCATCTACTCATCTACTCATCGAGCCATCTACCCATCTATCCATCCATCCATCCATCCATCCATCTATCCATCTATCCATCCATCCATCCATCCATCCATCCATCCATCCACCCA
>NW_020769337.1:9987962-9998399 GCF_900518735.1 Pseudonaja textilis | reverse complement strand
CTATCTATCTATCTATCTATCTATCTATCTATCTATCTATCCATCCACCTATCATCCAGACAGCCAGACAGCCAGACAGCCAGACAGCCAGACAGCCATTTACCCATCTATCCATCCATCCATCCAACATTACATTTTTATACTGTGTATTTCACTTACATTTTTTGGATGAGAAGCAAAACTTCTTCAAAGAAACCAGAGAAAGTCCAGTTGCCTCTTGAAAAAGCACTTTTGGGATAACCATGACCTGAATAACTGAGAATCTCCTAAGACGTAAGTGTTGGAGCTACAAAGCAGTATTTCTTTATCTTGTTATTGTTAGTCTTGGTCCAGAAGTTTCTTGAGGTTCACAAAGGCAAATGAACTAGCTACTGATCAAGTAAAATACACATTTGCATTAGTAGTGTTCTCTATAATCATAGTCCATTGCTTTTAAGCACAAATTTCAACTGCTGGGAAGAAGTCAACCTTATAAAGATTACAGCACACTGGATGGGTAGCTTAATCTTCCTCCTATGCTCTGATCCTGAGAAATTTTTTTCCTCGGTAGCTGAAGCTATTTACACTGATAGAAAAACTTTTATAAAGTCATTTATTTCCTAATGTAAATAGCAATCACTAAGAAAGGATTCAAGGCCAAAGGCAGGTGGGAAGAATAATTTCCCACTTCCTACATACTGCAATCCTTCCAACAAAAGTTATTTACATTTTTAAGGAGTCCTAAGGGCAAACATCCCTTACATGTTACTGTTGGCTTCTTCTACAGAGGAAGTGCAGAAATATATGGTATGTTAATTCTCAAAATGTAAATGTTACACAATAACATTAAGATGGATCTATTCTAAAGTGGCTTAAATAAAATAATATTGTATGTGTATAAGCCTAGAATACGTGACACCTGTGAATCTAGAAGGGCATAAAATTTTGTTGTCTTGTTTGTTTTTTAATATTCCCTCCTTAGACAGGCAAATTTGGTTAGGTAAACCATATTTTGAAGTCAAACCAAAGAAAAGAGTATAATATTTGTAGCAATAAAGAGGTTGAGTTACAAATAATTTTTCAATGATTTTTTTTCAGATATTCCATTATGTCTGAGAGACAGTTTTAAATATTCAAACAAGTCACACCTGAATAATCTCATGCAAGTAAACAAATTATATTTTCCAAATATACTGTGCAGGTGCTGCATACTAGTTGACTGAAGTGATTGTTTTACTCATGTGAATTTCTCTTTTATACAGTTCTTTTTCTACACAAAACTCATGTGAGCTGGCCTTCTTCCTCATTATTACTTTCCTTTCAAAGAGCTCCAAGTGAACATTGCAGATGATTCAGCTGATGTATGTCATGGTCTACTATAACATTGAAACAACTATTTTTGGTATTCCTTGCTTTTTAACCTCTTTTCCTTTGGTGAACAATAAATCCCCATTTTATATATTCTTTATTCTGAAGTTCTCTTTAATATTAACAGTATAATAGAGTTGGAACTCCTCCAGCACAAACAGAAGACCCTATACCATTCCAGAGTCCAGTCCCTTCTTAAAAGCCTCCGAAAATGGAGCACCCACAACTTCCAAAGGCAAACTTTTCCACTTGGTAATTGTCTCACTGTTAGGAAATTTCTCCTTAGTTCTAGCTTCTTTCTCTCCTTGATTAGTTTCCATCCATTTTGTCTTGCCTTGCTTTGGAAACCCCTGTTTTCTGTGGCAGCTTCTTAAATATTGGCACACTGCTGAATAACCATGAGGTAAACGTGTAACCATGAAATAATGGCAGTTAAAAAATAAAAAGGGAATCAAAAGTTGCTCAGCTTATATTTAAAAAATAAAAGGCATTTAGCATTGTTGTCTATTCAAGGTGGATTCTAGATAAATCTTACTCTTCATGCCCTAATAATCCTCTCCAAGAATTTAATTTCTTTGTCTTCCTCATTTCATTCCACAAGAAAAAAGGTAATATGGAAAATTCACCATGGCCTCCATATGAGCTTGATATATGGATAAAAATGCCAAATCCAATCTAAACATCTGGCTGACTATGTGGCCAACCATAATATATTAAGTTGCATAATTTGCTTTGACTTTTTTTTTTCAAAAGTAAATTGTATTTTGTTGAGATTCTTTTTTAAATTCATGAAATAAATCCAAGGGTGTTTTTTCAAGAGACAACTGGACTTTCTTTTTTTTTTTTTTTGAAGATGTTTCGCTTCTTATCCAAGAAGCTTCTTCAGCTCTAAAAATCTGGCTGACTGTGTGACCAACGATAATATATTAATTGTATATGTCTCCCAATTCACAGAATATTTTACAATTGTTAAAATAAAGAACAATACAAAAAAATATAATAGCATAAAATAATACAAGATAAAGGGGCAATAATTAAATCATATGTTGGGGTAACCCCAAAGTTACTCAGATATTTTAATTTTGTTTCCTTAATTAAATGATTAATAAATTAATTAATCAAATAAATGAATTAAAATCAATTAATTAATTTATTAATGAATAAACTAATCAATGAAAGAACCAACCTAGAACTAAGAAAAAATGTCCTGACATTTAGAAAAATTAATAGGTAGAACAATTGTCTCCAGAAATTGTGGGTACTTCAACACTGGAAATTTTAAAGAAGAGATTGGACATCTATTTGTCTGAAATGATACAGCCAAAGGGTTGGAATAGAAGACGTCCAAAGTTCTTTCCAACTTTGTTATTCTGTTCTAAGTGATTATTATCAATTTATACATCAATACCATTTGCATATCGTGTGTGTGTGTGTGTGTGTGTGTGTGTGTGTGTGTGTGTGTATAATTAGATTCTCCTAGGCATGGTGCCACCTTGTGTTTCCTGAAAGAAAGACAATGTATGACTTTCCACTATGTGTTGCTTTGACAGCTTTAGCAAGCTATTTAAGAAGTAGACCTTAACACCACTTTAGAGACTTCTTGATTGCCTTTAAAATTGTTTAAAAACAGGCTTTATCCTATTTCCAGAGATAATTGTTGCCTGTCTTCAGTGCTTACTCTTCATTTTCCTGCAAGGGCAACTCAGGTTTATCATTATTGTTGTCTTCCCAGTAATGCCTATGGGATAAATTAGTCAGAGCCATCACAGTAATGTGTTTTGATCCAGGTTTCATGATGACTAAACTCTCAGCCAAGCTGATAAAATAAACTGGACATGTTTCTGTTTGACCCTCAGTTATCAGATTGCCCCAGTATTTACTTTTATTATTGGAATAATTCTGTCCTGAAACTCAAGAGGCTATTCTATTTTTTTTTTTAATTTATTTATTTAAACACACACAATGGTTTTAGCTTTGTACAATCCTGGAAATCTCATTCATATTTTGATGTTCTCCATTTAAACTGTGCCAATGTTCTAGTTCCTCACCTGCCAAATAGACTAATTACCATCCTTCAGCTTTTGAATTACACCTGTCAGCAATATGCATTAACATCTATTAGAAAGGTATTGTTTGCAACAAAAATCATAGGATGGTTTTCTAAATTCATTTGCAATTTCTGCCACCTGTGCATCTCTCATCAGAGTCATGCCTTCTTACCATTTGATATTTATGTTATTATAAACAGACCAACACAAAAATAATGAATTCTTGGCAACAGCAAATAAGTTGTTTTGAGAGTGATATTCAATAAGAAGTAGAATTAATGCATGTGTTCAGAAAAGGTCAGGTACTCATATATTTGAGAATTCAAGGCATAGCACATGAATTTGGATATTTGGATATATCTGCATCTAATGAATATATCAGGCTTTTGAGAAAGTAATGCTCAAAACAACATACGTTGTATCTGGATGTTTTACTCTTTCTATTGAGAAAACTATTTAAGAATTATTAACTAAGATAACTTAATTTTTATTTTGTTGATTAAAACTATATTTTTTCTTATTGTTTCATGTTTATAGAATAAAAATTATTAGTTGGCATGCTAATCATCAGCAAATAGATCAGGTCACTTTTTCTAAAACCAATAATACAAACAGGAAAGAAAAAAAAACAATAGACTTAGTGTTTACATTTGGGTGGGGGGGACTGCTAGAGAAATAGTCAAGCCCTGCTTGGGAAACCATTCATGGAAATTTGAATGTAAATAGCTCAGTCAAATCATTAATTGTATAAAACGTATGCTCTTAGAGAAATTCTGGAGCTGGAAGAAGCATAAAGTCGAAATGGGTACTCGCTAGGACTATGGAAGATTTCAGTGGGGTAATTCCAGTCAGCGAAACAGATCTGTACAAAAAATTGCATAATACTGTGGCTTATAAGATCAGAATTAGATCAGAATTATTGTACCACTGTGTTCCATGTCCTTTCATGATCTTTGGTGCTTGTGGTGCACATGTGCAGAAGGTATTTGTCTCTAATTAAAGTGGCTTGTTGAGCTAAAAAAAAATCATTTTCCATATTCTGAGTCAATGTTTATCAACCTCAGAAGCTTTGAGATATGTGGACTTAAATTCTCAGAATTCCCCGGCCAGAATTTTTTCTGATGTTAAAAAATGCTAATGTGTTTGAAGTAGATTGCATTACATTCAGTGATGGAAGTAAAACATGGAAGCAAGTTGCATCCTGTTTTCATAGCCTATTATTGTTTTCATTCTGTGAAAGCAAAACTCCAAGTCTAGAGGTAGTGACAAACCTTCAGGTTATTTTCTATTTTTTGCTATAGCTGTTGCTCTTGACTTACAACTATTCAGTAAGCCATTGTTTGAAGTTACAATGCATTAGGGAAAAAATAACTTCAACCAGTCCTTACACTAATGACTGTTGCCATGGTGGCACAGTGATTAGAATGTAGAACTGCAGGCTACCTCTGCTGGCTGACTGCAATTTGGCAGTTCAAATCTCACCAGGTTCAAGGTGGTCTCAGCCTTCCATCCTTCTGAGGTGGGTAAAAAATGAGGACCCAAATTGTTGGGGGCAATATGCTGAATCTTTAAACCACTTAGAGAGGGTTGTAAAGTACTGTAAAGCGTATATAAGTCTAAGTGCTATTGCTATTGTTATTGCAGCATCCCCACAATCATGTGATCAAAATTCGGGTGCTTGGAAACCATCACTGGTTGCAGCACCCCATGGTCATGTGATCACCATTTTCTACTTCACAACCAGATTCTGACAAGCAGTCAATGAGGCAAGCCATATTCACTTGATGACTGAATGATTTACTAAACAATTTATTTATTTATTTATTCATTCATTCATTCATTCATTCATTCATTCATTTAATTTATATTCCTGCCTATTCGCCCATGGAGACTTGAGGTGGCTTACACAATGTAAAACCATATTTAAAACAAAAAATAAAAATAAAAACAATAAAAAACTAACAAACAGAATCAAATAAATAAGTAAAGTACAATAGAAGAAAATTTGGGAAAACAAAAAACAAAACAAAGTAAAACAAAACAAAAACCATCTCCCACCTCCCGCCCCAATGCCTTTCGGAAGAGTATTAGTGAGGGGGCCATTCTAATCTCTAGGGGAATGATGTTCCAGAGAGACACAGCCACCACAGAGAAGGCCCTTCTTCTGGGTCCCACCAGGTGTATCTCCTTCAGGTGTGGGACCTGCAACATTACCTGCCTTCTTGCTCTAATGGGTCATGTAGATGTCACAGGCAAGAGATGTTTCCTCAGATAACCTGGACCCAAGCCATGGAGGGTGACAACCAGCACCTTGAATTGCACCCGGAAGCAAATTGGTAACCAATGCAGCTCCTGCAGGAGATGTGACACATGTGCATACCAAGGTCTACTTAAAACCATGCATTTTGCACCAACTGGAGCTTCTGGATGCTCTTCAAGAGCAGCCCCATGTAGAGTGCATTGCAATAATCAAGATGGAAAGTGACCAGGGCATGTATAAAAGTATGATAATTGTTTATTGACAACTATTTGGAAAATCTCAATCGTCCTAGCTTATTTAATCAAGTTTTCTGGGCTTTCATTATACATTAATTCATAAACTGTCAGGATTCCAATTAATACATCCATAATAAACAGAGCTTCGAGGAAAGTAGGTTCTTCAAAGAATTGTTTTATTGGGCATATCAAATTGGCACAAGCTGGTGAAAACTGACTTAGAATATTCCTGTGGTTTTCACCTAATTAAAAATAAAAGTTTCCCCCTTTTCCCAAATAGTCAATCACATAGTACAATCAATTGACTAAAATGACAGATAAAATACTCATTGTAATGTAATGGAATGTTTAATAAATAAATGAAATAAAGAGAATGAGAGAACGAAATTAGGAAAGGAGGGGAACATTTTAATTATGATAAAAATGTATTATAAAAATTTAAGTGAAGAGGAATATGAAAGAAACATGACAAAATTATGGAAATATTATCAGTGTTCCTAAAACACTTGTTCTAGGAATAACAACCATAACAACACAAGAGCAAACAATAGATACAAACTCAAGGTTAATCGCACCAAACTTGATCTCAGGAAATATGACTTCAGCAACAGAGTGGTCAATGTCTGGAATACTCTACCTGACTCTGTGGTTTTTTCCCCAAACCCCCAAAACTTAGACTGTCTACTATTGACCTCACCCTTTTCCTAAGAGGTCTATAGGGGGCGTGCATAAATGCACCAATGTGCCTACCGTCCTTGTCCTATTGTTTCTTTTATATATTTTTTTATTTTTCTTATATGTATCCATGTATTCATAACTATGTTTTTACTTATATCTATTATCTTGTAAGCAATTGACAAATAAAAATAAATAAATAAAATAAAATAAAATAAAGTATGATACCCTATTGAAAAGAAATCTTAAATATGTCAAAAATTATAACTAACATTAATGATAGAGCTGAACTGGAATAGAATAAGTATTTTTTTTATTATTGTTATATATAGTTTTTCCCTTTAAGAACTTAGTGTGTATTTTAAGAATGTACCAAGCAGTATTCGACTGGAAGTTATGTGTTATATTGAATGTTATAATTATAAAGGCATAAATTGAAGTTTAAATAAGAGTTGAATGGATAAAAATTAAAAGATACAAAGGTGTCATACTCCAATTAGTAACTACAGGGAAAGATTTGTTTAATGAGAAAAGAAAATATGAAACAGGACAGACAAAAATATAAATATAATGACTAGAAAGCTATTGAAACTTAGAAAAAGATATATATAATTGAATTTAGAAAGGAATGAGATAATTAAAAGTAAGGTTGAGAAAACTAAGGGAAGGGAAAAATTATTGAGAAAATGTTAAAATAGTAATAAAATATGGAACAGAACACAAAGATGAATACGAAATTGAATTTGTGTTTATATGGAGAGGTGATAACCTGGGACCATGCTATTCTCAAAAAAAGAAATTTTACTTGTATTATGTTTTGTGAAAACCCAAATAAAATTTTTATTAAAAGGGGGGCGGGGGCATCCGGTTGTCAGGCAATATTGGTCCTCCTGACGCCCACCTGTGGAAATGTCCTTGGTTCCAAGTAGACGTATTTTTTTTTTACTACAAGCACCCTCTATCTTTGTTCCCCACTTCCTACCCCTCAGCTCCAGTGTGGCAACACTGAAGCCTCAAAATGGCCTCAGTCAGGTCAGCTTCAGGATTGACACACTAACCATAGGCATTTCATTCGTAAAACATATTAGGTTAAAATTGGTTTGGTTTGTGTGCAGTGTTGTCATGAAATCATAAACCAGATTAATTTACAGAGAAATGAGTTTACATGCCGTTCATTCAACATAGTTCATAGTGGTATCAATATCTACTTTATTATAGTTTTGTCTAAAATAATGAAGATGGAGCGGGAGTTCAGATTTAATGCAAAAGAATGTTAATCTTATTTAACAGCAGTAGATTTTTTCAGTAAATATAGTGCAGGAGGCAAGTCTTAGACAATTTTTATGAAAATGATATTTTCAATTTATGGAGTTCACTGAAAAGTCAAACAGCATTCAAAATCAGTATGAAAAAAAAAAAAGATCAAGGTATAGTCACAGTGCAGTTCAAAGTCCAAGCTGAATACCAGCAGTGAATAACCAATATAATGAGATCCATAAAGATATAAGGATCTGTAGATAGTCAGACAAGGCTTAGAACCAAAAAATGGAAAAAAGTAGGACATACTATCTTAGACTTTTGTTACACTTATGTTTTCTAGTAGAGTCTTAAATAATGAAGTTTGTTGATCTTACCCAAGTAAAGGTATTTAAAGTCCTTTATGGCATAGGGCTGAGTTATCTACAGAATTATCTCCATACCATTATAGGAGTCCATCACACCCAATCAGACAGAGATGGCAGGATGCAGACCTCATCAGTTTAAATCCATCCCTGTCTTTTAAAATTATAAATTTTGTATACTCTTTCTATCTTTTAATATTATTTTATTTGTACACTATCCAGAGTCCCCTTTGAAGTAGATGGGTGGCTATATTTAAAAAAAAAAACAAGATGATGATGATGAAGAAGAAAAAGAAGAAGAAGAAAAAGATAGAAAGATAGATGGATAGATGATAGAGAGAGAGATCTGATAAAATTCTGCCACAATTTATTTTTTAGCATCTGGCTGTTTGGAATGGAACCTGCCTTCAGTATTATCTACTGCCACATCTTTCTCTTAAGAATAGAGATTGTGGAAAAGATGAGTACAAGTACAGGTGCATGATCCCACCATAGTCTGATACTGGTAACAAGGGGGAAATTTTGTTTGTATTCCCACCTCAACTGAAAAATAGCACACTGGTGATAACATCCTTATTCAAAAAAAATAATCACATAATTTCATTTCAAGGAGAAATAGAGAATCTTGCTAGCTTAGATAAATCACTGCAAGTTTTCAGTTCCAGAGTTGTTCCAAGGAGTGCTAGGAAGAGACATCTTTTTCAAACTTTTGAAAACACTATTTTATTGATCTCATAAAAGTGATCTATACAGAAGGGGAAAAATGTGAATGTCCTCCTTTCTTTTGGTTGACTGAGCATTTTCATTGCCTGAAAAGGCATTTATAAAGTTAAAATGAATAGAACTGTGATAATTTAAACCCCGCTTGGTCACCTTTCTTATGGAGGAAGTAAAGACCATGACACATCTCTGAAATATGGTCCTTGAATATATTGTGTTGACTAAAATTCTATGGAGCCATTTTTCCAACTAAGTTATCAGAGTTTTATGTTTCAAGGAGCAGGCAGAGAAGTAGGACTGAACCATCTGAACTTACCCTCTCTATCATGTTTCTAATTATACAGATTCCTGAATCACTCAGAAGCCTGCACAAGTAGAGAAGGATTCTACTGAAACTGACAACAAAAAATGGTTTCACATTACAGGAAAGCAGATTCCAATCAAACGTTGTAATTGTAAGAGCAGTTGAACACTAACATCAATTACCTCAAGAAAAGTGGACTTTTAGCAATCAATGCATTCAAGCAACAACTGGTCAGCAATCTGTTATGGGTGTTTTAATATGAACTTGAGACAGTGAACCTAAACCCAACTTTGTTATTGTAATTTCACCCTCTAAAATATGAAGGGTTATAGAGATATGGACAGTTGGTCTTAATTCCCAGCAGGCACTTTTATAGAAATTGTAGTAAATCCTATGCTATCATTTATTTCATATGGATAAAGGAAAACCGAATTGCAGACTATAGATGCACACATAGGTAGTGTTTTACTAAAGTTTTCGTATATTTGTTTTTCATACAATTTGTTTTTCATAAGATTTTTACATGTTCAGTGAGAAAAAATATGGAAAAAAGCCAGTAAACACATTCAACACATTTTTATATTGCTTCCACAATTTAGCATTCTGCCTTATAAGAAGTCCCAGAGGCAAGAGTGATATCAGGGCATCCAAACAACCCCAAAAATTATTGTGGATGCTAGTACTTTTCAGACCTTCCTGCTTAATGCTGAATCTCCTGAAGCCAAAAAACCTGCTCAGTCTTATATATATATTATATAACCTCTCATTCCAGGGCATGGAAAAAACCACACATTCAGAGTTTGACGTGTACAATAAAAAAAATCTTGTGTCTGTTGATCAGAAAAATCAGAAGAAATGTTAAATTGTTTTCTCTGCAGCATCTGTTTTGATTTCTGTGCTGTTTTACTTTTGTAATTGCATTGCTTAATTATAATAAACCCCTTGAAGCTAAAGTGAAATAAGTGTAAAATATATTGCTCTTCTGATTTATGCTAATGTAAACATACGGACTCCAATTCCATTGATGCAACTATGCATGGGACATTTATTCCCCTATGTTGCACAAAATTTGTTCTTAAAACAAATACTTTATTTGTTCTCCCTGCCTACTACCAATGAGAGAAGGAAGGAAGGAAGGAAGGAAGGAAGGAAGGAAGGAAGGAAGGAAGGAAGGAAGGAAGAAAGAAAGAAAGAAAGAAAGAAAGAAAGAAAGAAAGAAAGAAAG